>SJYV01018776.1:262957-426862 GCA_006410875.1 Neotragus pygmaeus | reverse complement strand
AGGGATTGGGGGCAGGAGGAGAAGGGGACAACAGAGGATGAGATGGCTGGATGGCATCACGGACTCGATGGACGTGAGTCTGAGTGAACTCCGGGAGATGGTATTGAACAGGAAGGCCTGGCGTGCTGTGATTCATGGGGCTGCAAAGAGTCGGACACGACTGAGCGACTGAACTGAACTGAAGTGAAAACACTTACATAGTGTTTTCCATAGTGGCCACACCAATTTACCTGTCCACCAGCAACTTAGGAGGGTTCCCTTTGATTTATTATTTGTAAACTTTTTAATGATGACCGTTAGATTGGTGTCAGATAATTTTATTATTGTAATTTTGATTTTCATTTCTCTAATAATTAGCAGTGGTGAGTATCTTTTCATGTGCCTGTTGGCTCTCTTTATGTCTTCTTTAGAGGAATGTCTGTTTAGGTCTTCTTCCTGTTTTTTGACTGGATTGTTTGGGGTTTTTTGAGCTATATGATCTGTTTGTACATTTTGTAAATTAAGCACATCTTTTGTAAATATTTTCTGCCATAGTTTGTCTTTTCATTTTACTTATGATTTCCTTTGCTGTGTAAAAGCTTTCAAATGTAATCAGTCCCATTTGTTTACTTTTGCTTTTATTTCTTTTACTTTGGAAGACTGATTTAAGAAAGGATTGGTATGACTTCATGTCAAAGAAAGTTTTGCCTACAGTCTCTTCCAGGAGTTTTAAAGTGCCATGTTTTGTAATTAAATCTTCAAGCCATTTTGAGTTTTATTTTTGTGTTTGATGTGAGGGAATATGCTAACTTCAGTGATTTACATATGGCTGAAAGGACACTTTTTTTTAATGTGAAGCAATCTAATCAAGGACAGACATTGCAAAGAATACCAACTCCCCCCACCCCCCCACCGCCCAAAGCCCTAAGATAGCTCAGTTGGTAAAGAATCTGCCTGCAGTGCAGGAAACTTGGGTTCGATTCCTGGGTCGAGAAGATCCCCTGGAGAAGGAAATGGCAACCCACTCCAGTATTCTTGCCTGGAGAATCCCATGGACAGAGGAGCCTTGCAGTCTACAGTCCATAGGGTCACAAGAGTTAGACACAACTTAGTGACCAAACCTGAGAACTTTGTGTTACATTCTGAAAATGATTAATTACATAATCATAATGAGGTAGACAGATCATTAATAGGTCCTACTGAATAATTTATTTTCTTAAACTAATTTAATCTAGAATATCAGTTTATTCACAAAGCTACTTCAAGGTAGAAATATAATCAGAAACCAAGAAAAATAGGCTTAATTAACTTGCTATGCTATAGAGAATAGTCTCTTTTCTTTTCGGAACAGCTGAAAAATATCAAGATGATGATGACACTGTTATGATTCCTATAATTCACAGAGAGAATGGAGTCCAAATGACCACATTATATCAAGGAAAAATGTTCACAAACACAGAAATACTTGGCTACTCATTGATCCACTGTGAGAGCTATAAATCAGGGGTTTTGACTGCCAGTCTTTCTACCTGGTTTTAATGTACCTTAGTTCAGTTGCTCATTCGTGTTCGACTTTTTGCGACTCCATGGAGTGCAGCATGCCAGACTTCCTTGTCCATCACCAACTCCCGGAGCTTGCTCAAACTCATTACTATTTAAATATTCCATAAATGTTGTTCTGTTAATTTTAAAAGCATAAAATTAAAGGTAATGCTTTTAATTGTCAAACCGTGTCTCTGAAAATTCCATGTTTCTCATTTCTTTAAAATCTTAACTGCAAATATCATTATGTGGATATTGGTTTAAAAACCCATGTAAATCATCACTTCAATAATCTTTTCTTCAATTTATAAACAAAAATGATATCTAGCTTATAAATCACGTTTGAAAAATCAAAACATTTGCCAAATTTCAGTCAGTCAGTTAGTCAGTTTATTCACTCAGTCATGTCTGACTCTTTGTGACCCCACGGACTGCAGCATGCCAGGCTTCCCTGTCCATCACCAGTTCCCGGAGCCTGCTGTTCAAACTCGTGTCCATTGAGTCGGTGATGCTATCCAACCATCTCATCCTCTGTTGTCCCCTTCTCCTCCCACCTTCGATCTTTCCCAGCATCAGGGTCTTTTCCAGTGAGTCAGTTCTTCACATGTAGTGGCCAAAGTATTTGAGTTTCAGCTTCAGTCCTTCCAGTGAATATTCAGAATTGATTTCCTTTAGGATGAACTGGTTGGATCTCCTTGCTGTCCAAGGTACTCTTTAAGAGTCTCTCCAATACCACAGTTCAAAAGCAACAATTCTTTGATGCTCAGCTTTTTTTATAGTTCAACTCTCACATCCATACATGACTACTGGAAAAACCATAGCCTTGACTAGACGGACCTTTGTTGGCAAAGTAACGTCTCTGCTTTTTAATGTGCTGTCTAGGTTGGTCGTAACTTTTCTTCCAGGAAGCAAGCGTCTTTTAATTTTATGGCTGCAGTTAGCATCTGCAGTGATTTTGGAGCCCCGCAAAGGGACCAGATGCCATGATCTTAGTTTTTTGAATGTTGAGTTTTAAGTCAACTTTTTCACTCTGCTCTTTCACTTTTATCAAGAGGCTGTTTAGTTCTTTGCTTTCTGCCATGTTTTCTAATATATTTCCTGCTTTCTCTAGATTCCTCAAACATCAATAGAAGATAAGCAAATAATGTTTGATTTCTGGTTTCAGTCATTTGGAAGACTAAGATAAACTGAGAATCCTCCCACAACAAATAGCTAATAATATAAAGTAGCAGTAAAATAAGTATGACAATTTGGGAAGCCCTACAAAAGATCAGTTTGCAATCTAAAATTACAAACCAATGAAAGCTAAAGTCAGTAATTATAACAAACAGCTGGAATATATCCATCAAAAATTCAGATAGTAAAATACTGAAAAGATAATTTTAAAACATAACAATAATATAAAACTATAAAACATAAATCAAGGGATCAAAATATAAAAATCAGGATACTATTTGCTAGTATAGTTGTATGCTGCTGCTACTGCTGCTAAGTTACTTCAGTTGTGTCTGACTCTGTGTGACCCCATAGATGGTAGCCACCAGGCTCCCCCGTCCCTGGGATTCTCCAGGCAAAAACACTGAAATGGGTTGCCATTTCCTTCTCCAATGCATGAAAGAGAAAAGTGAAAGTGAAGTCGCTCAGTCATGTCTGACTCTTCGTGACCCCATGGACTGCAGCCCACATCCATGGGATTTTCCAAGCAAGAGAACTGGAATGGGGTGCCACTGCCATTTCCTAAATTATTCCTGCTGCTACTGCTAAGTCACTTCAGTCATGTCCGCCTCTGTGCGACCCCATACACGGCAGGATTCTCCAGGCAAGATCACTGGAGTGGGTTGCCATTTCCTTCTCCAAAGCCTACAGCACCCGGTATTCCCAGGCGGTCTCCCTTCCAAGGACTAAAGCAGGCCCGCCCTGCTTTAGTAAACTCTTTATTCTCCTTTTTCAAACTCAGGTGGTTTTTATAAGCTAAATGTATAAAATCTGCTGAGATCAGTATGACCACGAACTAGAAAAGGAAAGTGAAAGAAAGGAAAATTAGACACTTCTGACTTATAGATGATAAATTTCAGCAGAAAATTAGAAAACTGAATCAAGGAATAAAAAAATACATCATGCCCAAACACAATTTATTCCAAGAATGCTTACATAAAAGCAGTTTGGGGCTTCCCTTGTGGTTTAGATGATAAAGAATCTGCCTGCATTGTGAGAGACCCATGTTCAATCCCTGGGTTGGGAAGGTCCCCTGGAGAAAGAAATGGCAATCTCCTTCAGTTTTCTAGCCTTGAAAATTCCATGAACAGAGGACCCTGGTGGGCTAAAGTCCATGGGGTTGCAGAGAGTCAGACACAACTGAGTGACTACACTTTTTTCACTTTTCAGAAGCAGTTTAACACGGAATATCTGTTACTATACCTTATTATTTTATTATTGAGTGTTTCAGTTCAGTTCAGTTGCTTAGTCATGTCCAACTCTTTACAACCCCATGAACCACAGAACACCAGGCCTCCCTGTCCATCACCAACTCCTGGAGTCCACCCAAACCCATGTCCATTGAGTCAGTGATGCCATCCAACCATCTCATCCTCTGTCTTCCCCTTCTCATTCTGCTCTCAATATTTCCCAACATCAGGATCTCTCCTAATAAATCAGCTCTTCCCATTGAGTGTTTCAGAGGTCCCCCAAAACGAGATGATGGAATCACCGGACTGAGAGGGAGTTGTAATCATAGCTAAGATTGATTATAAGCAACACAGTAAGTATATACAACTAGATGGTTCAGTTAGGTAAAAAGGTGTAGTGGGTCTGGAGAAATCCATATACAGGCTTTGTATTCTTCCCCTTCCCAGCCCAGGAAGAGACTCACTTGATAGTGCTGTTTTCTCCAGAAACTAAATTGAAGCCTTTTAGAAAAAAGGCCTTTGAGACTCAGAAATTGAGGGTTTTACTGGGGGTCTGATCACACAGACATTCTTTGCCCTCAGCTGCAAAAATTCTAGCCTTCCAGAAAGAGAGCAGGTGCTCACAATAAATCACAACATAAGAAGACCCGTGCCACAGTGAAACATGTGTACCAGTTAGGGAATGTTTCAAAAGTCAGATTTTCACACATTGACCAGGGCCATCCTTGCAAGCAGGTCCTTCTAAAATTAGAGCTTCAAGTTTACTGTGTTAACTATCTCCTGCATATTAAAAGAGAAAATAACATACAGTCAAAAGGATCCCCAGTCTTACCAACTTTTTGGTAAACTTCAACAAGCACTCATCATATAAAGTTTTGGTGAAATAAAACATGGCTTTATTAACCTGATATAAGAAGTAGACCAAGAACTGATAACAAACATCTTACCAAATGAGTAAATGTAAGAAGGGTTTTCATTGAAGTCAGGAACAAAATAAGGATGCTTCTACTACTGCTTGGGTTAGACACTGTACCAGAGTTTCTTGTACTAGTCAGTATGAGGAAACTGTATATATAGAGGTAAGGGATAGGAATTATTTACAGATGATGATCATATAGAAAAGTGAAAAGAACTGTTAGACAAACTGTTGCAAATAATTAGTCAAGAAATGTTAAATATAAGGTTAATTAAGCAGAAATCAGTTACTATTCCATAGTTTCTATCACCAATCTAAAAATACAATGTTTAAGAGTATTTGCAGTAGTAAGGAAAACTACATGAAATTCAGAAATAAACCAATCAGAAAAGGTATTGATTTTCATCTTGGAAATTCAGCAATTACGTGCTTAGATTTCTACACTAAAAAAATTCACTTATGGGCATAAGGAGATATATACTTACTCACTTTAGCTCTGATAACACAAAATGTTGAGCTTGTTGGGAGAATAAATGATACATTTACTCATACTGGGATACTCTACAGCAATTTAAATGAAAGCATTTGAACTATGTATATTAACACAGATACATCTCAAAAACAGCATTAAGTTTAAAAAAGCAAATTGAAAGAATGAGGGAAGTCTTTACAAATACCTTTGGTTTGCTTTTTTTAAAAATCTTTTTTAAAAAGAGTGAAATAAGACAAACTATGACTACATGTTCAGTTTTGACAGTGAATACATGGATGTTTGCTACATTATTCTGTATACTTCGTTTCATAATAAAAATAAAAAATTTGATTGTATACATAATTTTAAAACTCAGGCATTTAACTTTCCAGAACTGGGGAAACAATAAATAATAATATTAAGTGAACCAGTGTTTTTATACCCCCTCTTTTCACAAATCTTGTAATTCATTTGCCACTTAGCGAAATTATTTGGTTAATTCCCTCACACTGAAAAGCATTTTGATGAAAAAAGATCAAAGTCAACTAACTCAATTAGGTTGTCTAACACACTACTTTTTCAGTGTGCTTTTAGTGGGAAGGGAGGAAGAATGGTTGGGAGGGGAGGGAGGGAAGGAGGAAAAATATGAATGTTCTGTTATCCTTAGGGATTTTTCCTTCCAAATGTCAAACAATTCTCTAAAATTATTCAAAACTGTAAAACTTGTTTAGTGGCACCACTGATGTCATCAAAAGTACCTCTTAGCTATAGGTTTTTGTATAAGTAGTATGTGTAACTTTAAAAATAGCATATTGGTTTTGATTCTGTTGGCTTTTTTGTTTGTCATAAAAGAATGTGGGAATCTCTTACAAATTTATTTCTAATGATACATGGTAGAATGTTTTTTATCAGTCACTTTGATTTGCTTACTGATGTCTAAGATTGTCAAAACTTTCAGATTTGTATTGAAATTGATGGTAGCAAGTAGACTAAATTTGTTTTTGCCAGTGAAAGATTAAGCCCTAAAAGAATATCGATTTTATGTTCTGTAAATCTGTTGTCTGTCTTCACAGCTATAGTTTTTGCTAGAAAGCTATATAATATGCTTTTAAGACTAATCTCACTGGGATGAGGGGTGGTATGGGGAGGGACGTGGGAGGGGGGTTCAGGATTGTGAACACGTGTATACCGTGGCAGATTCATGTTGATGTATGGCAAAACCAATACAATATTGTGAAGCAATTAGCCTTCAATTAAATAAATTTAAACTAAAAAAAAAGACCAGTCTCTGAGAAGTTAAATTGAAAACAACTTTTATGAGGCAAATACCACTCTTCCTGAATAAGATGCACATGTAAAATTTCAAAGTAAAATTGAAAATCTGTGGCTAAGGAAATGAATCAGGAAGGTCGAAGAAACTCCTTGCCTTGTAAGAATTAAGTATGGTAGGTGTGTATGCAAACTCTTAACATATAGATATACCTCCTTTTAAAATCTCAGTTCAAGTGAATTCTTATATACAACTATATTTTTTTCTTCAATTATAAATTACTGTATAACTTGTGTTTGATTTGAAACAGATTTGACACATTAAAAAATTATTAAAAAATCATACTGTTTAATAATTGAAATCTATATCAGCGAGCCATAGTGTATCCTACAAATATTGATAGATTAGCTGACCAATACTGATTTTCTGTTTAGTGAGTACTTCTGCTCAGTTCTAATCTAGGCTTAGTAAAGTTTTCCTGTTAAAAAGAGTTATAACATTTAAATTGAGAGAATTTAGATGAATCAGGTATGAAGTAGTTGAATAAGCACAACCCTCTATAATCATGGTGGAAAAAAAATAGTCTTGGGTTTGGTAGTTCCAGCCTTTTTTATTGGCCAGTATTCCTGTAAATATGTCAAGAGAATGATTTCTGAACATTCACATAGGCTGTCTGAATCTGGAAGTTTTCTGTCTGGTGATAAGAGTAGATTGTGGGCAGGGGGGTGGCTGTTGTTTATTTTTTCAAGTGGCAGAGGGGGAAAAAATACAGCTTTGTTATTTTTTTCTCCTTAGGTTTCCTGAAAAAGCATCAGTGTATCTGACCCAAGCATCACCTGTTGTGTAGTTACTTATTTTGGAAAAGCCACCTATCTTGTAACTCCCCTCTTAAAGTTTCTCAATGTGAGTAAAGTTTGAAACCTTAAACCTATACATTTTACCATATAGGCGGTTTTATTAACCACAAAGCAACAGCATCATTTTATTTATATGGGTTTTTAGTTGGATCTAGTTGAAAAGCCCTTGGAAAAAATAATTTGAGAGAGAATAATTATGTTAATACCTGGGTTTCATTTCATGTGTTTGAGGTAAATTAATCAGATTGATCCTTAAAGTATGTTTAGTTTTTAAGTAACTTATTACAAGATAATGTACATCTGTACTAGTAAAAGATTGTTAAAGTACAGAAACTGTAAAAATCACCTCCAGTTCTTTACCCACAGTAGTCACCATTATTAATATTTTAGTTGATATGCTTTTGTAAATAAATGTATGTATGTGTGTATGTAATATATGAATGTGTATATATTTATTTTTAATTTGGGATCATGTTATGTGCGTTTAAATGAATGGTGTTTCAGAATTGTTCCAGGTCATTTAAGATGCTTTCATGGCATGATTTGTAAAGACTGTAGGATTTTGTGTAATGTGGATATGCCATAATTCATCCCAGCGCTCCTCTATGGTTGGCTATTCAAACTATTTGTAATTCTGTGTGGTTGTTAAGCCTTTATCCACTTTAAATTTTCTCTAGCTTGAACATAGAAAGTGAGAATTATTCTTCAAGTTGTTTTTATATGGCTTGTTTGATATGTGTTCATATGCTGTATTTCCATATTATCAGACATAGTTATAGGGTTATGTGGGTGCTTAAAACCAGGATCACAGCTAGATATTAAACTTTGTAAATTATTATATCATCTCTTGTAAAGCAACAAAGCCTACCATTTTCTCTCCAGTTGAGTCTATCTCTTCCTGTTTACCTCCTTACAAATTCCTAGGCAGATTTGAAATGGATAAAAGTTTTTCAGTTATTTTTACTCTCCCCTTTCTTCCTTCATTTAAGCAGAGACTTGAAGGATAAGGAGTGAGTCAACAAACAGGATGGAATCTTCCTTGCAGAGGAAACAGCTTTATTAGTTAGAATATCAGAGAGCTTGCCAGTCTCCTCTGTCCATGGAATTACCCAAGCTAGAATACTGGAATAGGTTGCCATTTCCTACTCCACGGGATCTTCTTGACCCAGCAATCAAACCCATGTCTCTTATTTCTCCTTGGTAGGAGGGTTCTTTACCACTGAGCCACCTGGGAAGCCCCCTTCTTCCTTCAGGCTATAAAATTATTGTCTACTATAAGGAAAAATCCAGATCATGGTGAACCTCAAGAAAACTGATTCCCAGTAATCATCTTATGTATATATTGACCTTACTATTCTCCACTTTGACGAGGACTTGATTTACCCAAATATTCACTGAGGGCTACCTTTCCTGTCTCTCTTCAGTGCCTAGGCACATCAGGCTCTCTGATGTTCTGACAAGTAAAGCTGTTTCCTCTGCGTGGAAGATTTCATCCTGTTTGTTTGACTCATTTCTTATCCTTCAAGTCTCTGCTTAAGTGTTATGTGCCTGGGAGGCTTTCTCAAGAACCCCCATTATTTTCTGTCATATCATGACTTTAATATTACTGTTTTAGTTTGTGTATCTGATGCTGAAGCTCCAGCTTTGACCACCTGACGCAAAGAGCTGATTCATTGGAAAAGACCCTGATGCTGAGAAAGAGTGAGGACAGGAGGAGAAGGAGGCAGCAGGATGAGATGGTTAGATAGCATCATTGACTCAATGGACATGAGTCTGAGCAAACTCCGGAGATAGTGAAGGACAGGAAAACTTGACTTGCTGCAGTCCACGGGGGTCCCAAAGAGTCAGACATGACTTAGCAACGGAAAAACATAGACGTATAAGCATTTACCACATGGACATACTGGCATTATCATATAAATAACTCACCCCTATCTTAAGTTCTTTAAGGCAGAGAACTTGCTGCTTCTGTTATCTCCAGAGTGGAGGACCATGATGGAAGTTTGTAACTTAAAACAACAAACTAACATATATTCATGTTGAAATTATTTAAGTACTAGAGAAAAGTGACTAAGAGTATGAACATTGTTTTCTCCAGCTTCCTTTTGAGTGTCACTTCCTCCTCCTTGCCCCTCATTCACTCCCCAAAGCTCTTGAACAGAATTGCAGTGGATACAAGCATTTATTTTTTGTTATGTCACCCTTTCACTTAGAAGTCCTGTCAATAAATATAAATAAATAAATGTATAAATGCTAGGTTGTGTCACCATTCATAGCTCCAGCACTCAAGAAGCTTATGGTCTAGTAGGGCAGATATCCATAAGGAGTGATTACTTGTGAGTTGTGGTAATGTCATGGAAATCGTGGAAATGTGTCTGTTCCCAGGGATAGCCATCCGGTTTGACATTGTTTTTCTCTGCTGTTCGTCGTCAATATACAGTATAGCAAGCTGGCCTGCTTCTAAGTTCTGTTCTTGGTACTTGTATTGAATACATACACACCTGAAGCATCTTCCTTAAGCATGTATCTATACTCCCATTAAATCTGATACACATTATTTGTACTCCAAGCAGTTTCCTGTACATGTTTTTACTTGGTACTTAGAGAGTCTTTTATGTAAATAGCTTTTAAAACCCCTTGATGTTTAGTTCTTAGTTAAGTTAGAGCTCAATAATGATACTATTATTTCTGTGACAGTGGGCTTCTTTTCCAACCTCTATATGACTTCTTGTGAATTCTGTAGAAATCTGTGTTTCTTAAAAGAAAGAATGACTCTTACTGATACTTTGATCTGGCTGCTTTTTAGGATGAGCATCTTAGTGAGGATTGAGTCTTCACGAGCAATTTGAGACAGATTGCACTAGTTTCACTCTGCTGTTTGACAGAATGCAGGTTTTCTCATCTGGGAGATCTAGGTCACTGACATTTCAGACCCTAAACAAAATCTAAATTGTTCAAGTTCATTGTTGGTCTTCATTATTTCTAGATATTCTCAAACTGGAGACAACTGGAAGCTGCTTTGGACGGGTGAAAACCACCCAAGTCTGTCTACATAGTCATCAGCACCTGTAGAGAAGAAGTGACATAGATTATGGGCTAACAACAGCTGCTTACAATATACACAGTGCTTTATAGTTTTCTAAAATTTTAGTAAAATTTTCTATCTAATATTAAATTATTTAATCTGCATCGAGTCTTACAGGCCTTATGGTCTGGAGAACTGACATGGGTGGCTGGAGTTAGTGTGTCAGTCGGAGAATTGCAGGAACTTATTTTGGAGAAGAAAGCAAGGCCTAATCGTTTAGGAATTGTGATAGATTCTAGACTTTACTTGATGCCTAAAGTCCAGTTATGAGCTAGCTTTGCCATCTTCAGATTCTCTCCTCTTGCTCTTTTGCAATTGAGTGATTTGTTTTATGCTTATATTATCTAGTGAGTACTGTAGTAGCTAGTTTCCAAAGATGACTCTCAGTGAAAGAAACACGCTTCACAATGCTCATGCTTTCATGTTGGATCTGCACTTAACTCTGCGACTCATGTTAACTAACATGATGCAGCTGAAGTGATGCTTGCCTGTTACAGAACTAAACTTTAAGACAGCCTGAAGACTTTTGTTTTTGCCCTTGGGAGTAATGAGCCACCATGTAAGAAGTCTGGCTGCCATGTTGGAGTTTCTGTGTTGAAATCACTTGAAGAGGGAGCAGCACTGAGAATACCTTCAAAAAGACAGAGGCCCCCACCACCCTGGTTTCCCAGCTGAGCTCACCCTTTCCCATAACGGTGTTGGAATTGTGAGTGAAGCAGTCTTGGACTGTCCAGCTCTAGCCATCACATGAGAGACTGTTAGACTAATTAAAAAATATCCAGAATTCCTCAAGAAAATGACTTCTTGATGTTGCCACATATTGTTGTTGTTCAGTTGCTCAGTTGTGTCTGACTCTTTGTGACTCCATGGACTGTAGCACACCACGGTTCCCTTTCCTTCACTATCTCCTTGAGCTTACTCAAACTCATGTTTATTAAGTCGATGATGCCATCCAGCCATGTCACCCTGTTGCCCCATTCTCTTCCTGCCCTCAGTCATTCTCAGCATCAAGATCTTTTCCAATGAATTGGCTCTTCGCATAAGGTGGCCCAAGTATTGGAGCTTCATCTTCAGCATCAGTCCTTCCAATGAATCTTCAGGGTTGGTTTCCTTTAGGATGAACTGGGTTTGATCTCCTTGCTGTCCAAGGGACTCTTAAGATTCTTCTCCAACACTGCAATTAGAAAGCATCAATTCTTGGAATTCAGCCTTCTTTATTGTGACACATATTAAGATATATGTTAAGTCACTTAAGTTACAGGGTGCTTTTTTACATAGTATCAGATAAATAAGCTTTCTGGATGGCTTAGTGGTAAAGAATCTGCCTGCCAATGCAGGAGACGTGGGTCTGGTCCCTGGTTTGGGAAGATCCCTTGGAGAAGGACATGGTGACCTACTCTTCTTGCCTGGAAAGTCCCACTCTGGTGGCTTCTCGGGTTGTGGAGTTTAGGCTCTAGAGCCCGCAGGCTTCAGTAGTTTCGGCTTTCAGGTTCTGGAAGCTTATGTTCATTGGTTGTGATTCACAGGTTTAGTTGTTCCACGGCATGTGGGCTCAGGGATTGAACCTGTATCTCCTGCTTTGGCTGGCAGGTTTGTTAGCACTAAGCTGCCAGGGAACCTCTGCAGTTGCTTTTGTATTCAGCTGTCATGGTAATCTTTCCTAGCAGGTTATAAAGATTTTTCTTTCTTTTTGCTTGAAGTATTTCTTAATATGTATACCATAGTTTACTTTAACAGTTTTCCATTGTTGATAGACATTTACCTTCTTTGATGTCTATGTTTTCCATATTGGAAACAGTGATGCAGAAACACTAATATATCTCAGATAATTTAAACTTGTACTCCGAAATGGTTATACCAGTTTATGGTACTACCATCCTTGACCATACATTCTTTGGTTGCTATTTGTAAGGTTGAGAATAGTCATCTTTTAGTATAGAAAAGCTAGAAATATACTATGCAAGTGCTTGCGTGTGTGCTAAGTTGCTTCGGTCATGTCTGACTCTTTGCAACCCTATGGTCTGTAGCCCACAAGGCTCCTCTGTATATGGGACTTTTAGGCAAGAATACTGGAGTGGGTTGCATGCTCTCCTCCAGGGGATCTTCTGGAGCCAGGAGTTGAACCCACATCTCCTGTGGCTCCTGAATTACAGATGGATTCTTTACCATTGAGCCACTAGGGAAGCCCATGTATATTAGCAGCAAAAATGAATTCTGGTGTTAGTGAAATGACTTCAGAAAATTTTTAATTTATCTGATGATTTAATAAGGGAAAGAAAAATGCCCAACACATTATCCCATATCTAAACTTAATATACTTTTGACAATTTTCTCCTCAAAGGAAACTAGTGGAGAATCAACTACTGCGTTGTAAGTATGAAAGTTGTGTTTAAAACATTAAAAAATTTAATTGGACTTAAATCTCTTTCTACAAATGCATCAATAGAGGAGATAGTGAAGATTGGTGGAAAGAGTATGAACTTTACAGACCTGGGGTTTCAATTCTAGTTCTGACACTTCATTGTTGATGTGATGTGTTGATATGCTATGACTCTATATTTTTATTAATTTAAAAAACTAGATGGAAACATATGGCAAAGTGAGAATACAATTCTTTACAGACTATATGGGTTAATTCTATCTGTCATAATGTATATCCATTATTCTATTTGAATTTTGGTACCAGGACTAGAAGTTAATCCTTTCTGTAGATCTGTGGGTTCAAAAATGACAGAATTCAAAAATGGAGTGCTAGGATTAGAATTTTAGGTCATGAACTTGTAGCCTCATGTTCTTTTGGTTCCCTTGTGATTAATTGTTGGTCTGTTTCCATGTTAGTATATTTGTCTGCTGCTGCTGCTAAGTCACTTCAGTCGTGTCCGACTCTGTGTGACCCCATAGATGACCCACCAGGCTCCCCCATCCCTGGGATTCTCCAGGCAAGAACACTGGAGTGGGTTGCCATTTCCTTCTCCAATGCATGAAAGTGAAAAGTGAAAGGGAAGTCGCTCAGTCATGTCTGACTCTTCGCGACCCCATGGATTGCAGCCTGCAAGGCTCCTTCGTCCATGGGATTTTCCAGGCAAGAGTACTGGAATGGGGTGCCATCGCCTTCTCCAAGTATATTTGTCATTTAATGTTCCACAAAATGTTTAGTTCCTGCTGCTTTGTGTGAATAATAATGCTAACCACTTATTATTGCCTTATCCATTTTCATTTAGAGATTACCTCAGATGGAAAAGAATTTGTTATTCAGAAGACAGCTAAGCTGATAATATTTTTATATTACAGTGATCCTCAAAACTTGTATGAAGTTATCATTTTTATTTCTGAAATAGTATGATGATGTAATTGTGATAAGAGTACCTTATTTGAGGAATATAAAGAATACTGATGAAGATTTTTGGTTCTGTGAGAGAGATAAATTATAATTGGTGAAAGTATTTACCATCCTTGTAGGAATGCCATCATAGCATGTATAATAGAAATGAAGACAAGTCATAAAGTCCAGCTACCATGAAGTCCTTAATGCCCACTTTTGCTTTATGCTATGAATTTGTTTAGCAAGAAAGGTTTGATGCATAAATAATGCTGTTGTTCAAAATTACACTATCTTAGACAAAATCTAGTTGCAGTTTGAAGACCTTAGAAATTATCTTGAATTCTCTATAGTAGTTGATTTATTATTTAAATTGTGCAACCAAGGTTAGGTTGGTATGTAAGACCTTCAGAGCACTCTACCAACTGCAGCTCTAGAAATTCTTTTTCTAGCCCTAGATCTTCTATTACTGTTAATTCTTTTATTGTTATTGTTATTTAGTTGCTAATTCTTTTAAAACTAAAATGCAACACGCACACCAATGCGATTACATCTTAAACTATTATAGGCTCCAGAGAAATGCCTTATGTATGTAAGTATCTTATTTTTCATATTGAGATGTGGAAAAAAAGTTTATTTTTATAACTGCAAGAAATATAGATGAAGATATGTTCAGTAAAGGCTTCATTATGTTTTAGCATGTTTAGTGACAGATTATAGACCATTAAAAAAAATTTTTTTTAAGTTGTAACAGTTTCCAGCCAAGTCCATTTCTTATCTTGATAGTTGTGTATGGCTTTTGTTGTTCATAGAAATTATCAAATGTAAAGGTGACATAAGCCTTCATTTTTTTAAAGTTTTTTTAAAAAAAGATTTTGCTTTTGTTGAATACTTTTACATTCACAGCAATGCTAAGAGGAAGGTACAAATATTTTTCATATACACTCTGCCCTAACTCATGCATAGCTCCCCTGTTTTCAACACCTCCCACCACAGTGATACATTTGTTATAATTTGTTAAAATTGATGAACCTGCAGGGAAAGGTCATATTTACCCCAAATCCATGGTTTACCTCATGGTTCTCTGAATATTGTACATTTTATGGGCGTTGACAGATGTTTAATGTCATTTATTCATCATTATAATGTGATAGCTCAGAGCATAAAGCATCTGCCTGCAATGCAGGAGACCCAGGTTCGATCCCTGGTTGGGAATATCCCTTGGAGAAGGAAATGGCAGCCCTATCCAGTATTCTTGCCTGGAGAATCTAGTGGACAGAGGAGCCTGGCGGGCTATAGTCCATAGGGTCGCAAAGAGTCGGACCCGACTGAGAGACTTCACTTTCTGTCTTTTACAATGTGATACAGAGTAGTTTTACTGCCCTAAAAATCTTCTGTGTTCCACTTTTATTCCGTCTTCTCCTCGCTACCCTGAGCAACTTTATTGTGGTTGTCTTTCAGTCACTAAGTCCTGTCTAGCTCTTTACAAACACATGACTGTGGCAAGTCAGGCTCCTCTGCCCTCCACTGTCTCCTGGAGTTTGCTCAAATTCATGTTCGTTAAGTTGGTGATTCTGTCTAACCATCTCATCATCTGCTGCCCTCTTCTTTTGCTTTCAGTCTTTCCCAGCATCAGGGTCTTTTCTTACGAATTGGTTCTTGGTATCAGGTGGCCAAAGTATTGGAGCTTCAGCATCAGTCCTTCCAATGAATATGCAGGGTTGATTTTCTTTCGGATTGACTAGTTTGATCTCCTTGTGGTCTAAGGACTCTCAAGAGTCTTCACCAGCACCGCAATTAGAAAGCGTCCATTCTTTGGCGCTTACAGCATTCTTTATTGTCCAACTCTCACATCCACACACGACTACTGGAAAAGACATAGCTTTGACTATATGGACCTCTGTTGGCAAAGTAATGTCTCTGCTTTTTAATACACTGTGCTTATCATAGCTTTTCTTCCAAGGGGAAAGTGACTTTTAATTTCATGGCTGTAGTCACTGTCCACAGTGATTTTGGAGTCCAAGAAAATAAAATCTGTCATTGCTTCCATTTTTTACCCTCCTATTTGCCGTGAAGTGATGGGACCAGATCTTAGTTTTTTCATGTTTAGTTTCTAGTCAGCTGTTTATCTTTGTATTATCTCCATAGTTTTACCTTTTCTTTAGTTGGAATCATACTGTAGGTAGCCTTTTCAGACTGGCTTCTTTCACTTAGCAATGTGCAAGTAATGTGCACTTAAGATTTCTTGGTGTCTTTTCATGGATTAATACTTCTTTTTTTTTTTTAATTAGAGGATAATTGCTTTATAATGTTGGGTTGGTTTCTGCCATACATCAGCATGAATCAACTGTAGGTATACACATATCCCCTCCCTGTGGAACTTCCCTCCCACCTTCCACCCTGTGCCACCCGCTAGGTTGTCATAGAGTACTGGCTTGAGCTCCCTGCATTATACAGCAAATTTCCACTGGCTATCTATTTTACATATGATACTTCCTTTCTCTTTATTACTAAGTAACATTGTCTGAATGTGTCAATTTATCCATTTACTTACTGAAGGCCATCTGAGTTGTGCCCAGGTTTTGGCTATTATAAATAAAGCCATAAAGCCATAAAGCCATAAAAATATCCATGTGCCCTCCTTTGTGTGGGCATAAGTTTTCAACTCTAGGTAAACACCAAAGAGAGCAATTCCTGGGATGTATAGTAAGAGTATGTTTAGTTTTGTATGAAGCTGCCACACTGTCTTCCAAAGCAGCTGTACGTTTTGCATTCCCCCAAGCAATTAGTAGGAATTCCTGTAGCTCTACGTACTCACCTGCAGTTGGTGCTGTCAGTTTTCCAAATCTTGGTCATTCTGTTAGACATTTAGTGATTTCTCATTTTAATTTGCATTTCCCTGACATCATGTGATGTGCAGCATTTTTTCATGTAACTGTTTACCATCCATATTTCTTTTTTGGTAAGTTATTAAAATATTTGGCCCCTTTTTTTAATCCAATCACTTGTTTTCTTTTGTTGAGTTTTAAGAGTTCTTTGTTTATTTTGGCTAACATTCTTTATCATGGGTCTTTTACAAATATTTTCTTCCAATCTGTGACTTGCTTTCTCATTCTCTTCACACTGTCTTTCACAGAGGTTTTTAATTGTAATGAAGTACAGTTAATCAATGATTTTCTTTTATGGATTGTGCCTTTTGTGTTATATCTAGAAACTTTTCATCGTACCTAAGGTCATTTAGATTTTCTACTATATTTTCTAATAGGAGTTTTGTATTTTGTGATTTACTTTAGGTCTGTGATTCATTTTGAATTATTTTTTGTAGAGGATGTAAGGTCTTTGTCTACATATATTTGTTTGCACTTGCATGTCCAGTTAGTCCAGCAATACTTGTTGGAATGACTCTTTGCTCCATTTTATTGCCCCTTCTTCTCAGAGATCTGTTGACTGTATTTGTGCGATCTGTTTCTGGAATCTGTTTTGTTTCATTGATCTATTTATTTGTTATTTTGTACACTATCTTAATTACTGGGATTGCTTTGCATCTATAGGTCAAATTGGTAAGTATTGACATCTTGACAATATTGAATCTTCTTGCCCTGATTGGAGTATCTATTTATTTAGTTCTTCTTTGATCTTGTTCATCAGTATTTTGTAGTTTTCCTCATGTAGATCTTATACATACTTTGTTAGATTTATATCAATTTTATTTTGGGGGGGTGCTAATATAAATGATTAGCTTATATTATGACATGAGTTTTAACAAGCTCTGGGAGTTGGGGATGGATAGGGAAGCCTGACATGCTGCAGTCCATGAGGTCACAGAGTCAGACACGACTGAGGGACTGAACTGAACAGAATACAGATGATTAGTGTCCAACTCTTTTGGACCCCATGGACTGTAGCCCACCTGGCTCCTCAGTCCATGGAATTTTCCAGGCAGGAATACTGGAGTGGGTTGCCATTTCCTTCTCCAGGGGATCTTCCTGACCAGGGATCGAACCCAGATCTCCTGTGTCTCCTGCATTGGTTGGTGAATTCTTTACCACTGCGCTACCTGGGAAGCCCAATGTAAATGATGAGTGTGTTTTTAATTTCAAGTTTTAGTTATGAATTGCTGGCATATAGAAAAGATACTGACTTTTTATATGAACCTTGTATCCTCCTTGCTTATTAATTGCTTATTAATTCCAGGAGCTTTTTTTTGTCCATTTTAAAATGTTTGCTACATAAATGATTATGTCACCTTTGACTAAAGAATGTATTATTTCTTCCCAATCTGTTCATTGTTTATTTCCTTTTCTTTGTTTTATTGCAGAAGCTAGCACTTTCAGTGTCATGTTGATGATCATTACTATTCTTTTAATTTTTAGGGAAAAGCAAGTTTATTTAGAGAGATACACATCCTGTAGGTAGAATGTAGTCTTTCCCAGAAGGTGAGAATGGCCCATTGCCATTCTTTATCCTCTTTTCTATAGTATCTGTCTCTTAAAATTTTCTCCATTTTGTTTTGCAGCTCACCAAAGCTCATCGACAAGGTCATATGGTGAAAGTAGATTGGCTGGACAGATTGACATTTAGAGAAATAGAAATGATAAATGAGGTGGGTTGTATCCCTCTTTTTTATTTCAAAATTTTTTTCTCCAGAATTTTAAATGAAAAATTATTTAGAAGAATTATTCATTGTCATGTATCTCTCATATGTGAGATATTGAGGATAACTTCTAGTTGTGAGTTCTATGCTAATAAGAGGAAAACTTGAGATATCTGCCTTTTTTATATTTTAGTGTTCTTTTGAACCCTGAAATAAGTAGTAGATATCTCTGGCTCAGACGGTAAGGAATCCTTCTACAATGCAGGAGACCTGGGTTCAGTGCCTGGGTCAGGAACATCTGTTGGAGAGAGTAATGGCTACCTACTTCAATATTCCTGCCTGGAGAATTCCATGGACAAGAGCCTAGTGGGCCACAGTCAATGGAGTCACAGAGTCCGATACGACTAAGTGACTATCACTTCCCTTTGACTCCTTTTCATCGTAAATATCATATAAGTGAAGCCCATGTTAAGTTTGATACCTTACTTGTAGATTCTCTTTCTCAATATGGTAGTTTATGTCTAAGTTGGATATGTCTGGCAACATAATGTCAACACAACGTCTTTACTTCAGTTACCTTAAGTCATCGTTAGCAGTTCCTCTCCCCAGCGAAGATGCTCCTTCTCTTATGTAGTACATGTAGGACTGTGAACACTTGATGAATTTACATGGTTCAGATAATTTGTGTACTTCCTGATACTGTGTATTGGTCCAGAATAGGTTTAATTAAGACATGACTTTAGTGAAACTCTTTACAAAATTAGAACAATGAAAGTTTTTGCACATTAGCACTGAAATGCTATATGTTTGGCGTAGAGAGCAGAAATAGCAATTGTATTATTAATCACATTAGGAGAGAGGGATAACAAGTTTGTGATATATGTAGCTTACAGTGATCGGCACATGGTACAACTGACTTAATTTTTGTTCTCTGAACAGTTTTTAGCAGGAGGAAGAGAGAAATTGGTCACTTTATAGTGAACACTTACAGAAGTTGAATTTTAGCATTGTGCATTTTTAAAAAACAAATTGGCAGTGTCTAACAACAGTTATATTTAGTATGAATACTGGGTATCTTTTCTAAACTTATTCATAATATATTCTCATATACTGAAACTGGAAAAAAAATTTACTGTTTTGAATTTTTATAGTTGTCGCATTCTAAAAACAGTTTAATTGAAATGCTTCTATTCATCAACTTACATACCCCTGGGTTTAGAAAATGTAACATTAGCACATACTTTGCTCAGTCTTTTTCTCACTATCCACACTCTTTAAAAGATAAGAGGCTGAGGCCGTTACCATTATCATAATAGACTTATAATATGCTTCATAAAGCTGAACAGTTTTAAGTGACTTTCTTAGATCCTTATGGTTATATAACTATAGATTTAAAGCCATTTTTCAAACTGATTTGTGTTAGAACTAATCACCCTTTTAAGTTTCTTTTTTTTTTACTTAATTTTTAACATAATGTTTGCTTCCTTAAGGGAATACAGTTATACACACAGCCAACATTTTATATGTTGGGAAAGAATAACTGTTTCCCAGTGTATTTAAAGTGTGTTGATAAAAATTTACAAATGATTGTAAGTTATTTTAAGACCATTTATAAATTGTCAAAAACTTGTAAATGTTGTATCTGTTAAGCTCAAATTGCCTCTGTCCTTAGTTACATACTTTGTTTTACCTTTGTTTTTGTTATATTAACTTTTATATTTGGATTAGTCCATAGGGTTTAAGAGTGAACTGTTTTTTTTCCAGTTTCAGTGTATAAGAAACTGCTTAAAATTTTTAGAAATACAAAAATCTTATTTTTTTTTGAGATGAAATAGTTTTCCTGCAAATGTATACTAAATACCTTTACAATGTTATGTAATAAAATTCCTCTACTGAAGAAACCAAAAATTTCATTTTAAGTTTGAGGAGGGAGTTACAAATGAGTATTAGGCACTTCTGGATAAGGCAGTAGTGAAATAGTAGTAGTGTATAGAACAGTACACTTATAATAATGACATAAACATTTGTCACATTTTAATTTATATTTGATGGATTCCATGTACTACTAAATTGGGAATAAGATACAAACTGATGATGAAGAAAATCATTTTTCATAATTTTTTTTCTTTTTTAGAGTGAAAAACGAAGTTCTAATTTCATGTACTTGATGGTTGAATTTCGATGTGTCAAGTGTGATGATAAAGAATATGGTATTGTTTATTATGAAAAGGTATTTTTCTTAGAACTGCTTACGGTTTCTAAGGTAGAGGGGAGGGGAAACATTAAAAAAAATTACTATTTGCCTGCTGAGATGAATTATTTGGCTACAGGATGGCAGCAGACAGCTGTCAGCAGCAGCTATTTATATATCTATATATACAAATCAAATCATTTAGCTAGAACAAGATTACAAAAGCTGATCATTCATGTAATACATTTCTGGGTTACAGAATTCAATAAATATGCAAGAGATTAAAAACTTTTTGATTAACTGTTCTCTAAATTGACAAGTAGGACATTAAAGCAATAGCTTCATTAACAATTAGTATCCACTTGAAAAGTGAAAAAAGGGCATCATATTTTTTATGTGTTAGGCTATTGTATGTTAAGGGTATGTTTGTATATAAGTATGTATATAATGTGTTGAAACTGTATATGTGACCCTAAACATAAGTATGCTTATGAAAGACCTTTTAAATATTCATTTATTTATAAAGTACTTGCAAAATTAAGAAAACCACGTTATCAGTAGTCTGAGTGGTAAAAGTATGCAGTTACGAACTTGCTCAGGTTTGTTCATTACCCAAAGTGTGTTTGATATCTAGCTACTTGAAAACTATCTGTGCTTTAAATGCTTACTGATGGGTCTTCATTTCAGTACTACAGAAATAATAGTATGTGGAGTTCAAAAGCACATAAACTAGGCACCTTCTGTTATTGTGAAAGTACTGAGACAAGTGCTTATGAAGACGGTGTAAGTCAGAATCAGTGTCAAATGAGGACAGACTTCTTTTGGCATAAAAGAATAATATTTCTTCCAAGATAGAGCTAAGTTGTTCATAAGAAGTAGTGCTTTGAAATTACATTTACATGTTAGTACTATTTGTTAAAGTTGTCACAAGTGATTTTTTTTTAAAAATACATGTTTTATAGCTGTTAAATTACTATTTCAAAGATGTTTTCATAATGAAGGTTTAGGATTTTCATAGTTTATGATCATTTTTCTGGTACTTTGCAAGGTATATATATATTTCCTTTTATCTTTTACCCCTTCCTTTAGAAAAAAGGTTGAAAAAAGTTAACTTGTTTCTGCTTTTTATTTTATAAATTATATTCTCTGGGGGGGAAAAAAGATAGGAAGATAAACTATTTTACACTCTGTTTATTCATTAGAAAAACTGTTAAAAAGAATAATAAAGTGAGTGAAATTGTTTTGTTACCAATATATTTTACTAAATTCACATTTTTTTTTTTTTACTATATGTGATTTCATTAAAAGCAATATGTCCCACCCATATGGAGTTTATATTGCAAAAGCATGCTAATGGTAATGGTATTTGCCAACACTGGAGATGTGAAGGGTCTTTTGAAAGATAGCTTTGATAATAGATGAAATAATAACAGAATAGAAATTAGAAGAATTTCAAGTATTTTTGAAAAGGTTCTTGACCCCTTTCTAACTGCTTCTTGAAAATTGCCCATAAATTAATGCCTGTCTACCTTTCCTGTCGTATTTCCACTTAGTGTAAAGATTGCTGGACCAGTGCGTTGAATCTAATGGAAATAGACTTTCTTGTCACCTGTCTTCTGTGACAGATCGCCTTAGTGAAGATTACTTGTCACAGTTGGGTTGATTAATGTGTATTTTGGTGTTGTGACTGATAACCAGCCTGTTAAACAATGGCTGTGGGAATTTGTGGTTTTCTCCAAGACTCAATTACTGAACCTAAAGTAAAGTCAGAATACTCCCCCTCTCAGTCTCTCCTGATTTTGTTACACATATGTAAAATTGAAAATATACTAGCATTTGGAAGTTGACAGAAAAATTTGATGCTAGGTATACAATTGTGAGAAAATGAGTTTCAACCTAAATTAGTTTACCCTTTTCCAGGATGTATGCAATGACATTTATTAGACCAAATTACCTTTCTTCCCTGACATGGGTAAAAGTAAAAGCCAGAGTTCTTAAAAAATGATAATGCTAACAAAATAAGACAGTTGTGTTTCATAAGAACTGATTCTTGTTATTCTAGCTTGCATGGTGTTGAGTAAGTGTCCTCTGAGAAGCAATGCTGCTGAGTTTCTAGTTGGGTATAACTTTGAGTAATGTTAACCCACATGTAAAAGTACTTTTCTGAGTGGAACTTAATTGTGGTAATTTGAAAAATAACCAAAATCTGCTAAGTGATTTTTGCAAATAATGTGACACATCCATTGTGCCATATTTTAATTATACTCTTTGATATTTTGTTCTGAGTTTTAAAATTAGGACATATTATTTTGACTTAGTCATTAAAAACAAAGTTTAAAACAAAATCCAGACAATTATAGTCTACTGATTTTCCAGACATCATATCTCTAATGACTATATAATACAGGTTTTTTTATTGTTACATTTTATTTTTCTCAAAATATTTAATCAGCAACAGAAGGTAACAAATGGATATGTATATGTAACAAATAGATTTAAAATATAGTTGAAAGATGATAATTTTTTAAAGAGAGGAATGATGTTATTTAAAAATTAAAATACATTAGAGTACACATGCTCATGTATTGTCTCTTGCCATTTGGTTAAATATATATATGTATTTTTTGAACTTGTTGCATTGTGATCCAGGATGGTGATGAGTCATCTCCAATTTTAACAAGCTTTGAGATAGTGAAAGTTCCTGACCCTCAGATGTCTATGGTGAGTCACTGTCAAATTTCTAATGAAAATTGTTTTCTCTGTACTGATTATGACTTACATCCACATCATACACTCTTCATTGGTTATTTAAAAATGAATCATAAATTCACTTCAGCCATATGGAATCAGATTCAAATGGAATATTTACAAGAAATACTACCTTATCATAAGGCCTGGATTTACCATAAGGTTGGTAAACCATTTTATTTTAATTATTGAAAGAGCTATAGAATGTGATCTTGAAATAAGATTTGGAGAAACAATTATTTGAAAGATTGTCATCATAATAGAAGGAGAACTTATTTATACCACAAGGTAACAGTAAAATCAATGGATAAAAATTTTAGAGAGATTGATTTCAGTGAAAAATAGGGAAGATTATTGGTAGTTACCTGTACTGTTCAGTTTGGATTATGGTTTCTTGGATGATTTTGAGATACCTGCTTATGAATTGTTGAGATGATAGCTCTCTCAGGAATAAGAAAGGGAAAGAATTCTTACTTTGTAGCACATGTTTAATTTGATGACTTCAGGTTTAGAAAGTTCCAGAAAAAAATTCTTTTTAACAGCATAATATGAACTGTCATATTCACACTAAGAATTCATTTACATTACTCTGAACTATTTTATTCATTTCTAATTAGATTAATTACCTTCTTAATCAGAACAAAGTAGATTGAAAGTAGTGCATGGAAGATGGAAACTTCATGCTTAGTGTAAATACAGGTCATTAGAGCAGGAAGTAATGGCTGAGGGCCCAACTTCAAAGGAAGAAACAGGGGGAAAAAGGGAATAAAAATTTGAAAGAAAAAGATCACTTGGGAATTGTAGAAACAAACATCTAAGTACTTCTCCCGTTCCCAAGCCTGGCATAATTTTAAAAAGTGTTCAGTTCAGTTCAGTTGCTCAGTTGTGTCTGACTATTTGAGACCCCATGAACCGCAGCATGCCAGGCCTCCCTGTCCATTACCAACTCCCGGAGTCCACCCAAACCCATGTCCGTCAAGTCGGTGATGCCATCCAACCATCTCATCTTCTGTCGTCCCCTTCTCCTGTCCTCAATCTTTCCCATCATCAGGATCTTCTCAAGAGAGTCAGCTCTTCACATCAGGTGGCCAAAGTACTGGAGTTTGAGCTTCAACATCAGTCCCACCAATGAACACCCAGGACTGATTTCCTTTAGGATGGACTAGTTGGATCTCCTTGCAGTCCAGGGGACTCTCAAGAGTCTTCTCCAGCACCACAGTTCAAAAGCATCAATTCTTTGGCACTCAGCCTTCTTCACAGTCCAACTCTCACATCCATACATGATCACTGGAAAAACCATAGCCTTGACTAGATAGACTTTTGTTGACAAAGTAGTGTCTCTTTTCAATATGCTGTCTAGGTTGGTCATAACTTTCCTTCCAAGGAGTAAGCATCTTTTAATTTCATGGCTCCAGTCACCATCTGCAGTGATTTGGGAGCCCAGAAAAATAAAGTAAGCCACTGTTTCAATAGATCTAAAATGGATATTGAATTTCCATTATAGAATCAATGGTCTTTTACGTTGTGAATATAGGAAACACATGAAGAGTTACCTTCAAAATGGATGAGTGTATACAAATTTTGTCATATTGGAACTGTATTGCTTTCGTATAACTTGAACCAAAATGTCAGGTAAATGAGAGGTCTATTTATTTAGTGTATTTTTTTCTAAATAAAATGCTCATCAACAATTACAGGTTTAACATTTTGTATGCTGTAATTTAAAAAAATCGAAGATGTTAGACCTCTATTAAATTTTTTTAGCTTTAAATTCAATTGAGAAAGGACAAAACAAAAGATATTTTTAAAAAGGCGAGCTACCCTTCATATCTGCTGTGTTAAAAAATTTTAATTTGTAGCCATTAGTATTAACTAAATAGAGGAATATAGCAAACATTGAGTACCACCAAGCTGGTTTATGCCTGTATCAGACAATAAAACAGACTGTGTAAGTGTGATACTAGCATATGTACATATACACATAGACTGATAAAACTGTCTTAAAAATCCCAGAAATAAATACAAGTACATAAGGAAATTGATAAAGGTGACTTTTCATCACTGGAGCATAGTGCTGGGGAAGAGCCATTTAGAAAAAGATAAAATTTCCATATCATACATTACCTCCCACCATACATAAGGAAAAACTCCAAATGAATCACGATTTAAGTATTATAAAATGGATCCTAACTGGATCCTAACTATTCATTGGAAGGACTGATGTTGAAGCTGAAACTCCAATACTTTGGCCACCTGATGTGAAGTATTGACTCATTTGAAAAGCCCCTGATGCTGGGAAAGATTAAGGGCAGGAGGAGAAGGGGACGACAGAGCGTGAAATGGTTGGATGGCATCACCGACTCAGTGGACATGAGTTTGGGTGGACTCCAAGAGTTGGTGATGGACAGGGAGGCCTGGCGTGCTGTGGTTCATGGGGTTGCAAAGAGTTGGACACAACTGAGCAAATGAACTGAACCGAACTGGTACTTTACCGTTAGTTTAGGTAAAGACTTCTAAAGCTGAGTCAAAATCCAGAGACAACAAAAGAAATGATTGGTAAATTCGACTATGTTAAAAAAAATTTTGCATGGCAAAAACTCCATAACAAACTCAAAAGACAGTTGAGAAACTGGGAGAAACTATTTGTGACATACATCACAAAGGGCTACGTATCTAGTATGTCATAAACCCTTAGTACGGAAGAGTAAAGGACCAAAAAGCCACTTGCAAATTAGGAAAAATACATGAACAGACAGTTCCTACATGTAAAAATGAATAAAATAAGGTCTCTATAAGCAAAGACAGTGTGTTCAAAGCTTATGATTTTGACCATAGATAAAATAGTCAAGCGTTTTGGTTATTGTCACTGCCCTGGGTTACCACTGGCAGTTTAAACTAAGGTGATAGTATGATTATATCACAAAGTTGCTAGTAGCTCGTAATAAAAGGGAGCTTTAGTCTGGGTTGCCAAGGGAGATTTTTGGAGTGAAGATGACATTTGATTGGCTAGACGATTTAAAACCTTGAATACAATGGGGAGTTAAAACAAGGGCCTGGGATAGCATGCTCATGTGCACCAGTGCTTGGTGAAGCATATGCAAGCTTTCTTAGCTCTCCCTTTTACCACAAAATACAGAGGAGACTACAGTTGTAACGAAGAAAATAGTCTTATAAACTGGTCTTAAGTAACTATTTGCTCTTTCTGAGTAACTGTTGAAACTGATTATTGGTGAAATTTACATTGTCGGTTAATATTTTTTAATAATTTATAGGAGAATTTAGTTGAGAGCAAACATCACAAACTTGCTCGGAGTTTAAGAAGCGGACCTTCTGACCATGATCTCAAACCTAATGCTGCCACAAGAGATCAGCTAAATGTAAGAGCATTTAAAAAATATTAATATAAAAATAATTGAATGGGTATCTTGATTGCAGCTCATGTGATAACACATCACTTGAAAGTGATTTAGATGCAGGTTAATGAATCCTGTTGTTTTGTATCATTTTGGTGCTTTCAGGAACTATTAGCCTTAGAGACAGAGCTACAAATAGTATGTGGTCTTAATATAGTATTCTTAGAAACTGGCCCTAAGATACATTGTCTAAGACAGGTCTTCTGTTGGCTTAACAAAATAAAGTGAAGCGAAAGTGAAATTTTATCAATCGAGTGGACTCTCTATGACCCCACAGACTATACTATACAGTCCATGGAATTCTCCAGACCAAAATAGTGGAATAGGTAGCCTTTCCCTTTTCCAGGGGATCTTCCCAACCTAGGGATCAAACCCAGGTCTACCTACATTGCGGACGGATTCTTTACCAGCTGAGCCACAAAGGAAGCCCAAGAATACTGGAGTGGGTAGCCTGTTCCTTCTGCAGCAGATTTTCCTCACTCAGGAATCGAACCAGGGTCTCCTGCATTGCAGGCACATTCTTCACCAACTGAGCTATCAGGGAAACCCCTTAACAAGAGAAAAGTTTATTACTTGTGGTTTTTTGTTTTGATTTTTTTTTCCCTTTTCTTGTGTGTGTATTGGTTTTTGTATTGGCTTTTTCCTTCCTCATTTTTATTTTTTTAAAACTTTTTATACAAATTTAAGGATTACTTTCCATTTATAGTTATTACAAATTGTTCTCTTTGTTCCCATGTTGTATAGTATATCCTTGAGCCTATCTTGCAGGTAGTAGTTTGGTGGGGTAAAACTTTTGTTATTTGAATTTGTTGTGTTTTTCATAGAAATAAATTAACTGTAACAACATACTTTTTTATATGAGGCTTAACTGTCTATCTTTTCTCCTCTTACACTCTAACAATATCCTTTTTGAACTGATAGGTACAGCAGATTTATGTTTTCCTTAGCTTCATGTACGTTTTCCTTTCTTCTGTAGTAACTATAGATATATTTAAATGAATGGAAAATTTTAAATGAAATGGAAATAGATAGCAAGTTTTGTTTTTTTTTAATAAAGTGGTTCTTTTTTTCTTTATTTTAGATTATTGTGAGTTATCCACCAACCAAGCAACTTACATATGAAGAACAAGATCTTGTATGGAAGTTTAGATACTATCTTACTAATCAAGAAAAAGTGAGTTTCTCGAATATTTTCACGTATCAAATTTATCTGTAAACTTTGTTGCTAATGAGCAAAACTGTCATAGAAATACAGACTAATTGTCAAATTTTTATTAAAATGTTACAGAGCAATATATGTTGCTCCATTTCTTAAAAATTATGAAACTATATATGCAAAGACATATGTACCTCTTTGTTGATGTATAGACAGTGTCTGAATGGGTTAAGTCAGAGGGATTTGGGTTCAGTTTCCAGCACTATAACTTACTCTTTCTGGATAAGGTGAAGCAGATTTCTTTGGAAGCTTTGTTTCCTCATTTTACTAATTATGACAGCCCTTCTTCACAGGTGAGAGAATACATATGAGTAACCTTGTTGAGGAAGAAGGCGCTGGCACCCCACTCCAGTACTCTTGCCTGGAAAATCCCATGGGCAGAGGAGCCTTGCAGGCTGCAGTCCATGGGGTCGTGAAGAGTCAGACACGACTGAGCGACTTCCCTTTTCACTTTTCACTTTCATGCACTGGAGAAGGAACTGCCAACCCACTCCAGTGTTCTTGCCTGGAGAATCCTAGGGACAGGGGAGCCTGGTGGGCTGCCGTCTATGGGGTCACACAGAGTCGGACACGACTGAAGTGACTTAGTAGCAGTAGCGGCAGCAGCAACCTGGTTGAGTCCTTAGTACATAGTAGGTGCAGAGTTAAATATTGACTCACTTTTGTCTTCTCTCTTTTCGTAGAAGTAAATTAGCTCTGTGACAACATAGTTTTTTATATGAGGCTTTTTATCTTTCTTTTTGCCTCCTTGAGCCTGGGTGGCTGTCAAAGAACTGTAGAATTCTGGAGATGTGGCTAGTGAGAGAATATGAGAACTCTAATCTGAAATGATGGATTGGTAGAATGGCATTGAGTGTGAGGAGAGTAGAAAGGATAGGTCAGAACTACACATTGCCTTCTATATTGAAGCTAGGAGTAAATAAAGTTTCCTTCTGGGCTCACTGAAATCATTCCTTTCGTGTGCACTTCAGCTATCTGTGGCCAGTATCCTATGAGAGAGAGAATTGTGATGAAGCAGTCAGTACTAGGGGGCCTTCCCAGGTGGCACTAGTGACAAAGAACCCGCCTGCCAATGCAAGAGACATAAGTGATGCGGGAAGATACTCTGGAGGAGGACATGACAACCTGCTCCAGTGTTCTTGCTTGGAGAATCTCATGGACAGAGGAGCCTGTGGGGGGGCGGCAGGGGGCGCGGAGCTACAGTTCATAGCATTGCAGAGTCTGACACGACTGAAGCGACTTAGCACATACAGTTAGTACTAGACTTGAGTATAGAGACTTAGTTTTGAGGCTGATTGTTTATTGCTATTTATTGTCATGAAGAAGCTTTTTGACTACTTTAGCTTCTTCACATTTTATATGAGTTGATTCAATTATTGTGAATTTTAAGTCTCTTCCAGTTTATGTTGTGTTGTATGCTTAGTCACTCAGTTGTGTGTGAATCTTTGTGACTCCATGCTCTGTAGCCCTCCAGGCTACTCTGTCCATGGGATTTTTCAGGCCACAATACTTGAGTGGGTAGCCATTTCCTTCTCCAGAGGATCTGTGTGACCTAGGGATCGAACCTGCATATCCTGCACTGTAGGCGGATTCTTTACCACTGAGTCATCAGAGAGTAGTCTCACTTCTTCCATGGAAGCCTTGAGGAGCAGCTATAAATACAGGTGAAGCTTCACTAGGTGGTTCATTCACCTCTTGCTGTGTGGCCTGGTTCCTTACAGGCCACAGACCGGTACTAGTCTATGGCCTGGGGATTGGATAAAAATCCAGTTACAGCTCATTTTAACTCTTCAGCTTTTCTTTTCTATCTTTTATTGATGCCTTGGGAAATTCTTTGTGGATGAACCATGCTCATTCTCTTTTACATCTATAATAAGAATGAGAGAGGAATTTTAAATTTGCTGTAACTTTTGAGTGTTATTCTTTTTATCCCTGCAAGAAAAGGAAAGAATCATCAGCAGAAGCACAGATTTGTGATTTTTGTGTTTTTTAAAAAATTGAGTTAGTATCATGATACTCTACTAAATGAAGAATAACCTTATTCACAGAAATTCAATCTTGAATGCAGCAGTTTTGTCTAAATAGGAAGATATAGAGTTAAACCTGTGAGAATGTATAGGTTTCAAGAATCATAGATTTGCAAAACTCCCTTAGATAGAAAAACTTCCAAGAAAAATTGTTTAAACAAGTCACTTCCCCCTGAAATTCAATTACCTCTAGATATGTGCAAATGTGTGACAGATTTCATTTAACTAGTTGATTTCAAGTTTTTAAATGGTAGGTGGTGAAACTTCAATTCTCAGGACATATAATAGAGTTCTTATGATCACTAGAGTAAGATGAATGCTATTTTTTACTATTTGGAAGTACTTTTCAGAAAACCAAATATATATTGTTCTTGAAATGACCAAAGGAATTACTCACATAGCCACATTTGTATCTTTGTAATAATTTAAAATGGGTTTTGTAGAAAATAAATACTTCCCTACCATTGTCCCTTAATTTATTTATAAAAGAAATTTGCTCAATGCCAGTTTCTTAGGAACTATGGTTTAGGTTATTTGACATTTGCACCCTAAGACTGTAAAGATTTCCTAGCGAGAAAGCAGTGCTCAGGAAACAAGTTAGTGGAAATTGGTTCTTACAAAGTTATACTTCTTATTTATTTTTTAATTAAATTTGTTCTTTCTACCTACTTTTTCCTAAATGACCTGCCTTAAGTATTTCAGATAAAAGCCCTCTAGTCTAGATGTAATGTTGCACCTGAAAAGTTCACAGTAATAAGTTTTTCCAATAAATTTATGAAGTAGTTTTAAATTTATGGTCTGTAGCATGTACAAAGTGACTCGTTTTCTTGGAACCAAAAGTGTGAATATTATAACTTTGTAAATTCAGCTTTTAACATAGTAAATGTCCTTTCTTCTTGCGGAAATGTTAATTAAAGATAACCATCATTTTGCTATCTTTCTGTAATGCTTAGGGAACAAAACAGTAGGGATAGTCATACGGTGAAGGTGATGGTGATGCACACTGACTGCACTGGCAAGGCTGCTTCTGAGACAGTAACATCAGGACGGTANCTACAGTTCATAGCATTGCAGAGTCTGACACGACTGAAGCGACTTAGCACATACAGTTAGTACTAGACTTGAGTATAGAGACTTAGTTTTGAGGCTGATTGTTTATTGCTATTTATTGTCATGAAGAAGCTTTTTGACTACTTTAGCTTCTTCACATTTTATATGAGTTGATTCAATTATTGTGAATTTTAAGTCTCTTCCAGTTTATGTTGTGTTGTATGCTTAGTCACTCAGTTGTGTGTGAATCTTTGTGACTCCATGCTCTGTAGCCCTCCAGGCTACTCTGTCCATGGGATTTTTCAGGCCACAATACTTGAGTGGGTAGCCATTTCCTTCTCCAGAGGATCTGTGTGACCTAGGGATCGAACCTGCATATCCTGCACTGTAGGCGGATTCTTTACCACTGAGTCATCAGAGAGTAGTCTCACTTCTTCCATGGAAGCCTTGAGGAGCAGCTATAAATACAGGTGAAGCTTCACTAGGTGGTTCATTCACCTCTTGCTGTGTGGCCTGGTTCCTTACAGGCCACAGACCGGTACTAGTCTATGGCCTGGGGATTGGATAAAAATCCAGTTACAGCTCATTTTAACTCTTCAGCTTTTCTTTTCTATCTTTTATTGATGCCTTGGGAAATTCTTTGTGGATGAACCATGCTCATTCTCTTTTACATCTATAATAAGAATGAGAGAGGAATTTTAAATTTGCTGTAACTTTTGAGTGTTATTCTTTTTATCCCTGCAAGAAAAGGAAAGAATCATCAGCAGAAGCACAGATTTGTGATTTTTGTGTTTTTTAAAAAATTGAGTTAGTATCATGATACTCTACTAAATGAAGAATAACCTTATTCACAGAAATTCAATCTTGAATGCAGCAGTTTTGTCTAAATAGGAAGATATAGAGTTAAACCTGTGAGAATGTATAGGTTTCAAGAATCATAGATTTGCAAAACTCCCTTAGATAGAAAAACTTCCAAGAAAAATTGTTTAAACAAGTCACTTCCCCCTGAAATTCAATTACCTCTAGATATGTGCAAATGTGTGACAGATTTCATTTAACTAGTTGATTTCAAGTTTTTAAATGGTAGGTGGTGAAACTTCAATTCTCAGGACATATAATAGAGTTCTTATGATCACTAGAGTAAGATGAATGCTATTTTTTACTATTTGGAAGTACTTTTCAGAAAACCAAATATATATTGTTCTTGAAATGACCAAAGGAATTACTCACATAGCCACATTTGTATCTTTGTAATAATTTAAAATGGGTTTTGTAGAAAATAAATACTTCCCTACCATTGTCCCTTAATTTATTTATAAAAGAAATTTGCTCAATGCCAGTTTCTTAGGAACTATGGTTTAGGTTATTTGACATTTGCACCCTAAGACTGTAAAGATTTCCTAGCGAGAAAGCAGTGCTCAGGAAACAAGTTAGTGGAAATTGGTTCTTACAAAGTTATACTTCTTATTTATTTTTTAATTAAATTTGTTCTTTCTACCTACTTTTTCCTAAATGACCTGCCTTAAGTATTTCAGATAAAAGCCCTCTAGTCTAGATGTAATGTTGCACCTGAAAAGTTCACAGTAATAAGTTTTTCCAATAAATTTATGAAGTAGTTTTAAATTTATGGTCTGTAGCATGTACAAAGTGACTCGTTTTCTTGGAACCAAAAGTGTGAATATTATAACTTTGTAAATTCAGCTTTTAACATAGTAAATGTCCTTTCTTCTTGCGGAAATGTTAATTAAAGATAACCATCATTTTGCTATCTTTCTGTAATGCTTAGGGAACAAAACAGTAGGGATAGTCATACGGTGAAGGTGATGGTGATGCACACTGACTGCACTGGCAAGGCTGCTTCTGAGACAGTAACATCAGGACGGTAGTCATGCTTGTGACTCCTGGCAAGGAGCTGATGGCGTACCATAGCAGAAGCGAATTCAGTTCAGCACACAGTTGGTATCAATTCTTGGCCTAGTGTTATTTAAGGCTTTGGGCTTTGAGATACTATCACTGTAAGTTTCATATGAATTAAAATTGTTTGGGTGTGCCTGCTAAGTCACTTCAGTTATATCCAACTCTTCACGACCCTATGGACTGTAGCCCACCAGGCTTCTTTGTCTGTGGGATTCTCTAGGCAAGTACTGGAATGGATTGCCATGCTCTTCTCCAGGTAGCTGCCTGGCCCAGTTTGTCTGGGGGAAAAGACAATTATAGATAACCAAAATGGAAAAGTATAGGATAGTAACTGATAAAGGGTCACTGTCTCATTAGTTAATAGGTAATTACTAGAATAGTGATGTGAAGGAGAACAAGATTAATGTGCTGTGATATGAGGGAGGTTTTACAGAAGTAAGATTGGTCCTAAAGTTTGAACAAACTTTGGTGGTCATTCTTATTTGATGATAATGTTTCATGGGAAATAGAAGCATGAGTAAGGCAGAGTGTTAGGTTTGGGAGATAGAAATGTTTGTATGAAAAGTTCTTTAAATAGAAAAGATGGAGTCAGATTGTAATGAGCCTTGAATTCTATGATTCAAAGTTGGATATCACTCACAAAAGGAAACCTGTAAAGCCAAGAAGGTGTCTTAACAAGTGATGTTTTAAGGAAGACAAACCAGGTGGATTGGAGCAGAGCTGACAGTGAAGAAAGAGATGTAATTTGGAGATTCATGTATGGATTTTGAGAGCTGTATTGGAGGGCAGAGGAAGGAGAGGAAAATGTATAAAATTACTTGGAGGTGATGCCAAGAATTAGTCCTGAGCACCTGAAATAAATAAGACAAGTGGAAGGATCAGGATAAGGATATATTTTGGTTTTGAATGTTGTGAATTTAAAATACTAAAATAGCTGTGATATGGTGATACAGTAAAAAATATGTTTAGTCTTCATCTCTGGTTACTAACACAGAGTTTCTAAAACCCTAGGAATTTCATGAGTGGTAGGAATGAGAAGAGCATCTTTTGTTTTTTCAAAATAAGGCCTTTTCAACTATACTTGTATTTATGCTGATGAGGTGACCCTTGGAGATTGTGTGCTCATCACCAGAAGAGCTGCAGTTTTGATTAGAGGGTTGGAACTTTCAGCTCTACCTTTAACCTCTGGAGATTGGGGGAGCAGGGATAGGGGATTGGAGAGAGGCTGGGAATTGAGCTAGAACCCAAGAATAATTAATGATTTAATCAGTTGTTCCTGTGTAATAGGATCTCTGAAAACCTGTAACAGTAGAGTTCATAGAGCTTCTAGGTTGGTGAATGCATCCATATGCCAGGAGGTTGCATCCCTAACTATGGGGACAGATGAAACTTGTGTGCTTGGGACCCTTCTGGATCTCACCTAATGTGTTTCTTCACCTGCTTATTCGTTTGTATGTTTTATAATAAACCAGCAATAATAAGTAAACTAGTACCGTAAGTTCTTTGAGTCATTATAGCAATTATTGAGCCTGAGGAATGTCATTCGTGGGAACCCCCGATATGTGTCCATGTTGGACTGAAGTCTGGGTACCTGAGGACCCAGTGTTTGCTCTTAGCATCTGAGATGGGAAGCAGTCTCGCACTGAGTTCTGCACTGAGTATCAGAATTCAGTTAAGTTGCAGGATACTCAGTGTCTACAGAGAATTAGGGTGTCAGAAGTGTCTTCAGTAGAACAGGTTTTCCTGTTCTACATTTTGGAAATGTAGAAATTTACAAAAATCAAGTTGGTAGAAGTTAATATTTGAAATATATATGATAAATAGTGTTTTCAGCTCTGAAGTGTGATCATGATTCTAAAAGTAGGAGATAACAATGAGGTGACACTAAGATCAGAAAGGAAGTTAACAAAATATTTATTGCTATTAATATAAAACATGGTAATATATGTGATAAGGTTAACATTTGACAGTAACATCAGAAGCATTTGTCAACTATTTATTATATATATATACTATTTTAAACATCTGTATCATTATTTAATATTTACATAAACTTATGAGATAGAGCACTTAAAAGTTAAATAATGTGCTCCATGTGTCTCAGTAATTATTGATGGAGCTGGAAACTAAGACCTGAACCCAAACACCTTTCCTCTAAAACCTATACTCTACAGTTATCTGTGGAAGCCCTAGGTATAAAATTGCATTTGAATCCTCTGTCTTTGTTTTATATAGATCAATAAAGCATCTTTAAAGCACCTGAAATAAAGTACCATCATTACTATTTCTCACTTCAAATTCTTACACTTCCTTTCTTTCTCATTCCTCTTGTTTCCACCTTCATTGTATTATCTCCTTGTTTACCTTTGTCATGTTTAGCATTATCAGGTTGTGAAATCTTTGTACAGTCCCTGGCAGCAGTATACTCCATAAATATTACTAATAAATCTATAAATCTGAGAATCTGAGGGTTAGATTGTTTCAGATACTGAATTGAATACATCAGCTTGCTACAAGATTTGCTTATAGTAAGTACATACCGGCACATCTTCGTTAAGACTGCTGATATACTGTGAAATGGAAAAGCTTTCACTGTAGTTATTTAGGAAGTATTGCTTTATTTCCACATTCAATCTAGAAATACATTTAAGAAGTAAAAAATAAATGCATAGAATAAGGAGGGCCGTCCATGTGCTTTTATGGAGAGAGAGCACTTAAATGATGTGTAGGAGGTACAGAAAAAATGGCTAGGTATCCTTGGGGAATGCAAATTCCAGTTGTAGACATAAGAATGTCCAGAAAAGCATTTGATAGTTAGAAGAGAGTCATTTAATTGAAGAATGTAAAATTAAGCAGCTACTGAGAGAACTGAAAGTTGCTGACAACTTCCTGGAAAAGTTGATATTTTGGCAAGTTGGCCTTAAAGAAGATGACAGTACTGTTTTGACAAAGAGCATAAGAAAAGAAGGAACTCCTTGTAGATAGGAGTTAGACCGTCATATATAAAATAGGTTAGCTTGATTGAAGCATAGAGGGGCAATGAGAGCTTATTGAGAATTAAAGTTTTGGATTATGGTAAGAGGTATCAAGGAATGTTTCAAAAAAGAAGCCAAGATTTTTTTAAAAAAATGGCTTCACTGTCTGTAAATACAGTGAGTATGTTGGAAATTAATCACTGAAATTACTTAGGTAAATATGAAGTCTCTTTTTGTCAGAGATATTATACAGTAAATTTGTGCTGATAGTGGGAGGTTGTGCTAATAAATCACTTCCAACTTGAATATGTGACAATTGAAATGATTAGAAGAGAAACCTTTAGCTTGAAGGCTGTGCCAAACTCTAGATGTGTGGCATAGTGAGAGTTAGTCTGAGGGGAACAGCGAGAAATATCGCCAGGAAATAATTGAAGAGAATTAGGAATGGATTGGAGGCAGGGCATAACCATTAAAAGAATGAAGTAGCCATTAAGAACAGGATTCACAAAAACTGATTGGAACCTAAATAGGCCCAGGGTGGCAGAAAATTTGACTTCCAGGAGACCGTGAGCCTCATTTACACTCACTGTAATACATTAGCTAAATAACACACCCTCTGGTGCCATGACAGTTCCGAGGCCAACCATAAAAGGCCACAAAGTCAGTGGTGCCCCGATTCTGGAAATCTCTGTCCTTTCCTCAAAATAGTTGAAATCATCTTCCCTTTTGTTAGCCTGTGAAATTACCTAGGCCATAAAAATTAACCACCCCCGTATTTCAGGGTCACTCGTGCCTTCTGAGACAGCACACACTCTGTCTATGGAGTGTGTATCTCTACATAAATCTGCTTTCACTTTACTGTGGCTGGTTCTTGAATTCTTTGCCGTGTGAAGCCAAGGACCTTCACTCAGCAGCCAGTCCCAGGGACTCATTTGAGACCTGGAAAATGACCCTCCACTTGTGCCCCTTTTTATTCTTACAAGTTTAGGGTATAAGTGTTGATGGAGTAATGGCTCCCAACAGCTTGGGCTAGCTAATTAGCGACTGAAGCGACTTAGCAACAGCTGCAGCAGCAGTTCCTTAATGGTAAGCAGAAACCATCTGGTAAAACATGCATGGGTTGAGAGTCAATGGATTTGGCTTCTAAGTCTAGCCTGTCCAATATTTTGAAATGATGGGCAAGCGACTTCACTCAGATTATATACAAATTTGGCACTCCATATTGGAGAAGGTAATGGCACCCCACTCCAGTACTCTTGTCTGGAAAATCCCATGGACGGAGCAGCCTAGAAGGCTGCAGTCCATGGGGTTGTTGAGGGTCGGACACAACTGAGCGACTTGACTTTCACTTAGTGCTTTTATCCCATAATTTAGTTAAGTCAAGAATAAGTTCAGTTCAGTTCAGTTTAGTTCAGTCACTCAGTCGTGTCCAACTCTTTGCGACCCCATGGACTGTAGCACTCTAGGCATCCCTGTCCATCAAGGAGCTTGCTTAAACTAATGTCCATTGAGTCAGTGTTGCCATCCAACCATCCAACCATCTCATCCTCTGTCGTCCTCTTCTCCTCCTGCCTTCAGTCTTTCCCAACATCAGGGTCTTTATATTGGAACTTTAGCGTCATTCCTTCCAGTGAGTATTCAGGACTGATTTCCTTTAGGATTGACTGGTTGGATCTCCTTACAGTCCAAGGGACTGTAAGTCTTCTCCAGGACCACAGTTCAAGAGCATCAAATCTTTGGTGCTCAGCTTTCTATATGGTCCAGCTATCACATCCGTACATGACTATTGAAAAAACAATAACTTTTACGAGACAGACCTTAGTTGCCAAAGTAATGTCTCTGCTTTTTAATATACTATCTAGGTTTGTCATAGCTTTTCAAGGAGCAGGTGTCTTTTAATTTCTTGGCTGCAGTCACCAACTGTAGTGATTTTGTAGCCCAAGAAAATGAAGTCTGTCACTGGTTCCATTGTTTCCCCTTCTATTTGCCATGAAGTGATGGGACTGGGTGGCATGATCTTAGTTTTTTGAATGTTGAGTTTTAAGCCAGCTTTTTCACTCTCCTGTTTCACATTCTTTAAGAGGCTCTTCAGTTCCTCTTCACTTTCTGCTGTAAGGGTGGTGTCATCTGCATATCTGAGGTTATTGATATTTCTCCTGGCAGTTGTGATTCCAGTTTGTGCTTCATCCACCCCAGCATTTTGCATGATGCACTCCACATATAAGTTAAATAACAATAAGTTAGGGAATGGGAATGAAGATAATTTTATGTCATACTAATAAGTAATTGTGTTTTATTATTCAAGGGAACATTTTGGGAGAGAACTTGGTTAGTTTACTAAATATTTTTAGTTGAGCGGAGCAAGAATTTAAAATTAAAAGTTATCTTTGTTCAAGAGATGAATTCATAGAAAAAGATGTCTGGATATCAGCCAGCAAAGTGTTAGTAGGGAGATCTGGCAGTAGGGTTTGCTTTTTTTTATGAAAAATAGGTACACACCTTTCTTTAAACAGCATTTATTGTTAGGCAGCCATGAATGATATGCTATGAGGTAGCTTCGCCACCTGACAGTCTTAAGATGAACTGGCTACCTTTCTAAAGAAGGGAGATTCCGGAAAGATTCTACAAACAGCCAGCTGAATCTTAGAATGAATATACAGAAACCAATGCTCCTGTGTATTTATCTATTTTTATACTTGTTTCTGTAGAGGTTTTTTTTTTTTTTTTTTAATTGTCTCTCTTTTTCTGTAGTTACTTCTCTCTGTAAGAGAGACATATTCAACTTCGTTTGAGTCATCCTATGTGAGTATCTAGGGAAACCATTGACTCTAGGATGTGTTCTTGAATGGAGTTCTACCCTTCTTGGCTTTGGACTCTTTCATTCTTTGGTTGCAATGTTTTATGTCTCACATGTTGATATTGTAAAATGAAGTTTTTCTCTTAAGATATCTCAGACTTCATGAGACATGTCTCAACGATTTCCTTGTGTTGAATCTTGTAGTATTTTAAAATAGTGCAAGCATAATGAAGAAAAGTTGAAGAAAACTTAAAACTTCATAGTGCTTTGTAGTACTCTGAAAAAAAAAGTAAATTACAAGGAACATGCCTTTCCCACCCGCTCACTCCACCCCCACCCCTTGGTCCTGCAGTGTTTTTTGAAGATTGTGTGTTTAGTGTTTATGTGAGGAGTCTGTCGTTGACTTTGTGACTCTGCCATCAGGTCCGAGTTGAGCTCTACCTCGTCATCCTTGATTCTCCCTTTCCCAGAATACGATGTTTCTAATTTTCAAACCTTTTCTGATTTTAGGCTTTGACGAAGTTCTTGAAATGTGTTAATTGGGATCTACCTCAGGAGGCCAAACAGGCGCTGGAACTTCTAGGCAAGTGGAAGCCTATGGATGTAGAGGATTCCTTGGAGCTGCTCTCCTCTCATTACACGAATCCAACAGTGAGGCGCTACGCCGTGGCCCGACTACGGCAGGCGGATGATGAGGTGCGTTAGTGTTCACTACTCCTCTGCAACTGGGCACATTTTAAACTGGGACCTGTGTGTGTGTGAGAGAGAGAGAGGGAGGGAGGGAAAGCTTTAGAAGGAAGAGGATATACTATGTGTGTTTTTAGAAGCAAAATTAAAATATTCCTCCAGGGACTCCTCTGTGAAATGAAAATTTACTTCCTGATCTGTTACATGATGGGACAGCATCCCCCAGGACATTTTCTTGGCAGCAGAGCTTGTATTGTTCTGTCTGGAAAAAGAAATTCTAATGAAAAATGGTTTAATGCAGTACCAGCTAGGGAATAATTCAGATTCCCCTCTATCAGTCAGTCTACAACAATCCATATTTAATTGTAGCTTTGAAAAGCCTTTGGGCCCTTTAAAGCATAGAGATGCATGGTCATCTTATTCTTTTTCAGACTCCTCCTTTAAACTTTAAGCTACCAACAATTGTGTAAGTAAATTTTTTTAAAGGTGGTTTTGAATCCTCTGCAAGAGAAAGACTACAAGCTTTATGGTGGCTGTTTATATACATAAAAGGCCACCTGGGAAGGTTGGAAACTGTGTTGACCAAAACATTGCTAGATGTTGAATTTTAGTAATTCCTAATCGGATAGATGAATTCACTAATTTTTTTTATAACTTACTAATTTTTATAGAGGAAGTGTGTTCTCATACATAGCCCGCAAGGCTTATGGAATATAAGATGACTCTTCTTAACCCTCAGTATATGCATAGGAGTGCTCATCATGATTTTGAACTCCTAGTGGTATCTGAATTTCAAGAAGCAAAATGCCACATTTATTAAAGTTGATAGTTGTATATGTATCTAATTACAGTAAAATTTAAGCACTAAAGAAAGTAGTACAGTGACTGTTCATACGTAAATTACCCATCTTCAGGAGTTGCCAACTCATAGGCATATTTGTTTTCATCTCTAATGCCAGTTATTCTCTCCTCCCCATTCCTTAACATTCCACTAGATTATTCTGAGGCAATTCTCAGATATTGTATAATTTTTTTGGACTAGGATGTTTTTCACTCTCCTATCAAACAGCAGTTCCTAGCATTGTGATTCAGCATATTATCTTCTTTATTGGTTTTTTTTTTTACTATATCACAAGTAAAAATAAATTATTGCAATATTTATTTAAAATAATGAAGTATTTATTTTGAAATTCATTAGAAATTTCACTTTAGTCATTAAGTCTTTATCTGTGTTTGACATGAGTCAGGATTTAGGTAAACATCTTTGGGTTGTAGTCAGTACAGCCCTCCTGAACATGGGTTCAGAGTTTAAATAGAAATATTATAAATCATCATATTTGGTTGTCTGACTACATTCCCTTATAAACTTAGAAGCTAAGCATTTAATTGTCTCTGGAATTAATAGTATTAGTGTTAAGTACTAACTATTTATAGACTATTTTATAATTTTTGTTATAAGATAAAGAATAATAATACAAATATTGCATGTATCCCAAACTGCAAAATATGGTTGTTAGTTTGGGAGTGTTTTTTGAGGTTTTAGAGATGATAGATGGTAAGGTGGTAACTATCTCTTGATTGCCCTTTCTCTGAACTTGGTTCAGTAATGAATTTTGTATACTTAGCTTAAGAAAAAATATTTTAATTTAGTTTCTACTGATTCTTCAAATGTACATTAAGATTTGAATTTTGGCTTTTATCTGTCTCTGTGTACCCATATGTCTTTGGGAACATGTGTTATTCTCATCTCAGTTTCCTATCCCCCCCCATAGTGATAATAGCTATTTATACCATTTAATAGTTATGAAGAAAAAATTATGGGAAACGGTTATGGGAAAAAATTTTGAAAACTGTACTTATAGATAATATGCTGAAAGATTATAAATTTATATCAACTTTATACTAAAATCATTCATGTTGTACCTTTCTTTTCTAATTGGTATAAAATGCCTCTTTGCTTTTGCATTATCTGTGGAGTAGTATGGTATTTCAGAGAAAGCAATGGCAACCCACTCCAGTACTCTTGCCTAGAAAATCCCACGGACAGAGGAGCCTGGTAGGCTGCAGTCCATGGGGTCGTGAAGAGTCGAACACGACTGAGTGACTTCACTTTCACTTTCATGCATTGGAGAAGGAAATGGCAACCCACTCCAGTGTTCTTGCCTGGAGAATCCCAGGGACGGGGGAGCCTGGTGGGCTGCTGTCTATGGGGTCGCACAGAGTTGGACACGACTGAAGCAACTTAGCAGTAGCAGCAGCAGTAATATGGTATTTATGGCTTTATGAACTTAAGATGTTTTTTAGTATTTCAAGTGAAAGTGAAAGTCACACAGTCATGTCTGACTCTGTGACCCTGTGGACTGTAGCCTGCCAGGCTCCTCTGTCCATAGAATTCTCCAGGCAAGAATATTGGAGTGGCCTTTTCCAGGGGATCTTCCCAACCTAAGGATTGAACACAAGATCTCCCACATTGCAGGCAGATTCTTTACCATCTTGAGCTCTTAATATAGTCCTATAATATAATGATATAATCATGTAAACATAGCATCATATCAAAGGTCACTTTGTCTAAATATCTACATCTTAGACAACGGAAAAACTTGAATGAAAAGTTCTACATTTTATATTTGTACAGTAATTTGTTCAGGATGCCATAGTCCCTCCAGTACCCAAGCCTGTATATATGTTACTTCATCTTCCTAGTGAGGTCTGCTGTTCATCCTTCAAGGGGTAGCACAGACCTCAACATCTCTGAGAAACTTCTCTTAACCACTGAAGGAAGCAGATGACATTTTGGTTTCTTTTCTGCTCCCCCAGCATTTGGTTTGTTCCTTTACTGTATTATATTATCATGTTTGTTTGTTTGTTTTTTCTGATTTGCTTTCCTTTTAAATTATAAATGAAATAGTAACATTGAAGCTCCTTTAACAATTCCACTTTTCCAGCCATTTTTTATCCCCAGAAAAATAGTCATTCATAGCTTTTCATATATTCTGTATGCAAATTGCAAGCATATATATGCATGTATGGTTTATATGATGAAAAGTGAAAGTCACTCAGTTGTGTCTGACTCTTTGTGACCCCCTGGACTGTAGCCCGCCAGGCTTCTCTGTCCATGGAGTTCTCCAGACAAGAACACTGGAATGGGTTGTGTTTCCCTTCTCCAGGGGATCTTCCCTACCCAGGAATCGAACCTGGGTCTTCTTCATTCCAGGCAAATTCTTTACCGTCTGAGTCACCAAAGACATCTCTTAAAATTAAGGTAAATAGGAATATCCTATTCATGTTTTTAAAAGCATGCCTTTCTTGGACATTTTCTCATCTTTAATACATATAATAATTGGTGTCTGTAAAGTCTGGAAACACAGGCAAATGAATATCAAGGCAAATGATGTCAAAGGTACATCTAACCTGTAGAAAAACACTGTGGTTTTAGACTTTATGGATACCTATAGATCTACCTTATTCTTTTAAAACAGCAGCATAATATTTTACTGCACGTTTATTTTATAACTTATTTTATCATTCAGCCTCTTCTGGTAGGCAGTTGTTTTATTTCTAATCTTTTGTTGTAACTGTATTAGTAAACAGAGTTTTGTGTATGTTTTTCCATATTCTTGAATAAGTAGCTTGCATTGATTGTCAAAATATATATACCTTTATTACAATTTTTCATGAAATTTTTTCACATTTTAAAAAATTGTATTTATTTTGTGACAGTCATTACTATTATAAACTACCTCACCACTTTTATCTCTTATTTCTGTTTCTTGGTTAAATGAAAACTGCATTTTTATTTTAATATTTATGTTTTATCTAGTTTCTTTAGTGATGTCTCTTTATAGTTTTAATAGATATTAAATGGGTCCCTATAATTTGTAGGTATAGCATCATGCTATCTGAAAAACATTAATATATTATAAATACTACATATGAAATAGATGCTGAATTCCTAATGTTAAACTCACCTTATATATCTTTCTGAGTTGGATTTGTTTAATATGGGAGCACACAGATTTGGACACGACTGAAGTGACTTAGCAGCAGCAGCAAAGACATTTTTAAAAGCCATAGTTCTTACTATGGTGTGGCTCAGAAGGAGAGAGATTCTCCATTAGAATTTGAGGAAGAAATAGCATTTGAGATAGACATAGAAGGAAGAGTAGAATTTTCAGAGTTGGACTTGAGTTTACTTTCCAAGTAGAGCAATATGAGCAAAGGCAAGGAAATTGAAAAGCACAGGGAAAATAGAAAGTATTTCATTTCACCAGAAGTATGGGATATATGTAGCTGTCTGGGAACCAAGGTCAGAACCCATGTCTCTTAACTGTAAATGCCTATATGAAGAATTAATCTTAATTCAATAAGAAATAGTGATTTTGACATGAAATGTTGCATTTGTATTCTAAAGCATTAGAATTAACTTCTTTAGAAGAATGGTGATTACTGTCTAGATAGTATTTCATAACTCTTGAGAAATTTTTACTGAATTGTCTGAGTTAGAAATCTGATTTTGTTTGTTTGTTTGTTTTGCTTTACTTATATGCTTATAACCTTCATGCATGGAGGGATTTTATGTTTTTCAAACATGACTATGTAATGAACAAACAGCTTTTGCACTTACTATTGAAGTTAATTTATTTTCATACAAATGAAGGAATGGGTAGTTTGAATACAGAAAGCAGATGACTAATACAATCATATCGTGATGAGTGACTTAAAAAGATGTGTTTTCTTTTGAATTTTTCCTTCTTGGGGAACTTAATAACAGTGCAACCTTTTTGATTTCATGCAATAAGTCTTTTCTCTACTTGGGAAGAAAGCACACTAGGTGGTACATTCAGCAGCATTTCCAGGACCTGCCTGTTAATAAAGAGTAGCAGTGAAACTGAATTACTTAAACCTCCTAAGAAGGATGCTTGATTAAACAATTTTCTGTTATATAATTTTTTTTCTTAGAATATATATAGAAGAATATCTAGAGCTGTAAGATGCGATAAATCCTAAATAAGATAATAGAAAATCAAACATTTATTGATCCAATTAAAATTTGTTTCTAGAAACAGAATACCATATAAGTATTTTGATAAAGTCATTTGATTTTCCTGGCTACTGATACTGATATATTTGAATAAGAATTAATAAGGCAGTTATCACAGAGTGGACTTCCCTATAGCTCTTGCGGTAAAGAATCTGCCTGCAGTACAGGAGACTTGGGTTCAATCCATGGGTAGGGGAGATCCTCTGGGGAAGGGAGTGGCACCCCACTCCAGTATTCTTGCCTAGAGAGTCCCACGGACAGAGGAGCCTGGTGGGCTACAGTCCATCGGGGTCACAAAGGGTTGGACACGACTAAGCAACTAACACTACTCAGCCAGTTAACCTTTCGTTTAGTTTTTTTTTTTTTTTTAAATCATATATAATGGTAAAATCACATGTATTGCTTTTTGTCAATGTAAAAAAAGTTGACTATGTCAGTATAAGAAAAAAAGATGAAAAGAATATATTTTGGTATTAAATAAGGGAAAATAGGATGTTGGGAAGTAGTCATCTTCATGGAATTTTTAAAATGGTGGAAATGACAGAGTAAATAAGCAATTAATTGCAAATACTGGGCTTCCTTGGTGGCTCAGCTAGTAAAGAATCCGCCTGCAATGTGGGAGACCTGGGTTCGATCCCTTGGTCGAACCCAGGGATACCCTGGATGATGATCCCCTGGAGAAGGGAATGACTACCTACTCCAGTATTCTGGTCTCCTCTGGAGAATTCCATGGATTGTATAGTCTGTGGGGTCACAAAGAGTTGGATACGACTGAGCGACTTTCACTCTCAAAAATGCTGTAGTTGTTAACAAAATACAGAAGGAAAGATTTGTTTAAACACGAAGTATAAATATAAATATTTAGCCAGGGATTTAACCTGGTTTCTGGGCTTAAGGAAAGGTGACTAAAATTAAANGGTGTTTGCTATGACCAGGGCATTTTCTCTGCAAAACTCTATTAGTCTTTGCCCTGCTTCATTCTGCATTCCAAGGCCAAATTTCTCTGTTACTCCAGGTGTTTCTTAACTTCCTACTTTAGCATTCCAGTCCCCTATAATGAAAAGGATATCTTTTTTAGGTGTTAGTTCTAAAAGGTTTTGTAGGTCTTCATCGAAACGTTCAACTTCAGCTTCTTCGGCGTTACTGTGGGGCATAGACTTGGATTACTGTGATATTAAATGGTTTGCCTTGGAGACGAACACAGATCATTCTGTCATTTTTGAGACTGCATCCGAGTTCTGCATTTTGGACTCTTGCTGACCATGATGTCTACTCCATTTCTTCTTAGGGATTCCTGCCCACATTAGTAGATATAATGGTCATTTGAGTTAAATTCACCCATTCCAGTCCATTTTAGTTCGCTGATTCCTAGAANTTTCCTTTTAAGAAGCAACCCAAATTCTCTAAATTCACTAAACTCCAAATTCTCTTAAAGGGAAAAAAAAGCAATATAATATTTTTTAAAAAATTCCAACTAGGAAACATTATGAAATAGAAACACTTTGAAAACTTCATAGTTTGGAGTTTCACAGGTAATCTTAGACATAAAATGCCATTGCTGTAAAAAGGATCTTTTGTTAATTTCTCAGCTTTATATGAACCATCTCAATCATTTTTCTTAGGTTTTGGTTTTTTTCCTGTGCTTTTGGGGTACTTTTTTTCTTTTTATTTTCTATTAGAGCATGGCTGATTAACAGTGTTGTGTTAGTTTCAGGTGTACAACAAAGTGATTCAGTTATATATATGCATATATGTATTCTTTTTCAAATTCTTTTCCTGTTTAGATTATTACAGAATATTGAGCAGAGTTCCCTTTGCTGTACAGGTCCTTACTGGGTATCTGTTTTAAATATAGCAGTATATACATGTCAATGGGATACCATTTTAAACAAGATGTTTACTGGTCACTTACTCGGTGCCAGGAACTATTCTGTGACTTTTTTCCTATTAACTGATTTAATCCTCACAACTCAGTCTCTAAGGTTTATATGATTATGGCCATTTTAAAGAAGAGGACCCAGTAAGGCACCAAGAAGTTAAGAAACCTTGGGACCTGCCCAGGGTAACACAAATGATAAGTGATAGATTAAACTGTTTAATTTGATATTTAAGAATACCTATAACTTGTATATAATCACTTGCATTTTTCTTATATTGGCTTATTTTTTGTTTGTTTTCCAGGATTTGTTGATGTACCTATTACAGCTGGTCCAAGCTCTCAAATATGAAAACTTTGATGACATAAAAAATGGATTAGAACCTACCAAGAAGGATAGTCAGGGTTCAGTGTCAGAGAGCGTGTCAAATTCTGGAATAAATTCTGCAGAAATAGATAGGTATGGATATCCAGGGAGGACTTATTTTCAAATCTGATAGTTTTCTACATTTTTAAGACTGTCTTCTTTTCTTTTGTCCCAGATGTATCAAACCCTGGTTGGTAATAAAGTTTGAAGTTCTACCAATGAACATGGCATATGTGCTCACAGAACACAAACTACTGTATTATAGAGCAGTGTTTTAAAAATAAGCTATAGAGTCAGAATGCCTGAGTTAAAATCTTGACTCTACCACTTACTAGCTGTGTAAACTTCTGCAAGTTAAATACTCTCTCTGTGGCCCTGGCCCTAGTTTCTCATGTTAAAAATGGGGATACAGCAATAGTAACTGATCTTTAAGGACTGCTGAAAGATTAAATGAAACACATAAAGCATTTAGAAAAGTGTCTGACACATGGTGCTTGATAAATGTTGGATGTCATTGCTGTTCATGCAAAAAGAAAATGAAAGATGAGGCATATTAGTGGACTCAGACATTTTTATTGTAAAGTTGTATTTTTTATTGACTGCTTTTCACCTCTTTAGTAGTTAAAGCAACCTGTTAATTGAATTGAAAGTTGGCTATTAACAGTAATAACAGTTAAGAACTCCCACCCCTGTAGCAGACACCAGGAGATGGCCCACATATATTAAATTCGTTATTAGTAATCCTCTGAGGTAGATGTTCATATCCCTAATATAGATATGAAGGACTTAAGGAGAAGTAAATTCCCAAAGTCTTCCATGTTGCAAATTAGGTAGAGTTGACTCCAAAGCCCTTGTTCTTTCTACTTTGCCATTTTTCTTTTCATAAAATCTTAAAATTTGAGATAAATAGAAACATTTGTATGAGAAATTCTAGGCTTAGTGATATAAAATTGTTTTGTGAAGAAATCATGAGATTTGTTAATGACAGAGGACGTCTAGAATTCAGATTATCTGAATTAGTACAATTTCGATTATCACATGAGTTCAAGATTATATTTCTGAATTTTTGTTGATGATAATGCTTTTTTAAAAGTCTGCTGTTTTTCACTTAGAAGGGAACTGAGAAACGGGGTTGGGGGGGCATTTTTTCTTATATAGACTCCTTTATATTTTCCTGTTTTTAAGAGAGGAGATCCCTTACATTTTCTTCCACTGTACATTAGAGGGCTTCAGTCTCTAGGCATGTTTACTTAAAACTTCATCTTACTTTTGCCACTTGGAGTGTTTTATTAGAACTCTATTTACGATTTTATGACAGGATGTAAACTATAAACTATAATATCTGCTGGTCATCAGTTTGTATGCTTTTTAAAAGATGAAAAAGAAAGAGGGGTTGTCTTGTGGCCAAATACACTTGGGAACATACTGGCTTAAAATAAAATGTACTTTTTAAAAACACTGTAGTATTTATCAGAAACTTCAGTGTATGCAAACTTTCACATACATCTCAAAGATGAATCACCCATATTCTTTGACTATGGAGCCTCTTTCCCAGAATCTAATGTGTCTCAGTGCTAAACAGAACACACTTCAGGAGATGGTACTTTATCCAGACTCAGTTGTGGTGAACTGTGCTGAACATATGTATCTTATCCACAGAAAGAGGATTTTACATATCAATGTATTATTTTTTCAGCTCCCAAATTATAACCAGCCCTCTTCCTCCAGTGTCTTCCCCTCCTTCTGCATCTAAAACAAAAGAAAGTTCAGATGGTGAAAATCTGGAGGTGAGTACAGAGCTTTTCAAGTTTCCTGTAGGAGGGATCTTGCCAAGTAAACATTTTATGTAGGTCTTGAAAATATTAATTTTGAGGAATAATTACAACTTTATGAAATAATTTGGCTTATGATATGTGTTTATAACTTTTCCTTTCAGCAAAAAATGCCATCTTTAGTTCAAGGCATTTTATTGGTGGCTTTGGACATGTTAATATAAATGGATTGAAATACAATGTAAAAATAAAGTGGACCTAAATATTTTATTAAGGAAACTCAGAATATTTATTGTTAACACATTTATGAACATTACTGTAGTTGTTGGTGTTTGTAATTGCCTTGTAGAAATGTATGACTTTGATACTAGGGAAATACGCTAAGCTGCTGTTAAGTTCTTTTAGCTAAGCAGAGTAATTTTTGAGGTAAAACAGGTCTGTATGGCTAGTGCTACTCTAAAAATTGTATTTGGGAGTACATTTGCAGTTCATCTAGTATGTGTTGTTGATTGGCTTCTAATTTGAGAAGAACCTTTCGTATCCCTGATGTTGAAAATAAGTTAATACATGGTTGATATTAAAAAGAGGTTTGTTTTCTTTTAAATGTATATATTCAATATCATTTCTTTTAGTCAAATTTTAGGAGTTAATGTTATTCACTGAGTGACATTTGTTTTCACTACTAACTGTTAATTATAGTATGCTTGTCTCTGCCTACCTCTTAATATATCAGAAAATATTGAAAAAATAATTTTCTATTACTGGATCATAGAATCCTTAAAGGAGTTCTTTAAGGAACCATTAGGCTCCAGTTTATTTTTCTCTTTCCAAAGGGACTGATTGACTGATTCAGTAATCAATTCATTCACATATGTTGTTTTTTTTTTTTTTTTTTTTTTTTTGTTTTGTGTACCAGAAACTATTATAGGTGCTAGGGTTGATACAGCAGAGAAGAAAACAGTCAAAATCTTTTCACTTCATGGAATTCATTCTAGTGTTTGGGCTGATGATAGTCAATAATATTTATATGCCGTAAAAGAGTATAAGAAAAATCAGAATAGAATGATAGAGAATGTTGGGGTGGAGTTAGGTGATTGAAATTTTGAAAAGGCTGTTCAGGGAAGGCCTCCCAGGAAAAGTGACATCTTCTGTAAAGATGAAGCAGGTAAGGAAACAACCGTGTGGTGACCTGGGGGATGAGCACTTTAAACAGAGGGAACAAGGACCACTTTTTATGTACTACTGCCCTGAAACATCTAAATGCATTGATCTCTACCTTTTTCTTTGTTTATCAGTACCCTTCAATATTTACTTTCCTCTGAGTACAGCTTTTATCCCAATTCATCATTTTAATCATTCTTCAGTTCCCTTGGCACAGTCTTCACTCTTGATAAGCCTAATTAATTACCTAATTTGCCTGTGCCTTAATACTTTGGAAGAAATCACATAGCCTAGCATGTTGATATCACCATACATTCATGACCACAAACATCAGGTGGGTGCTCAGCACTGTCTGCCTTCCTGCATTTCTCTAGATGGTTGCTCTCCCTGCTCTACAGTGATTTCCAGTCCTGTTCTTTATGCCCTCCTTCCTAGTTTCTAGATCACAATCCTGCCTCATTTTTAATGGAAACAAACAGAAGTCATTAGATAAAAATGGTTGCCATTTACCATCACTAGATTTACAGATGTGAATCTCTTCCCATTCTTTACTTCTGTTTTCTTAATAATAAAGAGTATAACTCCCTTGAAAGATATGCTCTCTTCTTTTCCTGGTAGGAATATTCAAATTTGTTAGTATCTCTCATTGAAAAAATTCAGAAATGGGAAAAAAAAAAAAACAAGAAAAATTCTTCCCTGATAACCACATCCTTCACAACAGTATCTAATTTTCTTTGTTCTCTTCATAATCAAGTTTCTCAGAGGAGTTGTTTGTACATCTTGACTCTCCTTCCTTTCTTTTTAGTCTTTAATTCACATCATTCAGGGCCTTTGTTTCCCATCGTATATTAAAACTTACTTTGCTAAAATAAAATAGTAAATGGCTTCAGTGTTTGTGGTTGTGTGTATTTAAATTCCTCCCAGCATTATTCAGGAAAATAAATGACTCCCTTCTTGAAAAGCTGACTTTTTTCATGGTTTGAGTGATACTATACATCCCCCGTTTTCCTCTTCGCCTCTCCAGCTGTTCCTTCTTGGTTTCCTTTGTCAATACTTTTGTGTTGCTTGACATCTTACTGTTCCTCAGGATACTCATTGCTAGCACATTTCTCTCTCCTGAGTTTTAGATTCATATATCCAGATATCTACTTGATTTCTGTTGTATATCTGACAGGCATTTCAAACTTAATATTTCAAAATACAACTCTCTCCCCCAACACTCTTGCCTCACTTGGAATTTCTGTGATGTAACAAGTCAATCCATTTACTAAATCCATAAATTTAGTGGTTGCTGTCGGTTCTTTTTTGTTTCATACATCCTCTCCATCAGCAAGTTCTATCAATTATACTTCCAAAATATTTTAATACTCTGTTGCCTCTCTGTCACCATTCAGTCTTCTAGACTACTGTAATAGCATGTTGACTGATCTCAGGTCTGTACTTCTCAGAGCAAATAGAGTCATTTTCAGAACATGTAAAGCAGATCACCTCACTCTCCTGCTTTAGATCTTTTGTTGAGTATTGATTGCTTTGAAAACAAAATCCATACTCAGTAGTGTGACGTTAAAAGTCTTCATTCACAATTTGGTCTTTGCTTCCATTTTCAGCCTCCTTTACTTTAGTATTCATTGTATGTTAGCTACATCGGGCCTTTTAACAGTTCCTTGGGCTGTGGGATTCGGGGTCTTGGTCCATACCATCATGCTGGTCATGCCTAAACATCACATCCTCATTGCTGCCTCTGACCTCGCAGTCCAAGATATTTTTATGACTTTAATGCACCTCTCCTCCACTAAATGTTAAGCTTCCAGTAGAACCAGGAATTCTACGAACTATGGTGTCCTTAACCTCTCTCACATATTGCCTGGTCTAGAATAAATATTAGATGGATGGTATGGAGGGATAGATAGATGCATAAAAATCTGATCTGTGGCATAGATATGTAGGTAAAAACTGATAGGCAAATGTAGACTGTCTTATTTCCCCCTCGTGAATAGCAGATGGTAATATATAAATACATTTCTTTTAATTCTTTCAGCAAGATCTGTGTACCTTCTTGATATCAAGAGCCTGCAAAAACTCAACACTGGCTAACTATTTATACTGGTATGTGAAATAATTTTTATTTTATAATCACTGTTTAGGACTATTTTTTCTGAAACTAAATAAAAAGGCAGTTTAAAGTATGAGCAATCATCAAAAACCTATACAGCATTTATATCCAACTGTGTTTCTTTGCAATTATGCTCATGAAAATGCTTGTTAGCATCACAGTTTTTCTTCCTTTCACTAACTTTCTAGGATCTAAGATAAAACTGGGTAAGTTAATTGATTTTTTTCAGTTTGACGTCTGTTTGCCTTTTATGCTATTTAAATAGTGTAAGTATGATACTTTACTGTAATTCAGTATTTTCACATTATTTACTAAAATACTGAAATCATGCTAAAGTACACAGAATTTGAAGTTACTTATCTCATAGATGAGAAAACTGAGGCAGAGGCATGATGTAGCTGAACTTGCTAAAACGTGACCTGGGATTAGATCATTGATTTCAAATTTTGCCATTTACAGAGTGCTTTCAGTGACCTTTTCTCGTTTGTTCATGTGAAGTTAAATAGGGCAAATGTAAGTATCTCTATTTTACGTGAGAACACGTTTCCTGAATGAGTTGAAGGAAAGAAAGAGAGGAACTAAGGTATAGAAAGGCTAACTGACTTACTGAGACACACTTAATATGAAGCATGTCTCCCTTTTGTCATAGGATTTTAAAGTGTAAAGAACACGTAGCTTAAGCCACAGGAGAAATAACTGTTTTTGGTTCAGTTAAAGAAAGCACTAGGATTAAACACCAGACAAGAGAATCTTATCCAGTTTTTAGCAAACAAAAGGCAGAGCCAGTTGGGAAACTATTTGAAGCCTTCTGTACATTTGCAAGAACATTATTTTTAAACTTCCTGACAAACTTGATATTTTTTTAACTGTAGAAAAGATCCGTGATTTAATCTTACTGCTCAGTTTACTGTGTTTAACTGTGTTTTTCTGTTGGTCTTTGTAGTGGGAAGAAAAACAATTCCATACTTTTCTTTAGCAATTTAATATAATATTCTTAAAACTGCATTTCCCTCACAGTAACTTTCAGTATGTCCTTGAAAATACATCCACAGAATGTTTTGGCTAGTTGTTAGTCACCATTTTGACTTTGAAGGGTTTGCTTAGAAATTATTATATTATCAAATCGCTACTATTTCCTTTTAATGCAGCTTCTTGCTTCCTAATGTTCTCCATATTGCAATTTGAATTCTTAAGTGTATGTCTATTAATTGGTATTAAGGAAAAATGTTTCCTTGTAAAAATTTAGGTAAATAATTTAGAGTAAATTAAAATGTGTAGGGCACAGTGCCAAGGTTTTGAGTAAGTACTTTTAAGCCTCATAGGTATTTAAAAGTCCAGGTTTTATATATTTTTAAATGTTTTACTAAGAATTCCTTTATAGCTATCTTTATTTCCTTGTAATATTCATGGAAAGTTTCTCTGGCTCATTACTTTCAGTGTAGATTAATCACTTATAGGAGCTGTATGTACATACACTGATTATGTGGTGTTTAAAATTATGTATTCTTTAGATTTGAGTGTAGACCAGATTTCACTATAAAATTTGAAATTAGTTGTGCTAGAATCTTTGCTATCTTATTTCAAGTAGGAAGAGTTTTCAAACCATTCTGAATGCAGCTGAACAGTAGGAAATCTATTAGGTGAACAGTTTTCAGTGAGGCAACAGTTTCTGCTCAGAAAAAGTACTTTGTTTTCTCTACAGATAATAAACAAAGTGAAGCCCTAGCTCCCAGTCTTATCAGTGTTCCATCAAACTTAGATTTGATTTGTGTTGTCCCACTGTATTTCTGATTCACTGATGCAATAGCATGTGCTATGTCTATTCATTCTCTGAGGAGTAATTGTTTTTCCCATATTTACAGTCCACATATTACATATTCAGAAATACTCAAGGAGGGAAAAAGCTATTGATGTGGACTTCTGACTTTGGTAGACACTACTTTTGTGATTGTAGCATGAAAATAAGGAAATAATTTTCAAGTAGTTGACTTAAAATAATCATTCTTTTCCATTGAACCTGGACAGAGTAGTATAAAATATTAATCACATGTAACAGTTTATATGCTTCTCAGTCTAAGCTTGCCCTAACAAATGTATTAAAATATAAATTTCAGTTGATTGTGCTATTTCATTTTGAACATTTTGCATTTCCTTGTTCATTTGTTGCCTTTCTGTTGATTTAAATAGGATTCCTGCTATAGTTGAATCCTTAGGATCCTATAATAATACAGACAGTCCTTTTAAAATAAATGATGTCAACCTTTTAAACCACAGAGAAAAGTAATAGCTTCTGATCTGTTAAATACTGAACATCAGGATCTATAAATTGTTCCAGTTTTTTTTTTTTTTTTTTNTATAAAATGCGTGTCATTATAGCTTGTTCCAGTAATAATTGAAAACACTGGATTAGACAACCTCTAAAATCTAATCCCAGTCATTGTTTATATAATTATATGAATTATATCAGCAGTGTCGGTTTAAGAATATATTTATAATTAAATTTTTTTAAATCTCTAAAATCACAGTTTTATGATGGAAACATTGAACATTTTATATGGAATTTTAAGAAATGACATTGGGTGGGAAAGGAAAAATTAATAAATATATCTTTCAGAGTTATGTTAATGAGAAAAGCTTCAGAGTTTTTTGTTTTTTTTTTTTTTCCAGAATAAGAGCCTTATGTAATACCAAAAATATTACATGAATTTTAAAAATATTTCTGTTCATGAGTTACTTGGTAGATTCGTGGGGTATATGATTTCTGAAGATGTGAATGCTTTATGTACCTCATAAAGAATTAGGAGAAAATGCTCTTTTTAGAATCTAGGATATCTTACAAATTAAGGCATCCTTTTACAAATTTATCTTTTACAGAACGTTTTATGTGTTGTTCCTTAATTTCAGGTATTAAAAGAGTGATGATAAAATGTTTCATTACTCATTATTTTTACAAATGTGAATCTTTTAATAGAAAGGCATAAATAAAATGAATCTGTGTTTCATTTCACACTTATATGTATGACTTAACCTATTTTTAAGGTATGTGATAGTGGAATGTGAAGATCAAGATACTCAGCAGAGAGATCCAAAGACCCATGAAATGTACTTGAATGTTATGAGACGGTTCAGCCAAGCATTGTTGAAGGTAACCATTTAATGTATGGATTGGCATATACAGTCCATAGGGCCCATTGCCTGTTTTGGTATGGTCTATGAGCTAAATATGGTATGGTCTATGAGCTAAACATGGGAAATAGGTGGGGAAACAGTGGAAACAGTGTCAGACTTTATTTTTTGGGCTCCAAAATCACTGCNGATGGACGCGAGTCTGAGTGAACTCCGAGAGATGGTGATGAACAGGGAGGCCTGGCGTGCTACAGTTCATAGGGTCACAGAGAGTCAAACACGACTGAGCGACTGAACTGAACTGAACTGAACTGTGTCACGTGGCTATAGAAGGACACATATGAATCCTGTGGCTTTCTTTGTTCAAGATTTAAGAATGCTTTCTTGAATTTTTTGTTTCTAACTCTTGTCAGGAACATAAAGTAAATGTAGTGTCATGGTCTAGTTTTTCATACTACTTTACAGAAAATTCTAGGTTATGCAGCTCTGAGGACTTCTAGATCACCTGTTGTTATCATGGTACAGCATGGCACTGGGAAGTCAGTAGGAGAAGATGCTTAACTTTTATCAGCCTTTAAAATATTTCTCTGTATAAGATGATATTGCATATGTCAGGGGCCAGTAAATAATTTTTAAGATACAGAATCTGGCATCAGTTTCTTTATAGCTTCTGAAGGGAGCTAGGTGTAAGTTGTGAAACAGTGATGAGCCAGGTAACATCTGCAGAAGTTGTTGTGAGAGGTTGTACCTGTTCTGGGACGTCAGAGAAGAAAGAAGTTTTTAGTGTTTAAGAGTTCCAGGAAGCGATGGAGTATCCCTGTGTTTGAGGTGTGGGCAGAATCAGGAAGGGTGGAGGCGGGAAGGTATTTCAGGACAGCACTACAACATGAGTAAAAGCACAAAGTGGGGTAGGAGAGTCGAGCTGACTAGAGTGTGAATGCCTTCACTGGAGACAGTGGAAGTTGAACCAGAAACTTAGGGCCACAAAAAGTTGTTTTTAAATAGAGGGAACTGTTGGTGTTTCTGTTAATATCAGTGGGACATGATCAAGGTAGTTTAAAGAAAACTTTAGGATGATTATATTGATCAAAAAAGTGTTTTTTTTTAGAGTTAGAGAAGCTGGGTAAAAGATATCTGTTGATTGATTCCAGATAGGGCTGGCTTGTAGTGCAGAACAATTAAAAGAAGTATTAACAGGAAAAAAATCGACACGGCCTGGTGACTAAGTGAACACAGGTGTTTGAAATGGGGAAATGTGACCTAGGCTTGGCGCTAGATCTACAGACCACAAATTAAACACAAAGTGCTAGTAATAGTTTTAGGTAGAACCTGTGTTCGCTGGTTTGGTTACAACCTCACCACTTTTTTCTTATTTTTCTTGTATTCGGGTGATCCAAACTATAGCCCAGGTGCCTGAAATGTTGATAATGCCTTAAATTGAGATAGAAAAATCATTCATTTAGTGTGATAGCTTCAGTTTTACACATGTTCAGTTATAAATGACAATCAATATCTTGAAAAGGGGATCTACTGCTTGAAAACTAGGGTAGATGAATGTAAAAGCAGACCACCTTAAGTATTCTGTCCAGGCACAGAAGTGCTAACAGTATAGTACAAACAAGACAGATAACTCTGTCTCATGAAGTTTACCTTCTAGGTGGTTGAATATTTCTTTCTAGACATAATGTAAAGGAAAATATTAAGCCCTGTGATTTGAGATTTGTGAAGTACTATCAGTTAAGGAGGTTAAGAAGTTTCATGTGGTTTTTAAAAGGTCAAACAGTGTGAGAGAGTAAGGTTAGTAGAAAGAATTCTGGCCTTGGAGTCCAGAATACCAGATTCTGATTTCAACTCTTTAGTCAACTAATTGTATCACCGTGGGCAAGATACAACCACCTCTAAGTTTTACTGTTGATAAAACAAGAAAGTTTCGAACTGTACATCATGATTCATTTGAAATCAATTTTAAGGCTCACAGTCTAGCTTGTGATATTTAAAGAAAAATGAAATAGAACAATAACAAATATTAACATATTATTCATAGAATATTGCTTTGTGAAACTTTTTTTCAGCGTTATGCGTCTGTATGCACACATGGGCTCTGAGCAACAAGTAATGATATAAAATGCGTGTCATTATAGCTTGTTCCAGTAATAATTGAAAACACTGGATTAGACAACCTCTAAAATCTAATCCCAGTCATTGTTTATATAATTATATGAATTATATCAGCAGTGTCGGTTTAAGAATATATTTATAATTAAATTTTTTTAAATCTCTAAAATCACAGTTTTATGATGGAAACATTGAACATTTTATATGGAATTTTAAGAAATGACATTGGGTGGGAAAGGAAAAATTAATAAATATATCTTTCAGAGTTATGTTAATGAGAAAAGCTTCAGAGTTTTTTGTTTTTTTTTTTTTTTCCAGAATAAGAGCCTTATGTAATACCAAAAATATTACATGAATTTTAAAAATATTTCTGTTCATGAGTTACTTGGTAGATTCGTGGGGTATATGATTTCTGAAGATGTGAATGCTTTATGTACCTCATAAAGAATTAGGAGAAAATGCTCTTTTTAGAATCTAGGATATCTTACAAATTAAGGCATCCTTTTACAAATTTATCTTTTACAGAACGTTTTATGTGTTGTTCCTTAATTTCAGGTATTAAAAGAGTGATGATAAAATGTTTCATTACTCATTATTTTTACAAATGTGAATCTTTTAATAGAAAGGCATAAATAAAATGAATCTGTGTTTCATTTCACACTTATATGTATGACTTAACCTATTTTTAAGGTATGTGATAGTGGAATGTGAAGATCAAGATACTCAGCAGAGAGATCCAAAGACCCATGAAATGTACTTGAATGTTATGAGACGGTTCAGCCAAGCATTGTTGAAGGTAACCATTTAATGTATGGATTGGCATATACAGTCCATAGGGCCCATTGCCTGTTTTGGTATGGTCTATGAGCTAAATATGGTATGGTCTATGAGCTAAACATGGGAAATAGGTGGGGAAACAGTGGAAACAGTGTCAGACTTTATTTTTTGGGCTCCAAAATCACTGCAGATGGTGATTGCAGCCATGAAATTAAAAGACGCTACTCCTTGAAAAAAAAGTTATGACCAACCTAGGTAGCATATTGAAAAGCAGAGACATTACTTTGCCGACTAAGGTCTGTCTGGTCAAGGCTACGGGTTTTCCAGTGGTCGTGTATGGATATGAGAGTTGGACTGTGAAGAAAGCTGAGTACCGAAGAATTGATGCTTTTGAACTGTGTTGGTGTTGGAGAAGACTCTTAAGAGTCCCTTGGACTGCAGGGAGATCCAACCAATCCATTCTAAAGGAGATCAGCTCTAGGTGTTCTTTGGAAGGAATGATGCTGAAGCTAAAACTCCAGTACTTTGGCCACCTCGTGAAAAGAGTTGACTCATTGGAAAAGACTCTGATGCTGGGAGAGATTGGGGGCAGGAGGAGAAGGGGACAACAGAGGATGAGATGGCTGGATGGCATCACCGACTCGATGGACATGAGTTTGAGTGAACTCCAGGAGATGGTGATGGACAGGGAGGCCTGGCGTGCTGCGATTCATGGGGTTGCAGAGAGTTGGACACGACTGAGCGACTGAACTGAACTGATGAGCTAATCATTGCTTTTTATTTTTAAATAATTGGGAAAAGTCACAAGAAGAGTAATACTTTGAGACACATAAAAATTACGTCAAATTCACAAGTAGTCTTCATTAGTAATATTTTATTGAGACATAGTTATACTCATTTGGTTTCACATTGTTTGTGACCACTTTGACTACAGTAGGATTAAATAGCCAGAATGGAAACTCTGTAGTCAACAACACCTAAAATAGTTAATCCTTGGCCCTTTATAGAAAGTTTGCTGATCCCTAAGTTAATGAAACAAACCTGTTGCTGGAACAAAAAAAAACCCAAATCTTTATTCTTTTGTTTCACTCTCTGTTTTCTATTTTTATTTTTAAGACTACGCTTTAACCTCTGAGCCACCAGGGAAGCCCTAAGACTAGGTACATTTACATAAATCTGGCAGTGGTCATATTGCAGATACTTTACATGACTTCTGTTTTTGCTTTTACATTTTCTGAAGATCTCGACTGAGTGACTTCACTTTCACTTTTCACTTTCATGCATTGGAGAAGGAAATGGCAACCCACTCCAGTGTTCTTGCCTGGAGAATCCCAGGGATGGGGGAGCCTGGTGGGCTGCCATCTGTGGGGTCGCACAGAGTCAGACATGACTGAAGTGACTTAGCAGAAGCAGCAGCAGAGATCTGTAGGCCTTTTTTACCTGGTGTTCTTGTGATTGTTAAGGCAATGTCTCAGTTCAGCCAGCAGAGGGTGCATGGGCCATGAAAAAAAATTGTCACTACAGTACCTGATTTGCTGTAGAAATATTTTGCTTCATAGCATCTTTATCTGCTGTTTCATATTCCATTTAAATTGTCTTGAAATTTAAATCACATCTTATTGAACTCTTTGAGACTAAACTTTGTTTTTTAATAGTTCTCAGAGCCCATAGATTTGCTGTATCTAAACTGGAGAATAAGCAGTTGTTCCTCTCTTCTAATCTCAGTTCTGTCACTTACAGCCTTTGTCATCCTCTGAGGCAATTTTGGTCTCTCTGAGCATAAATTTTCAGTCTTTTAAATAAAGATACATAATTGCCAAGCTGCTTCTTTCAGTGTAATTGGAGAAATTAAATGAGAAAATGTTATTTTATAATATTTTATGAACTGAGAATTACTACGTAAGATTTCATAGCATTGGTTTTATAGCTTTTTTTTTACTAAGCTAGCATATTATATTGCTATTTGATGACTTTCTTTTAAGGATTTTATTTGATCCTTGAAGATAGTATTGTTTCTACTATATGGCCAGAACATTTTTAAAGAAATTATAAGCATCCAGATATCTGTTGAATCAGTCAGTGAATGCACTTTGGGTCAGTAAATTTTGTCTTTTCACACACTTGGATGTGGGGAAAAAACATGCAATATTTGATAGATTAGTATTACTGACAACTCAAATAATTTTCAATTGTAGAAGAATTGGTGGTGTTTAAGTTAACAGGCTTCTCATTGTCTCTGAATCAAGATAATTATTTTTTTCAGTATTACTTTGTGTTGAAGTTTGTAATTATTAAATAATTAATAAAGGTCACCCATGCTATTGAAGAAACTGATCATTATGTTATATAGAATTAACTTTTCTTTCCTTTGAATTCCTTCAGGGTGATAAGTCTGTCCGAGTTATGCGTTCTCTGCTGGCTGCACAACAGACTTTTGTAGATCGGCTGGTGCACCTAATGAAGGCAGTGCAGCGTGAAAGTGGAAATCGTAAGAAAAAGGTAAACCCTTTCTTACTTTGCTTTGCTTTCTGTTTATGCTTAGAGGTGGTGGTTTAGTCACTAAGTCATATCCGACTCTTTGTGATCCCATGGATTGTAGCCTCCCAGTCTCCTCTGTCCATGGGATTTTCCAGGCAAGAATACTGAAGTGGGTTGCCATTTCCTTCTCTAGTGGATCTACCTGACCAAGCAATCAAACTTGGGTCTCCTGCATTGCAGACAGATTAACAACATTAATCTCACTGTACACCTTCACCAGAACTCTTAGGTGACCAGTAGGTCTCAACAGTGGGCTTAAAATATTCAGGAAACCATGTTGTAAACAGATGTATTACCATGCAGGCTTTGTTCCTCATTTAAGAGCAAGCAATTGATTTAGCATAACTCTTAAGGGCCTTAGGATTTTTGAAATTTAGGTAAGTGTTGGCTTTAACGTCAGCCCCTAACCAGAGCATCACCCTGCCCTTTGAAGCTTTGAAGCCAAGCATTGACTTCTCCTTTTGAGCTATGAAAGTCCTATATGGCATTCTTCCAATAAAAGCCTGTGTCATCTGCAGTGAAAAATCTGTTGTTTAGTGTAGTAGCAACTTTTGTTAATTATTTTTGTCAGATTCTCTGGATAACCTTGCTGCATCTTCTACATCTGCACTTGCTGCTTCATCTTGCATTTTTATATGGAGATGACTTCTTTCCTTAAACCTCATGAGCCAACCTCTGCTAGCTTCAGATTTTTCTTCTGCAGTTTTCTCACCTCTTTCAGCCTTCACAGCCTTGTATTTGCCACATACTGCAGAACACATGTTGTTTTGCCTGTGTTTTAAATCAGACAGTCCCAAATGTAGTGTTAACATTGGCTAAAACTCTTTTCAGACATTTTTTCATGATGATAATAAAAGACAAACTTAGTTTTTATTTACATAGTTTTACTAGAAACAATAGCATAAGACGTATATAGTGTCTTGTGCTATTGTGGAAAATAAAGCATTTTAGTGCAAGGCCAAGGTGATGCTCCACCACCATTACTTGTGTTATTACCAGGAATAATGAAATGGCCACAGTTAATACTTCAAAATCACATGGAATGCTTTTCCATCCCCCATAATGAAGTTGGGAGAGACTTGGTGAGTCCAACAGTGGTAAATGTGTCACAAGGGAATCCATGAGTTAGGTTTCAGATGGTAAAACAGACACTAATATTGTTGCTACCTTCTTTCCTTTGCTGATGTCATTTAGGAAAAATTCTCTTGATTGAAGTCTTTGAATCTAGATGTTTGAATTCTAATAAAAATACATTAATTCCACATTTAAAAACAGATTAAAGGTTTCATTTTAAATGTTAAGTATTCTCTTTCACTTCGTAATTCTTTAGATTATAATATATATTCTATAAAAATACATTGCATGCCTGTTGTGTGCCAAGCATTCTTTCTAGAGTCTGGGATACAGTGGTGAATATAAAAATCCCTACCCTTTATAATATAAGGAGCTTACATTCCTGTTGGAGGAAAAAGTTAACAAAATAAAGAAAATATATTATATGCTATATAGTGTCTTATGCTATTGTGGAAAATAAAGCAGGAAAAGGGAATAGGTAGTGCCCGGTTCAAGTATTAAGGCAGTGTTTCATTTCTCAGTGAAATGATCATGAAGGCCTCACTAAGAGTTGACATTTGGACAAAAACCTGAAGCAAGTTGGGGAGCACACCATGTGAATATCTAGAGAAGACTGTTTCAGCAAGAGAAACGGCAAGCACAAAGGCCCTGATGTGAGAGCATGTGTGACATGTTTGAGAAATAGGAAGAAGTGCAGTGTATTTGGTCAAGTTTTCTCCCCATGAAAACAAGCTTACCTATTTAAAGAATGCTAGATTCACAAGGTTTCCCAAGTGGTGCAAGTGGTAAAGAATCTGCCTGCTAATGCAGGAGATGTAAGGAAGGTGGGTTCCCTGGACAGAGGAGCCTGGTGGGCTACAGTCCATGAGGTTGCAAAGAGTTGGACAGACTGAACATGCACGCATGCACACACACACACACACACACACACACACTCTCTCTCTCTCTCTCTCTCTCTCTCTCTCTCTCTCTCTCACTCTCTCTCAATCTCTCTCTGTCTCTCACAGCTTTCCAAGAAAATAGATTGTCCTTTTGAAATTGAATAGGCTGGTCTAAACATTATAGATGCTGCTAAGTGAGAAGACTGTTTTATCATGACTTGAACTGCTCAGTTTCTGAAATCTTGGCTTAATGCAGTATGTATGTGAGCTAAAGAAAATGAATTAATGATTATAAGAGTTTGAGCATGCTCTGGGAGTTGATGATGGATATGGAAACCTGGCGTGTTGCAATCCACGGGGTCACAGAGTCGGACACAACTGAACTGAACCTGATATCGTAGTAAAAGTTTCATCAGATAGAATCAATGAATAGTAAAATGTAGGGTCCAAGTTCCTCCAAGTAAATTGAGTTTACTTTTTAAACCCAAAATACACAGTGAAACAGCTAATGAAATTCTTGCTTAATATCTGGTCATGTGAAATTAAGCTTCAAACGAAATTAGTCTCTTTGTGACTTCACAATTCCTTTTAAAGCAGAAATTATACCTTTAAGTCCAGCCTGAGAATATCCCTGATTCTCAGTTACAGCAAGAGAAACATATTCCCTGACCTTTGAGAATCCAGCATTTCATAGGTCAGGGGATCGTGCCTTACAAAGTATGCTGCTGTTATTGTCAAGTGGATTATAAGTGCTTTTCTCTCACACATACTAACTCCTTTACGTTATGTTACTTCACATAGACTTTTATGGTGCTTTGCAAATACTTTAAAGTTAATGTTATCAGTCTTTTATGTCCTTACCATATGCTTTAAAAGTCACTTTTCCATTGTAACCTAATTAGTACTTTATAACTTGTTCTCCTAGAATGAGAGACTACAGGCATTGCTTGGAGACAATGAAAAGATGAACTTGTCCGACGTGGAGCTTATCCCACTGCCTTTAGAACCTCAGGTGAAAATTAGAGGAATAATTCCAGAAACAGCTACATTGTTTAAGGTAATTGTGGTAGATCTTTGATATCTGTGACTGGAGCTGATTCTTTAAAGCTGTATCAGAGACTCTGCCTTTGGGAAAAAAATGCCTTTTATTTATCTGTGTTTTAAGATCTTTTTGTAATACCTGTGGACATTTTTATGTGAAATGTATGAAGTATTTTTATATCACTGGGTTTTTTAATATTTAATTCTTTGAACTATTTATTAATCAGAGCCACACCTGTCTTTTCCTATGTAAACTTAAAAAATAAATTGAATTGCACACTTAGGTATTTACTTGATAAGCTCCTGTGGTTAGATAAGAATTCCAATTACCCTTTTATAAAATTTTTCAATTTGGTATCTGTTCCTATGACTTAAACATTTTCTTATCTTTTTAAGTGGTAATTCTCTTTAGTCCATAACAGCATGTGCCTGGCTTTCTTTTGGCTGGCCACCACTTGGATAGTTAGAAAGGACTGGAGGCAGCTGCCTTCTCTAAGCAGACCAAAGGGCTGAGATCATTCCTTGTGAAGCTTCTTTGAGACATGATGATGTAGGTTGTCTGATTCTAGGGTTGGAAAAGGGTGAGGTTGCATTGGAATATTACTTTCTATTGGGTAAGAAAGGCTTCATAGATCTCTCCTTTGGATATATTTTTAAAAGGGTATGATTACAATAAGAAATAGTTCAGATTTTTTTTAAGAGTGTGATTTGAAAGGCAGCCTTTGGCAGCCCAGCATGCACAACTGCAATGTTTCAAAAAGCAGTACTTTAACCTTACTGCATGTTATGGACTGATAGTGTCTATTCTTCTAAAAATTATTCTATTGCATCAGTTTTTTAATGTTGTTTGCAACCTGTTTAGTTGGTTTTAAGACTCATTGAGTTATAAACCTGCAATTTTAAAAATGATGGTTATAGGAGAGAGAATGCAAGTATTTCTTCATGCTAGAACTCCCAAATAAGATCTGCTTCTAATATTCTCATTCCCTTTAGGACTAACCAAGAACAGTGTTTTATCATTTTTTAGCAAACAGGATGAAAAAGAATGTTTAAGACATAGAGCCGGAGTTGTAAGAGTGCGGTATGAGAATCTGTCGCCATTGTTAGGTAGATTCTGGATCCATTTTTTTTCCTTAAATAATTTTATAATTATGTCATATATACAAAGTATAGATGGTCGGTAAGGTATCATGGGATATCTTTTTAATCCTAATGTTCAATTCTGAATTTTTTCTTTTAGCCTTTATTAAATAAGTGGACATTCTTGAAAATTCTGAATTGGAGTTTAGGACTAATGGTTCTAGGGCATTTACTGCATAACTCTAGGATTATAATTCTTAACCATTTGGGGGTCATTAGTTTAAGAGTCCAGTGAAAGTGATGGATTAGATATTTTAGAAAGTTACCCATAATGCTTTTACATACGCTGAAAAGTCTACACAGAGTTGTAGCAGAATCTGTGAATTCTTGTTGCCCTTCTATGAACTCCTTAGAGCTGAAAAGGTTATGGACTTAGTTTTCAATATTTTTAGAGAGTATTTTGTTAGACCCTAGCTTAAGAACAAAAGCTAGATCTCTGTGGGGAGTGAGCCCCTTAAGGCACTGGGATTAGTGCCCTAGTTATCCTTAGATTGTCATATGTTTACACTAGATTTCAGATGTACTCTAAATTTCAAAATCAGATCCAAATCGGAATAGGGAAGTTACAACAAATTTACATCTTGCTTATTATTTATCTTTAGGAATTTTGCTTCCAGTTGTTTTCTTGAGCATTTGTGAGTAGGGTACAGGGATAAAATATATTTACCCTGAGGTGATCAAAGGATACTACAACTATTTGAAGTTTTAATTCACTAGAGGCTGTAGTTTCTAAACTTAAATTCTTTGAAGGATTTTTGATGCTTTTTCCCCTACATTTTATAGTGAAGTTTTCAAACATACAGCAAAGTTGAAAGGCTTTCACAGTAAACAGCTATACACTCACTTCTTCAATTCTGTTAGTAACATTTTACTGTACTTTTTTTGTCACACACCTGTTCATCCTTCTGTCTGATACTTTTTATGCTATTATTTCTCATGGTCGATAGAAATTAGTATTATTTGCTTTGTCAGACTCATTTCTTTTCTTTAGATTGTTACAGGTTTCTCCACATTTCCATCTTATATAATTTGAAAATAATATATTTATTTCCAGAGTGCTCTTATGCCTGCACAGTTATTCTTTAAGACTGAAGATGGAGGCAAATATCCAGTTATATTTAAGCATGGGGATGATTTACGCCAAGATCAACTTATTCTCCAAATCATTTCACTCATGGACAAGGTGAGCATAACCTTATGTTGGTAGGGAACATGTTTTCTTTTCAGAAATCAATGGTTTAGTGGATATGCTATGCATGGATACAGAATTACATGTACCCAGAATTATATAACATTCAGGTACAATCATGGAGAGCTGAACAATGTCCATTTGATCTTGAACAAATGTAGTTGTTATTGTATTACTGCAGATGGCTCTTAAGATGAGTATAAAATGAAACTGCATGTGTTCCTTTTTATAAAAATTTTTTCACAGTTCTTTCATTGTTGGATTTAGTAATTTTCTTCCTCTTAGTCAATTAAATCTTCTTTCTTAAATCCTGTTTCTGTCCGTGGATTTTAAAGAAACATATTTGTTTTCATTTCCTTATTTGGAGTCATAAAATACTTTATGGCCAGTAAGGCCTGCATAAATCCTTAGGAGGAACCCTCTATCAGTGAAAACTGACAGTGATTTAGAAAAAGATAAAGAGATGTATTAAACTGCTATAATACTTACTACAAAACTGTTTCATGACATTCATTTGTTTAATATAACTTTTGATCTTAAGCTTCTACGAAAAGAAAATCTGGATTTGAAGTTGACGCCCTACAAAGTATTAGCCACTAGTACAAAGCATGGTAAGTTTATTTTTTAACAATTATTTATTTCAGTGTCCAATGAGTATATTTTTCCTTTTTAAATTGGAAGTTGTTAAGAACATTAGGGATTGAACTCATTTGTAACACTGAAGACCAGTCGGGCCTTCCTGGTGAGCTGTCTACCTTCCCTCCCTCCCTTTCTTTTTATACCTCTTGAAATCATTAAACAGCATATTTGGGAGAAAAATGAGAACCTTTATGATATATTTCTTTGGTTTCAAAACTGTTTCCAAACCACAGTAGTTTTCTTCTGTGGTGATCTGTATCTGAAATCATAATTGTTTTTGTTATTGTTCAGTTACTAAGTCATGTTCAACTCTTTGTGACCTCATTCACTGCAACATACCAGGCTCCGCAGTCCTCCACTATGTCCTGGAGTTTGCTCAGATTTGTGTCTGTTGAGTCTGTGATGCTATCTAACCATCTCATCCTTACCCTTCTCCCTTTGCTTTCAATCTTTTCCTAGCATCAGTGTCTTTTCCAGTGAGCTGGCTCTTCGCATAAAGTAGCCAAAATATTGGAGCTTCAGCTTCAGCATCAGTCCTTCCAATGAATATTCAGGATTGATTTCCATTAGGGTTGGCTGGTTTGATCTCTCTACAGTAAAAGGGGTTCTCAGGAATCTCCCACACCAAAATTCGAAAGCATCAGTTCTTTGGAACTCGGCCTTCTTTGTGGTGCATCACATCCCTACATGACTATTGGGAAAACCATAGTTTTGTCTATATAGACCTTTGTCTTTGATGTCTCTGCTTTTTATTACGCTGTCTAGATTTGTCATAACTTTCCTTCCAAACAGCAAACAACTTTTAATTTCATGGGTGCAGTCACCATCTGCAGTCATTTTGGAGCCCAAGAAAATAAAAACTGTCACTGCTTCAACTTTTTCCCCTTCTATTTACCATGACATGATAGGACCGGATGCCGTGATCTTAGTTATTTGAATGTTGAGTTTCAAGCTACCTTTTTTCACTCTCTTTAACCCTAATCAAGGGGCTCTTTAGTTCCTCCTCACTTTCTGCCTTTACAGTTGTATCATCTGCGTATCTGAGGCTGTTGATATTTCTTCTGGCAATCTTGATTCCAGCTTGTGACTCATCCAACTTGGCATTTTGTGTGATGTGCTCTGCATATAATCATTATTGAGTGTTACTGAAACCTAGAGAGGCTTTGTATTGTGCCGTGCTTATGCTAACCACTCATCAGATGATGTAGCTTTTATTCATTGTTTTTTTTTTAAATATATATGTCTAACTCTTTCTGACATTGAGTAATCTCTGGAAGTTTGACAGAAGATTCCTTCAGAATGCTTGCCTAATGTGTATTGTAAATTTTATAATCTTGTTACTCTTAGAGCTTCTTACCCTTAGATTAGGTACCTTGGAGAAATAAGTACCTGTTTTATTTTAGGCTTTCTGCCCTTCTCCTTGTTACTCCCAAATCTTTCTGGTGGTTTAATTTCTTATATGTTCTATTACTATCCTACATAAATTGATTTATTTAGCTTTTATTTGCTACTGGGACCGAGACAAAAGCATTAGCTTAATTTACAAGTTCTTGAGTGATATAACATACCTCCACACCTCTGTGACACCTCCTTTTTCCATTCTCCTTGCTTCTTAGACTTTAGCCACACCATCCACCTTCCATTTTCGCAAATGTACCATGCTCTTTTTAGCCTTATTGTTATCTTTAATATCCTTTCTGCTTCATTTATGCATCTTTATTATCCTTCAAAACACAGTTCAGATATCAGAGGTCCTCTGATCCCTATTATAATATAGGTCTCCCTTTACTATTCCTTTTCATAGTATCCTTTCATTCATAGTATTTATTCCACTAAAACTTGCAAACTTGTGAGATTTTTGAAAGCAGGTCAAAGCTCTATTTTTGCTTACCTGCAAAATTCTTGCTACCTAGTAGAAAAACTACAAATATATGTTAAGTGCATTGATGCAGACTGTTCGGTATTTATCATATCAGAATAAATGAGATGTTTCTTACTCTAAAGTAATGCACAGTCTCCTAATTTACATGCAGATAATTATAATGTGTCATTGTTTAGTCACTTAGTCATGTCTGACTTTTTGCAACTCCATGGACTGTAGCCTGCCAGGCCCCTCTGTCCATGGGATTTGCCAGATATGACTACTGGAGAAGTTTGCCATTTTCTTCTCCAGAGGATCTTCCGGCCCAGGAATTGAATTTGTTCTTCTTGCATTGGCAGACAGATTCTTTACCACTGAGCCACTAGGGCAGCTCAGTTATAATGTAAGGCTTACCAAAAACAAGATCATAGTTGTTTATGATTCTGAAATATTTCCATCATTCAACTTTGATTTTTTTTTTTTTCACAGATTTGTAGTTTTATACTTTTTTTGTTGTCCCTGGACTTACAGGCTTAATTTTTATCCTTATTCTCCTATATACTATCCCCCTCCCCTTCTTTATGGTAGTTCAGGTAAGGGATTTATACTTCCCTCTCATAGCATTTCCAGGGAATGGCAGAAAGTAGAGTATTACACAAAGAAAGCCAATGAATATACTATAATTATTTTGTTAGGTGATTGATATTCTGAAATGCCACAATTTCAGATTTCTTAAAGTGTTTACATTTAGAATTTTAATTGACATATGTTATAAAACTGCAGAAAGAAATTTTTATGCAAAATTTAAGAACCCTTACCCTGTTACTGATCTGATAAATAGAGTGCCTGAAGAACTATGGACACAGGTTCTAACATTGTACAGGAAGCTGTGATCAAGGCCATCCCCAAGAAAAACAAATGCAAAAAGGCAAAATGGTTGTCCGAGGAGGCCATAAAAATAGCTGAGAAAAGAAGAGAAGTGAAAGGAAAAGGAAAAGGAGAGATATACCCCTATGAATGCAGAGTTTCAAAGAATAGCAAAGAGAGATAAGAAAGTCTTCCTCAGTGATCAATGCAAAGAAATGGAGGAAAACAATAGAATGGGACGACTAGAGATCTCTTCAAGAAAATTAGAGATATAAAGGGACCATTTCATGCAAAGATGGGCACAATAAAGGACAGAAATGGTATGGACCTAACAAGCAGAAGATATTAAGAAGAGGTGGCAAGAATACACAGAAGAACTCCACAAAAAAGATCTTAACGGCCCAGATAACCACGTTGATGTAATCACTCACCTAAAGCCAAACATCCTGGAATGTGAAGTCAAGTGGGCCTTAGGAAGCATCACTACAAAGGAAGGTATTAGAGGTGATGGAATTCCAGTTGAGCTATTTCAAGTCCTAAAAGATGATGCTGTGAAAGTGCTACACTCAATATGCCAGCAAATTTGGAAAACTCAGCAATGGTCAGGACTGGAAAAGATCAATTTTCATTCCAATCCCAAAGAAAGGCAATGCCAAAGAATGTTCAAACTACCACAAAATATTGTACTCATCTTACAATCTAGCAAAGTAATGCTCAAAATTCTCCAAGTGAGGCTTCATGAACATGTACTGAGAACTGAGTACATGAACTGAGAACTGAGTACATGAACTGAGAACTGAGTACATGAACTGAGACCTTCCCGATGTTCAAGCTGGATTTAAAAAAGGCAGAGGAACCAGAGATCAAATTGCCAAATCCATTGGATCGTAGAAAAAGCAAGAGAGTTCCAGAAAAATACCTATTTCTGCTTTACTGACTATGCCAGAGCCTTTGACTGTGTGGATCACAACAAACTGGAAAATTCTGAAAGAGATGGGAATATGAGACCACCTTACCTGCCTCTTGAGAAATCTGTATACAGGTAAGCAGCAGTTAGAACCGGATGTGGAACCAGCTGGTTCCAAATTGGGAAAGGAGTGTGTCAAGGCTGTATTTTGTCATCTTGTTTACTTAACTTACATGCAGAGTACATCATGGGAAACACTGGGCTGGATGANCTTATGTGCACTCCACAACTGGACCACTCAGAGATGTTCACTAAGTTATACAGAGAAGAGAAGAGGGAGGGAGACAGAGGTAGCCAGGATAAAAGGGAGGAATAAAAAGGAGAGAGACAGATCCAGCCAGTAATCAGTTCCCTAAATGTTCTCTACCGTCCGGAACACACAGAAATTCACAGAGTTGGGTAGAGAAGAGAGGGGAGAGAGAGGAGACACAGGAGACCTGGTGGAGAAAAAGGAGAGTCCAAAGGGGGAGAGAGCAGTCAAGCCAATAATCTCGCTCCCAAGTAAAAATGTGTACTGAATATTGGGTTCTTAAAGGTACAAAATTGATAACAAATAGCAAAAAGCAAAGATTAAAAATCTAGAGTAGAGTATGGGATTTCAAAAATACAATGTTAAAGAAAAGAAGGAAAAAAAGAAAGAGGAAAAAAAAGTCACAAAAATTATAAAAAAATAAAAGTAATAGTAGGTTATAAAAGTAAAATTAAAGGAGTAATAGAGGACTTAAAGTTTTTATTTTTAATTAAAAAAAAAAGAATGATCGTAAGAATAGTAAAAATATATCTAGGACTTTCTCTGGTATTTTTATGGGTATTGTGGGGTCAGTTCATTTTCAGATAGCTCCTTGGTCTGGCTTATATTTCTCAAGATCTATAGGCCCCTTCCTATGTAGTCAGTACTAACGACAGGGTTTTAATCTATTGCACCCGTCACTTCCAAGGCGGTTCCCTCTGTTTTAGCTTCTGTTTGCTGGTCTCTTCAGTGTCTGATTTCCACCGTGACACAAGGGGGGCGGTGGTGGACACTTTTTTCAGGCTCACTTGTTCCGTCGCGCTGTGGGGAGGGAGGGACGCTGCAAACAAACAGCACTGGCGTGTGCTCGCAAGGCCTCAGCCACACTGGGCCCACCCCGCTCACAGCGCGTGCACCCTCCCTGCCCACACTGCCCAGGCTCTAGGTGGCTCCACCAGGAACCATCCCAGGCCGGCCCTGGGCTGCATGCACCTCCCCGGTCTAAGCCGCTCAGGTTCAGGCACTAAGGTAGTTCTCAGAGGTGCAGACTCGGTTGGGCCTGCGTTTTGTGCCCTTCCCAGGTCCAAGCAGCTCAGGTGATGAGGTGTTAGGTGAACGTGGTCGCTGCGAATTATTGCCTCCTCCATCCCTGCTGCTCGGTTTTCTGGGTGTACAACCAGCACATCTTCTCAGGCGGATGTTGACTGTCCAGAATCCCAAGAAGTCTTAGTTAGCAAATAAGCCTGCATGCAGTTTGGTAGATAATGTCTCTCTGGGGCTGAGATTGCCTGCTACCAGCTCTGGCTGCTTGTCACCGGAGGGGAATGGTCTGCAGCAGGCTAGTTCTGTTCAGTCCTTTGTTCTGTGTGCGGGCCTGGTGGTGTCTTTGGGCTTTTTGCACAGTAGCTATGCCACAGTCTGGTTTGCTAGCCCAAGTTAGTTCGCTCAGGTTGCCCTCGGGGCATTCAGGCCAGATCCTTACTCTAAGCAATGCAGCCTGCACCTCCCTGCCCCACCCCTGCTTGCTAGTGGCGAATGCAAGCGTCTGTGATGCTTCTCCGCTGGGGGAGTTACCGTTGGGCTCGTAATCTGTGGGTTTTATTTCTTTATTTTCCCTCCCTGTTATGTTGCCCTCTGCGCTTCCAAGGCTTGCCACATACTCGGCAGTGAGAGCGTTTCCTGATGTTTGGAAACTTCTCTCTTTTTAAGACTTTTCCTGGGACGGAGCTCCGTCCCTACTTCTTTTGTCTCTTTCTTTGTCTTTTATATTTTTTCCTACCTGTTTTCGAAGACAATGAGCTGCTTTTCTGGGTGCCAGAAAAGCACCCAGATGTCCTCTGCCAGCATTCAGAAGTTGTTTTGTGGAATTTGCTCAGCACTTAAATGTTCTTTTGATTAATCTGTCGGGGAGAAAGTGGTCTCCCCATCCTATTCCTCTGTCATCTTAGGACCACCCCCCCCCCACCTCCATTACTCTTGCCTGGAAAATCCCATGGACAGAGGACCCTGGTAGGCTACAGTCCATGGGGTCGCAAAAAGTCAGACACGTCTGAGTGACTTCACTTTCACTTTCAGCCTATAAAATGAGGGTTTGCTTTGCATCTTTTTTTAAAGATTTGATCTTGACAGAAAATGAACTTGATTTCTTTTGCCACTAGTTTTCAAATTACCCTGCCCGCATCTGTCAGATCATCCTGTTGTTCAGTTACAAAAACTGTATCCAGACTGGATTATGAAAAAGCTGTTTGCTTGCACCATCACCATAGGTGCCCTTGGGTTGAACATCAGGCTCACTACAATCCTCCCAAAGAAGGAAACATACTTTCAGCTGCTACACCAGACCCATCCTTCTTAAAGAGAGGAAGACGCCTCAGCAGGTGAACCTCGAAGGGGCATTTCAGGTGCGTGTTGGGCAGATGGACAGCAGCGAGAAGAGTGGAAGTAGACTCCATTAACTCCCTTCCACCTATACGACCTACTCCTATAGAAACGACCAGGGGACTGTGAATACGACTATTTCAGTTTGCCCAGGGGTGAGGGTGCTGTTTTGTCTTGAATTATCCCATATGTCAGCACCTCAATAATCCCCATTCCTTACTTCATTTCTGCTTATGCAGCGACTACGAATCTCTAGAGAAAAAAAAACAATGTGCTTGCTCTCCAGTCTGCTTTCTTACCCTTAAAAGCTACCCAGGGAAAATTAAACATGAGGTGATATTTTGTTAAAGAAAGCGTTAATTATTTGCATAAGACACAGGATATCACTGGATGTCTGCTTTTCCAGTCAGATGATAATCCACCCAGGTACTGGTTATTCCAGTTTCCCCTGGTGTTTCAGTTGACAGTTCTGAGTCACTTCGTAATTTATTTAATTATAACTATTTTTAACGAGGTCCACCATGACCCAGTAAGATATTGATTTCTTTAGAGTCTCAGTATTGCGATGGCCTCCTAACTGGTTTTCCAGCACTCTCCAATCCCCCGACAATTCATTTCCACACAGCAGCCTGAGTCGCCTTTAAAAGTGTAACTCAGACCTGGTTTACAACCCTCCAGTGACTCCACTGCATTGAGAGTCCACCCGACCCGCTCTGGAACCCTGTATTATCTCATCCTTGCTTCCCAGGCTGTCGTTTTACGCTTCCTCTCCAGCCCACTGGCAATCTGTCTTCCGTGAACACACCCATTTCTGCCTGCGATCTTGCTGTTCCCTCTTTCAGAGGACGCTCTTTCCATGGCTCTCTTCATGCCTGGCTTCTGCTTATCCCATGGTTCTTAGTCAAATGCCATCTGCTCAGACATGCTTTCCCTGGCTGGCTTATTCCCTCCCCATTCCATTGCTCTGTATCACATCACTCCAACTATTTTCTTCATAAAACTTGCCATGATCTCAATCTGGTTTTTTGCTGATATCTCTCTATTAGAATATAAGTTTGAAGTGGGCATAAACCTCTCTACCTAATTCATCACTATATACTCAGTGTTGAGAACAGTGCCTGATGCAGCCCCTGATATGGTCTAAGCCATACCTGAACATTTTGAGACCATGAGTGACATTATATAAAGACTCACCATTTCAGGTTTCAGAACTGGTTTATTTTGAACATGTGCAAATCTAATATGAGAAGAGCAATATATCACTATTAATTCCCTTGCCTCTTCCCAGAAAATGGCAATCTGCATAAGAATAATTTTCCCAAATAAGAGAATGTCTTTGGAAATTGAAGAAGGAAAAAAAAAAAAAAACTCAGACACACTAGAAAACTCTGGACTGCTTTCTTTTTCATTATAAGTAAGACAAGGTTCATGAGAGTAAGCATCAGGGCTTGATTCTTTAGAAGTTGAAAATTAGATCAAATGAATTAGAGGACAACTACATCTTGTGTTAATGTTTTCCTTCTCAAATGAAGAAAATGAGATGATGTGAGCCATGACTGCATTTGAAAANAAGGTTCATGAGAGTAAGCATCAGGGCTTGATTCTTTAGAAGTTGAAAATTAGATCAAATGAATTAGAGGACAACTACATCTTGTGTTAATGTTTTCCTTCTCAAATGAAGAAAATGAGATGATGTGAGCCATGACTGCATTTGAAAATGAAACTTTGTATTTCTATTTTCTTTCACATTAAAGCACACTGTTTTTCATTGTCAAACTTTTCATGTTGGAAAATGTTGCAATACATTACATTCATTAGGTGCAGGCCCATTTACCAAGTGCAAGCAAGACAGGCATGAATATATCATTCCCATAAAGCATCATCTCTAAATTACACAGTAAATAAATGAGACTAAGCCAGACACTCGTTTCACAATCCTTAACACTAATGTAAAAAAAATTTTTTTAACCAGCCTGGGTCACAGTTACCCACTCTTAAAACCAGCAATTTATGGAGAAGGAGATGGGATGGAGATTCAAGAGAGGGGGGACATATGTATACCTATGGCTGATTGATGCTGATATTTGGCAGAAGCTAACAAAATTTTGTAAAGCAATTATCCTTCAACTAAAAAAAAATTTTTTAACCTGCAATTTACAAACAATCTATTAGGCCAAATAAACTGATCATCCAGGAATACACTGGTTGACTGACCCCAACTCATAACAGACAAAAACGCTTTAAGGAAAAACTGAACTAATCAGATTCTGGCTGCTTTTTGCAAAGGATGATACAGAAGAAACCTGGTCTTACTAGGACCCTTGGGCTGATTTCTGATTAGCTGATTACAGAAGACGGCAGCACAGCCAGAGTGAAGCAGTGGCGCACAGTGAGGCGACAGTGAGCAAGCGTCTGTAAATGTATAGTTGCCCTTGGATCTCTATAATTTAGCTTTAAGTCAGGAGGCATAATTGAGACAAATGGCCACACTGAGCAGGTATCAGATATGACAAGAGTCTGGCTGTGATTATTTTGTTGTACTGTTTCCATTTGGGGACTTTTTCTGCCAACACTTCTCCTCTGATGCCTATTAAACTTTACAGGACTTTTCCCACTATTGGTTGTAGTGGCATTTGCATGTTAAATGCTCACAACAAATGAAAACCGCAATTCTATTGTTTCACATGGCGAGAACCGTGGTTACTGCTATTCCAAAAGGAGAACAAATCTAAAAAGAATCAAGTAATTCCTCCTCCTTGCATGATACCTCTATAAACCTGTGGGAAAGCCTTGCAACTCTTCTATTTTTGAAACAACATAGGTTTTTGCCCATGTAAGAAAACTAAGGGTGCCACTATAGCCGGTCAGAAGACAGATCAACTGTTATTTTTGTTGAGGGAGTTTCTCTATAATTAAGTACAATTCTTCCTTCAGTACATTTAGCTAAGAAACTTCCCTTTCACTGGGGCTAGAAGGGAAAAGCTTGATGGCTAGTTTTGGGTTTTTGATCTTTTACTGAATTACAGTGACTGTAATCTAAGTATAGGAAAGTGAAAGTGAAGTCTCAGTCGTGTCCGACTCTTTGCGACCCCATGGACTGTAGCCTACCAGGCTCCTCTGTCCATGGGNTTTTGGGTTTTTGATCTTTTACTGAATTACAGTGACTGTAATCTAAGTATAGGAAAGTGAAAGTGAAGTCTCAGTCGTGTCCGACTCTTTGCGACCCCATGGACTGTAGCCTACCAGGCTCCTCTGTCCATGGGATTTTCCAGGCAATGGTACTGGAGTGGAGTGCCATTTCCTTTTCCAGCGGATCTTGCCGACCCAGGGATGGAACCCAGGTCTCCCACATGGTAGACAGATGCTTTACCATTTGAGCCACCAGGGAAGTAGGTATATAGTATTCACAGTTTTTAAAGGTTGTGCTCCCTTTATAGATAATGTAAAATATTGGCCATATTCCCATGCTGTACAGTATACCCTTGCATCTTACTTTATACTTACTGCTCTGTATCTCTTAATTCTCTACCCCTATCCTGCCCCTCCCATCTTGCCCTCTCCACTGGTAACCACTATTTTGTTCTCTACGTGAGTCTGCTTCTTTTTTGTCATATTTACTAGTGGATTGTATTTTCTTATTTCACATATAAGTGATATCATACAGCATTTGTTTTTCTCTGGCTGGATTATGTCATTTAACATAATGCCCTGCAAGTCATCCCTATTGCCACACAAGGTAAAATATTACCTAAAGCAACACCAAATTATGGGAACAACAGGAAAAGCAGAGATTAAGAGTGCCTTAGCCAATTTTCTCCTTTGAGAAAATTCAGTAACCAGTTCTGGAAATTTCTTACTGTTCCTAGTCTCTCTTAACTGTTTATGGGAAATTTCTGGATTCATTGTTCTGGGTTATCATTCTAGATTAGTATTTATAAGTAATTATTCAGGGTCATCTAGATCTAACAAAACAAGATGTAAGAAATTAGGTCTTTATGGATTTAGAAAATCATTGGAATTGACAACTACTTGATCATTTCAGATCCTTTTATTTGGGTTCAGCTTGCTCATCATTTCTCTACCACTGATAATTTTTCAAGGCACTACTCTTTCAGCTCAGATAGCATTTAAACTGCATGATTCTCACATTCTAACCATCAAATCCCTTCTCAAAAATGTCATTGTTTTGAGAATCCCTCAAAAATGAAAGAGCCTCAATCATCAAGATAACCACAAGTCAAATGTCTGATTTCTCACTGTAATTTTACCTCACTCTGATGTACATTTTAATTTTCTCATATTCTTCTTGAATATATTTATTCCCAAAATTTCTGACTTGTAAAAGGCCATGCAACAGTATGAATTAGTTTAAATTTTTATGCAATTTCCTATTTAAAGAACATCCTTGGAAGTAAATATTTTAGAATTGCTAACTTAAAAGTTATTCTATTGTCTTATTCTTCTCTACTTTTTCTCATCCTCTCTCTCCCCAACCCAGTATTCCGTGCTACTAAAGCAGATTAGAGGAACAATGATTGCATTTGTTAAGGGAATCAGAAGCTAAAATTCATTCACTCATTCAGCAATTATTTGTTCACTTAATCACCTCTTATAACAAGAGATTAATGAAATTTGTAGCACATCATTTTTTTTTCATTATTGGAGTATAGCTGTTTTACAATGTTGTATCAGTTTCTGCTGTACAGGAAAGTGAATCAGTTGTAGGTATACACATATCCCCTCTCCCTTAGATTTCCTTCCTGTGGTATATCACAATCACTTACCTAAGTCTGCCCAAACTTTGGGCAAGTGGCCAAACTCCCAGAGACCTAGCGTGGTTTGGGGTTGTGAGAGGAAACATCTGTACTGTTGTCAACCCTTGATCACAAGCCAAGTCCTATTTACTGATAAACATTAGTTCTGATAAGCATTACTTTCCCTTCTGTGACCACACATCATGAGTACATACATACACCAAGCTGAATGTCTTAGCAATCCAAAAGTGAGATGTGATGGGCTGTTAACATTGATGCTTGACTAACTGTGCTACTCCAAGCAAATCACTTAACTCTCTGTGACTCAATTTCTACACCACTAAAATCAAAGCTCTATGAATATTATTATTCTACAAGAGAAATGGGCTAAACACCTGAGCAGAATAATCACTTTATTTCAGCATAAAATTACACTCCCAAGATTTATTCTCTACTGTTTAGTCTTTCCTAATGTCCATTTTGGAAGAATTTTCTTCCAAAATACTTTGGGAAGCATGCCACAACTCAAGTTTCTACAGGGTCAATGCAATCTATATACTCTATGTGTGAAAAGTTCACTTTTCTTACATTGTATAAATAATCATCCTGAAGACCACTCCAACTAGTGTGTTCACTATCCATTTTTGAAAGAGAATACTGAATCTTTTAGGAATGTGATAGTTTCGTACAATTCTGGGTTTATCTCAAATAGTGCTGTGAAAACACTCACACTGGAGAAAATAGAAGCAGTTTCACGGCTATTTTCATGTTATCTAACGAACACAAAGGAAAGGCTCTGATCTCAGAAAGGAAAAGTCACAAGCTAGAGTCAGAGATGGCTATTCGTTACTAATTTTCAACAGCTACGGTTTAGCTAAGGACACTAAGCTGGAATGTCAAATTTATTTAAGACATTTAAACCTGTTTCATACAATGAGTGGGTATCTGCCATTGGGTTCTTTATGGTGTTTCGCACATTATCACAGTAATTTACAAGTAGGTAGGAATACACAGAATTGTGTGCTTATTAGCCAAGCCATGACACAGAGAGCTATTGGTGTTACATGACACTGAATTGTTGTTAAGCCCCTAAAAGATCATGCTGGCAGTGACACGGTCCCAGGCATCAAATCCCCAGATACTTGTTCATTTTGTTCAAGGCATCACACACAGTGTTCAAATCGCTGCGGAGGTCCTGCACCACGTTTTCAATACTCCTGGTGTCCTTCAGAATTTCAATACTCTGAGTGTAGGGATTGAAGTAGACTGAGAAGGGACGGGTAATTGATTTTGCGAAGTCCCTGCAAAATAAACAGAACAGAGGAGAATACGAGATCAACCCTAACAGGTTCAAGAGACAGATATAAGGAAGGAACAGAACCAGCAAAATAAAAAGTCATGTTCTCTAGACGGAAGCAAAAGAAATTTACCTCATCTTTTCTTTGGCTTCTTCAAAACTTTCTGAAACAAAGTAGGCTTCCTGGAAGGTGGTGATAAGGCATTCCTGCAAGCAAGTTGTCTTTGGGTCAAAGGCTTTCACACACGCCTTGTCAGAAAGAGCATGCTGCAAAACACACCGTGAAACCCGTTAAAGTCCCAGATGAGACTGCCGAAGGGCCACCAGCTCACAGTCCTCCAGAGCAGCTCTGTCCTCCCTCATCCACCACGGCTCGGGGAACTCTCCCCAAGGCAGGGGAAACGGACTGTTAAGGGTTTTGTTTGGTTGGTTGGTCGTTTTGAAGTCTGTTAGGAGCTGAGGGGGCAAAAAGGAGATAATGGTATTATTTTATTTACTATTAACCAAATTCATACTGAAGGACCGTTCGGAGCTGGAACCCCACAGAATGTGCATGTGTGCATGGTCGCATCAGGCTCTGTGACCCCACGGTCTGTAGCCCACCAGGCTCCTCTGTCCATGGGATTTCCCAGGCAAGAACACTGGAGTGGGTTGCCATTTCNTCGGAGCTGGAACCCCACAGAATGTGCATGTGTGCATGGTCGCATCAGGCTCTGTGACCCCACGGTCTGTAGCCCACCAGGCTCCTCTGTCCATGGGATTTCCCAGGCAAGAACACTGGAGTGGGTTGCCATTTCCTCCTCCAGGGGGTCTTCCTGACCCAGGGACCAAAACTGCCTCTCCTGCATCTCCTGTACTGGCAGGCGGATTCTTTACCACCACATCACCTGGGAAGCCCAACTCCACAAAAATGAAATTTTAAATCTATGCTATGAATAGAAACAGGAGAGAGAACAAATATGGTCTTAAATTTATTGCTATAAGCAATGGACTGGAATTTCCCTTAAATGGCAGAAGTAATAATTACCTGCGTGGAGAGGTAATTGGGACTCTTACTGAACTATTTGTGGACTCATTGTGAGACATTTTGAGGCCAGGTACTACGTATCAACAGAGGCTGGAGTGGGCCTGTATATTTGAGGATACATGCAAAGCATTCATTTACCTTCCCTCAAGCACAGCAGAGCAATATACAGCAGATAAATATTGCCAGGTGGGAAAAAAAAAAGCTAATATTAATAGCTATACTTATGCTCAGAGCAGACATGACGGACACAGGAAAGCTAACGCAGGTACTCTGTGAGCCATCATTAGCCCTGTTCAGTTCACTCCATGCCTGGCACTAAGAACAGCAAGCAACAATGAATGATTGCATTCAAGATAAATCCAGTGATGCTAAAAGTTAGCACTCATTTCCTGCCACCTGCCTATTTATAGCCCCTGGATCTGTGGTTCTCACACAAAATGTGCCTAAGGATCACTGAGGAGCTTGTAGAAAATGCAGAAACTGAGGCCTCAATTTTATCTGGAAGGTCTGGATAAACCCCAGAAGTCTGCATTTTAAGGCATCCAAGGTGATTCAGACAGGTGGTTGTAAATTATATTTTGAGAAACACCCCTTTAGATTCCTTCCTTCTTAATTTAAATGATAAACTGGTTGGGAGAGAGAGGCAGAGAGAGAAAAGGTGGCAGAAACAGCCTCGAACCGAGAGTTAGAAAGCCTACTTGCAGGGCAGGGACAGAGACGCAGACATGGAGACTGGGCTTGTGGANATCTGAGGCTGTTGATATTTCTTCTGGCAATCTTGATTCCAGCTTGTGACTCATCCAACTTGGCATTTTGTGTGATGTGCTCTGCATATAATCATTATTGAGTGTTACTGAAACCTAGAGAGGCTTTGTATTGTGCCGTGCTTATGCTAACCACTCATCAGATGATGTAGCTTTTATTCATTGTTTTTTTTTTAAATATATATGTCTAACTCTTTCTGACATTGAGTAATCTCTGGAAGTTTGACAGAAGATTCCTTCAGAATGCTTGCCTAATGTGTATTGTAAATTTTATAATCTTGTTACTCTTAGAGCTTCTTACCCTTAGATTAGGTACCTTGGAGAAATAAGTACCTGTTTTATTTTAGGCTTTCTGCCCTTCTCCTTGTTACTCCCAAATCTTTCTGGTGGTTTAATTTCTTATATGTTCTATTACTATCCTACATAAATTGATTTATTTAGCTTTTATTTGCTACTGGGACCGAGACAAAAGCATTAGCTTAATTTACAAGTTCTTGAGTGATATAACATACCTCCACACCTCTGTGACACCTCCTTTTTCCATTCTCCTTGCTTCTTAGACTTTAGCCACACCATCCACCTTCCATTTTCGCAAATGTACCATGCTCTTTTTAGCCTTATTGTTATCTTTAATATCCTTTCTGCTTCATTTATGCATCTTTATTATCCTTCAAAACACAGTTCAGATATCAGAGGTCCTCTGATCCCTATTATAATATAGGTCTCCCTTTACTATTCCTTTTCATAGTATCCTTTCATTCATAGTATTTATTCCACTAAAACTTGCAAACTTGTGAGATTTTTGAAAGCAGGTCAAAGCTCTATTTTTGCTTACCTGCAAAATTCTTGCTACCTAGTAGAAAAACTACAAATATATGTTAAGTGCATTGATGCAGACTGTTCGGTATTTATCATATCAGAATAAATGAGATGTTTCTTACTCTAAAGTAATGCACAGTCTCCTAATTTACATGCAGATAATTATAATGTGTCATTGTTTAGTCACTTAGTCATGTCTGACTTTTTGCAACTCCATGGACTGTAGCCTGCCAGGCCCCTCTGTCCATGGGATTTGCCAGATATGACTACTGGAGAAGTTTGCCATTTTCTTCTCCAGAGGATCTTCCGGCCCAGGAATTGAATTTGTTCTTCTTGCATTGGCAGACAGATTCTTTACCACTGAGCCACTAGGGCAGCTCAGTTATAATGTAAGGCTTACCAAAAACAAGATCATAGTTGTTTATGATTCTGAAATATTTCCATCATTCAACTTTGATTTTTTTTTTTTTCACAGATTTGTAGTTTTATACTTTTTTTGTTGTCCCTGGACTTACAGGCTTAATTTTTATCCTTATTCTCCTATATACTATCCCCCTCCCCTTCTTTATGGTAGTTCAGGTAAGGGATTTATACTTCCCTCTCATAGCATTTCCAGGGAATGGCAGAAAGTAGAGTATTACACAAAGAAAGCCAATGAATATACTATAATTATTTTGTTAGGTGATTGATATTCTGAAATGCCACAATTTCAGATTTCTTAAAGTGTTTACATTTAGAATTTTAATTGACATATGTTATAAAACTGCAGAAAGAAATTTTTATGCAAAATTTAAGAACCCTTACCCTGTTACTGATCTGATAAATAGAGTGCCTGAAGAACTATGGACACAGGTTCTAACATTGTACAGGAAGCTGTGATCAAGGCCATCCCCAAGAAAAACAAATGCAAAAAGGCAAAATGGTTGTCCGAGGAGGCCATAAAAATAGCTGAGAAAAGAAGAGAAGTGAAAGGAAAAGGAAAAGGAGAGATATACCCCTATGAATGCAGAGTTTCAAAGAATAGCAAAGAGAGATAAGAAAGTCTTCCTCAGTGATCAATGCAAAGAAATGGAGGAAAACAATAGAATGGGACGACTAGAGATCTCTTCAAGAAAATTAGAGATATAAAGGGACCATTTCATGCAAAGATGGGCACAATAAAGGACAGAAATGGTATGGACCTAACAAGCAGAAGATATTAAGAAGAGGTGGCAAGAATACACAGAAGAACTCCACAAAAAAGATCTTAACGGCCCAGATAACCACGTTGATGTAATCACTCACCTAAAGCCAAACATCCTGGAATGTGAAGTCAAGTGGGCCTTAGGAAGCATCACTACAAAGGAAGGTATTAGAGGTGATGGAATTCCAGTTGAGCTATTTCAAGTCCTAAAAGATGATGCTGTGAAAGTGCTACACTCAATATGCCAGCAAATTTGGAAAACTCAGCAATGGTCAGGACTGGAAAAGATCAATTTTCATTCCAATCCCAAAGAAAGGCAATGCCAAAGAATGTTCAAACTACCACAAAATATTGTACTCATCTTACAATCTAGCAAAGTAATGCTCAAAATTCTCCAAGTGAGGCTTCATGAACATGTACTGAGAACTGAGTACATGAACTGAGAACTGAGTACATGAACTGAGAACTGAGTACATGAACTGAGACCTTCCCGATGTTCAAGCTGGATTTAAAAAAGGCAGAGGAACCAGAGATCAAATTGCCAAATCCATTGGATCGTAGAAAAAGCAAGAGAGTTCCAGAAAAATACCTATTTCTGCTTTACTGACTATGCCAGAGCCTTTGACTGTGTGGATCACAACAAACTGGAAAATTCTGAAAGAGATGGGAATATGAGACCACCTTACCTGCCTCTTGAGAAATCTGTATACAGGTAAGCAGCAGTTAGAACCGGATGTGGAACCAGCTGGTTCCAAATTGGGAAAGGAGTGTGTCAAGGCTGTATTTTGTCATCTTGTTTACTTAACTTACATGCAGAGTACATCATGGGAAACACTGGGCTGGATGAAGCACAAGCTGGAATCAAGATTGCTGGGAGAGAAATATCAATAACCTCAGATATGCAGATGACACCACCCTTATGGCAGAAAGCAAAGAGGAACTAAAGAGTCTCTTGATTGAAGTGAAAGAAAAGAATGAAAAATCTGGTTTACATTCAACAAATGAAGATTATGGGATCCAGTCCCATCACTTCAGGGGAAGTAGATGGGGAAAAAATGGAAACAGTGAGAGAATTTATTTTGGGGGGCTCCAAAAATCGCTGCAGATGGTGACTGCAGCCATGAAATTAAAAGATGCTTGCTTCTTGGAAGAAAAACTATGACCAACCTACTTTGCCGACAAAGGTCCATCTAGTCAAAGCTCTGTTTTTTCCAGTAGTCATGTATGTATGTGAGAGTTGGACTATAAAGAAAGCTATGCACCGAAGAATTGATGCTTTTGAACCGTCGTGTTGGAGAAGACTCTTGAGAGTCCCTTGGACTGCAAGGATATCAAACCAGTCAATCCTAAAGGAAATCAGTCCTGAATATTCATTGCAAGGACTGGTGCTGAAGCTGAGACTCCAATACTTTGGCCACCTGATGCAAAGCACTGACTCATTGGAAAAGACCCTGATGCTGGGAAAGATTGAAAGCAGGAGGAGAAGGGAATGACATAGGACAAGATAGTTGGATGGTATCACCAACTCAGTGGACATGAGTTTAAGCAAGCTCTGGGAGTTGGTGAGGGACAGGGAAGCCTGGCGTGCTGCAGTCCATGGGGTTGCAAAGAGTCAGACATGACTGAGTGACAACTGAACTGAACCTTATTACTTTGTGTTTCTGTATATAATAATAGAAATTGGCCTAGAGAAACATACAGATTTTCAGCTTAATTTTTAAAATATGTATCCATGTAGTTCCTATGATGTAAATGCCAATATATACTAAATACAATGTTTATAGACCTCTTTAAGCTAATAAGTTTGTATTGTGTACATTTGCAAATGAAGACTATTCTTAACAGAATCTTTATCGCTTAACCAATATTGTTGTTTTGTCATTCAATCATGTCTGACTCTGTGATCCTGTAGACTGCTGCACACCAGGCTCCTCTATTCTCCACTATCTCTCTGAGTTTGCTCAAATTCATGTCTATTGAGTCAGTGATGCTCTCTAACCATATCATCCTCTGCTTCCTCCTCTTCCTGCTTTCAGTGTTCCCAGCATCAAAGTCTTTTCCAACTAAGGGGGCTCTTCACATCAGATGTCCTAAGTGAGCTTCAGCTTCAGCAAGTCCTTCCAATGGCTTAACCAAAAGCTGTGCTTAATACAATGTATCTGTTTCTGCGTAGGCTTCATGCAGTTTATCCAATCAGTTCCTGTTGCTGAAGTTCTTGATACAGAAGGAAGCATTCAGGTATAAAATCTATTTTAATGATTTATGAATTTCATGAATATTTCTTCTTAGCAAAGTTTCAGTCTCTCTAAAAAGTACATAGAGTTAGAAATGAAAGTCTCTCTTTCTCACTTTTCTTCCCTCAAGTTGTTTTTTTTTTCCAGAGAAGTAAACAATGCTAACAGTGGAAATGTTTCCAAGGTAGACAGATGTTCAGTTCCTTAAACTTTGCCTGGCACATAATAGGCGATCAGGAATTTTCTGAAGTTTATGGTTACATTATATTACAAAGTATGGAAATACTATGATTTATGTAGCCATCAGTGAACATTCTGATTATTTCCAGTTTTCGTTGTTATTCAGAACAAGGCTACAGGGATATTCCTGTCATACATGTTTTACATAATTATGTTTTTTAAGACCTTTTTCCCCCACCTTCCCTCTCCAAAATCATGATTCTCCTTTAAGATAAGAAAAGGCAAGTTGTACTAAGCCATATATATATTTGGAATTGTTTTTATATTTTAAAATCTTGAATTAGTGTTTATTGCAAAACTCTTACTTCATGTTAATAGTTTACTTTTGTTATCTTTTGAATGTAATTTTTCTTTTTTCCTATGAAAAATTTATGTAATTCACACAAAAAATTGATATGCCTGATATAAAAATCATACAGTGAAGGGCTTGATAAAGGATATTTACTGTAGTATGTTTTTGTGTTTCTCAGTTTCGAGTGTCCCAGTAATTAATTCAGTGTGGAGTTTAGACTTTCAGAAAGACTTTACTCTGATTTCTTAACAAAACAAGAGGTTGATTCTATTGTTTGGTTCAAGGTAGAGTTGTGCTCAGTTGCTTAAAAACTCAGACACGAAACATCAAACTGCCAGAGTTTGAAGTTTGGCTCAGTGGCTTTCTATCTATATTTTGAGTAACCTTGCAAACAGGTTAGCCTTTAGCTGGTATTTGGCTTTCAGTAGGAACTCATGAGGGTGGTTCATATACCTAGACTCTTTGTACAAATAATATGATTTATAGGAAACAACTGGCCTCCCTTCTAGAATTTTGATAGTTGCTGGACTAAATAGACTATGGAAGGTGCCTGTATGAGCATCCCCCAGGAAATAAGCTCAGTGTATCCCTTCAGAAGAGAAAAAGGAGGATTCACATGTAATTCACAGGCTTTGCCTGTGTGTCTTCTCCATGTTGATCCTGTTGCGTTTACTTCTGCTGTAATATACCTTACTAGTGGTACAGCTGTAAGTTGAGTCTATGACCCTATCTGACAGATCAAATCTGTCAGAGGTCTAGGGGACCTCCTAACATACCCTTTAAGTCTCAGTTGTTGTATCTATAAAATTGGGGTAATAAGAGTACTTAGCTATAGAATTCTTCTGAAGATGACATGAAATGTATACAGGGCTTGAACACAGGTTCTAACTGAAGTAATTGTTTAATAAAGTTGTCAATTGTTATGTTGTTCTGTGCAATTATGATTTTGTAAAATAAAGACAATGACAGTTTGTGTCCTGATTCATAGTTCTGTGTGTGATCTGTGTAAATAATTTAGCCAAGTTGTAGCTTATCTCATCTTCAGCTTAAGTAGATAGTTAAAAATTGTTTACCAAAATAATTATTTTTGGAAACAGCTGTTTTTCTTTGCTACTCATCTTTACTTAATCTTGGTATTATTGAGCTTGTAAGTTTTGGTATTTATCATTATTTAGTTTACATTTCCCTGATCACCAAAAACATTGAGTGAAATATGTGTATAGGCCATTTATTTCTTCTGTGAAGTGCTTGTTCATATATTTTGCCCATTTTTCTCTTGGATTTTTTGTCTTTTTTTATTGGTTTATAGGAGTTCTTTGTATTTTCTAGATATACATTCTTTTTCACTTACAGAATGTTTAAAAAGCGTAAAACATAGGATAAATTTATTTTTTAATAATGTGTTATATTTTCAGATAGTATACTGTGTCTGTTTTTCTTTAACATCTAGATGTAAAAAAAAGAATAGGCTAGTTGATAATCTGGGGAAAAGAAAGTATACAATTTTCCCCAGTATTTCCAGACTGTTTGGACACTCTAGTGTATTTATTGTGCCCTTGCAATTCTTTGGTTCAATCTGTATCTCATGTTTATCTTCTGTCAATTTCCTCTTAATTTGAGAAGTCTTAGCATTGCATTGTAACTATTTTGAATGTTAGAATGTAATTTTATTGAGCTTATTAATGGTAGCAGTATTTCAGTGGCTATACTTAAAAGGTCATTTTAAAAATTCATGCTCACTAGTAGGAGAATGTATGATTCACAGAAAGCCCCTCATGCTTACTTTCAGGAGAAATGTGAAACAAACTGTTAAATTAAGTATGAGATATAGCAGAACATTTATTTAATGTTTTCCGCTGTGGTATAGAAGTAGCACACTTTTATTTATTTGTTTATTTCTTAGTCTCAGACTATAAGCATAGTAATATGCTTCCCCAATTCTGCATTTTATGAAGTTTTATACCAGACATCTGTTTTTCATTATTTACAATTTTGAAATGCCTAATTTGTTTAAAGGATTGAATTTGTAAACATGTAAACATCTTTTCAGAACTTTTTTAGAAAATATGCACCAAGTGAGAATGGGCCAAATGGAATCAGTGCTGAAGTTATGGACACTTACGTTAAAAGCTGTGGTAAGTTTTTCAACTTATTGCTTTTCATTAATATGTGGGAATAAAGGAAAGGAAGCTATCTTGTTGCCATATTCATACATATTTAGAATATGTTCAGATTTTGGCTTAGATTTGTCCATTTTGACTGCAATAACAAAATACTAGATACTGGGTGACTTATAAACAATAGAAATTTATTTCTCATAGTTCTGGAGGCTGGAAGTCTGAGCTAAGGTGCCAGCTTGGTCAGGTGAGGACCTTCTTTGGGTTAAAGACCTGTTGTTGTATCTGCACCTGCTGGCAACGGCTAGGCAGCTCTGTGGGGTCTTTCATAAGGTGCTGATTCCATACTTGAGGGCTGCTGCTGCTGCTAAGTCACTTCAGTCGTGTCCAACTCTTTGCAACCCCATGGACTGCAGCCTACCAGGCCTCTCCGTCCATGGGATTTTCCAGGCAAGAGTACTGGATTGGGGTGCCACTGCTTTCTCCAATACTTGAGGGCTAAGTACCTCCAAAAGGTCCCACCTCCTACCTTGGGTGTTAGAGACATGTTCATTTTGAGGGGACACTACTATTCAAGCCATAGCAGTTTTAAATGCCCTATAAGAAGATTAAAAGATAGAAAATGTGATAAAAGAAGTCATTAATGTTTTGACATAATGGTAGGAATGCAGTGTAAATTCTGCTTAGTCTTTTGTAGATATATCTTTGTAATCACTTAACTATTTTGTAACTGTAAGTTATCTCTTCCTGGAAGCTATAATTTTTCTCTTGATTTTCTTTGAGTTTGAATAAGCGATTAAGAGGTGGTAGTGGTGGTTGAGTCACTAAGTGGTGTCTGACTCCTGCGAACTCATGGACTGTAGCCTGCTAGACTTCTTTGTCCAAGCAATTAAGTAGATTGGGAAAAGTCTGTCAGGAATAATCATTTTTTGATAAATCTCTAGACCTAAGATTATAGTGCTATGTTAAGAGGTACCTATCATGGTATTTTAGATTAGTACTTATGGTCACTTACTGGAAATGTCAGTAGTGGCAAGCTGAAGAGATTAATTCAAATGTTTCAACCACTTATGCCTATTCTCATAAAGATTATATTTTTTATTTTCTTAAGATTTTTTAACAGCTAGATTGTTTAAGGGAGAGTTAATAAAGGAATTGACACTAGAGTTGAGCCCTGAATAGTATATGGCATATATCATGTTATTCTTGTTTTACATAAATATTATATTTATGTTTACATCCATATTTATACTTCAGCAGTCAAAGCTGAGGGAAGCAAGTAGAGGATTTTCTAGACATACAATAACTATATTTATACATTTAATGGCTTATAAGTTGCTCTCTTATACATGACTATTTTTTATTTTTCACAATGCTCCTATGAGGTTGTATTCCAGATTATTTTATACTGCATCATTTATTCCTAAACTTTTATTTGATATATTTTTGACTGAGAAGTATAAAGAAAATGTAATATTCTTAGGAACTTGTAAAATACTGAAATAAAATGTGTGTATATATATTCAAATTCTTTATACTTTTAATTCTCATTTTAAACTAAGAAACATATGTACCACAGCTTTCTTATCCATTCATCTGCTGATGGACATCTAGGTTGCTTCCATGTCCTGGCTGTTATAAACAGTGCTGCAGTGAACACTGGGGTACATGTGTCTCTTTCTATTCTGATTTTCTCGGTGTGTATGCCCAGCAGTGTGATTGCTGGGTCATAAAGCAGTTCTATTTGCAATTTTTTAAGGAATCTCCACACTGTTCTCCATAGTGGCTGTACTAGTTTGCATTCCCACCAACAGTGTAAGAGGGTTCCCTTTCCTCCACATCCTCTCCAGCATTTATTGCTTACAGACTTTTGGATTGCAGGCTGTGATACATATACACAATGGAATATTACTCAGCTATTAAAAAGAATACATTTGAATCAGTTCTAATGAGGTGGATGAAACTGGAGCCTATTATACGAGTGAAGTAAGCCAGAAAGAAAAACACCAATACAGTATACTAACACATATATATGAAATTTAGAAAGATGGTAATGATGACCCTGTATGCAAGATAGCAAAAGCGACACAGATGTGTAGAGCAGACTTTTGGACTCTGAGGGAGAGGGAGAGGGTGGGGTGATTTGGGAGAGTGGCATTGAAACATGTATGCTATCATGTAAGAAACGAATCGCCAGTCTATGTTTGATGCAGGATGCTTGGGGCTAGTGCACCGGGATGAGCTGGAAAGATGATGTGGAGTGGGAAGTGGGAGGGGGGTTCATGTTTGGGAGTTCATGTACACCCGTGGCGGATTCATGTCAATGTATGCCAAAACCAATACAGTATTGTAAAAATAAAAAATTTAATAATAATAATAATAAACTAAGAAACATAGCATTTTACAGGTAACTGTATTTACCCATGAAAATGTGTTAAACCATAAAAATGATCACATACAGTGTATTTTGATTTAAAAATTTTTTTAAGTTGATTGAAGCATCTAGGAGAGAATAGTCCCCTTATCTTACTCTGTATTTCTCTCTCCTCTCCTTCCCTCCCTGCTTTACTTCTTCCCCTTTCTCTTCCATCCATTTTTTTCTCTGTTCATTCTGTTTTCTAAGATCTGTCTGAAAAATTAATATATTTTCTAAAGTCTTGATAGATGACTCACATGGCTGGCAGCTTATACTGTTTTTCAGCCAAGCTTGTTAATCAAGTCACTTGTAGAGGCTTCCCCGTGGCTTGTGTTTCTCCGAGCTGGGTTTATGAAGAATTTTAAGAGATAGGAAGTAGAAACTTTTTGTTTCTGAAGGCCTGGATTGGGAAGCTGGTAGTTTGTCACTTCTGTCATANCCAGCATTTATTGCTTACAGACTTTTGGATTGCAGGCTGTGATACATATACACAATGGAATATTACTCAGCTATTAAAAAGAATACATTTGAATCAGTTCTAATGAGGTGGATGAAACTGGAGCCTATTATACGAGTGAAGTAAGCCAGAAAGAAAAACACCAATACAGTATACTAACACATATATATGAAATTTAGAAAGATGGTAATGATGACCCTGTATGCAAGATAGCAAAAGCGACACAGATGTGTAGAGCAGACTTTTGGACTCTGAGGGAGAGGGAGAGGGTGGGGTGATTTGGGAGAGTGGCATTGAAACATGTATGCTATCATGTAAGAAACGAATCGCCAGTCTATGTTTGATGCAGGATGCTTGGGGCTAGTGCACCGGGATGAGCTGGAAAGATGATGTGGAGTGGGAAGTGGGAGGGGGGTTCATGTTTGGGAGTTCATGTACACCCGTGGCGGATTCATGTCAATGTATGCCAAAACCAATACAGTATTGTAAAAATAAAAAATTTAATAATAATAATAATAAACTAAGAAACATAGCATTTTACAGGTAACTGTATTTACCCATGAAAATGTGTTAAACCATAAAAATGATCACATACAGTGTATTTTGATTTAAAAATTTTTTTAAGTTGATTGAAGCATCTAGGAGAGAATAGTCCCCTTATCTTACTCTGTATTTCTCTCTCCTCTCCTTCCCTCCCTGCTTTACTTCTTCCCCTTTCTCTTCCATCCATTTTTTTCTCTGTTCATTCTGTTTTCTAAGATCTGTCTGAAAAATTAATATATTTTCTAAAGTCTTGATAGATGACTCACATGGCTGGCAGCTTATACTGTTTTTCAGCCAAGCTTGTTAATCAAGTCACTTGTAGAGGCTTCCCCGTGGCTTGTGTTTCTCCGAGCTGGGTTTATGAAGAATTTTAAGAGATAGGAAGTAGAAACTTTTTGTTTCTGAAGGCCTGGATTGGGAAGCTGGTAGTTTGTCACTTCTGTCATATTCTGTTGGTCAGAAGAGTCACACAACCTGCCTGGATTCAAGGGAAAAGGTTATAGTTCCTACTTTGAATGAAAAGCATGTAAAACAATCTTTAATTAGCCACACCTAGTTTTCATTGGGAGAAGGCAGTGGCACCCCACTCCAGTAGTCTTGCCTGGAAAATCCCATGGACGGAGGAGCCTGGAAGGCTGCAGTCCATGGGGTCACTGAGGGTCAGACACGACTGAGCAACTTCCCTTTCACTTTTCACTTTCACGCATTGGAGAAGGAAATGGCAACCAACTCCAGTGTTCTTGCCTGGAGAATCCCAGGGACTGGGGAGCCTGGTGGGCTGCCATCTTTGGGGTCGCACAAAATCGGACATGACTGAAGTGACTTAGCAGCAGCAGCAGTTTTCATTACTTTATTACTTGAGATATTTTGCATTCCATCAATCAATTACCTTCTGTCTTGTTACTTAACTTTCACGTAGTTACTATAACTTTTTTATATCATATATATATTTAATAAAGAAATGCTAACTTCTTTTAATTTTTTAAATTATGAAAGTATGAACTGGGATATTATAATTATTTTTAAGTAAATAAATTAATATTTTTAGTTGGAGTTTCAGTATCAAATTCTCAGAAATTAACAGAGTGAATATACAAAGACATGGAAGTATATAGTAGACCTGAGAAGCACTGTGAACCACTTCAACATAATTAGAATTCATACAGTTTTCGCACAACAGTAGGATACAAATTCTTTTCCAGTTCCCATAGACTATAAACTAGGAGACACTGGAACATATCAAGGGACATAAGACAGAGTGCGAAAATTTCTTGGTGTAAAGGTATTGAAATCACACAAAGGCTGTTTATCACTGTGGAATTATGTTAGAAATCAGTATCAAAAGTTATTTGAAAATAACCCACATATTTTCAAGTGCAGTGTGACATTTACCAAGAGAGATCTTTGAGTCACTGAAAGCCTCAAGAAAGTTAGCTTGAAAAAAACACAGAGGGATGATTGCAGAGAAGAAAACATTTAAATGAGAAATTAGTATCAAAATGAGAAATTCATGTTAAAGATACTTTTTTTAAAATCCCATGTGCTTGGAAATTAAATGTCCACTTTTTAATGATGGGTATATCTAAGAAACTATAATAAGGAAAATTAGAAAATATTTGTGCTAGAATAAAAATGAAGAGAATTTACCAGAATTTGTTGCACATGACTGAAACTGCTCAATACAATTAAATACAATGTGGAATCTTGAATGAGATATGAAAACAAATAATGAATACTAACAAAATTTTTTGAAATTTGAACAAAATCTATAGTTAATACTGTATCACTTGTTAACTTCCTATTTTTTTTAACAACATAATATTTATTTATATTCTCAAAATTGGATTAGAAGTTTCAAGCCTCATTCAGAATTCTTCTTTATCACTGATATAATAAATTTTCTAGATTTTTAGCAGTAATACTAGATGCCAGAATACATGGAACTGTATCAGTTTTTTTTTTTTTTTTTTTTTTTATTTTACTTTACAATACTCCATTGGCTTTGCCATACATCGACATGAATCTACCGCAGGTGTACACGAGCTCCCAATCCTGAATCCCCCTCCCACCTCCCACCCCACAACGTCTCTCTGGATCATCCCCATGCACCAGCCCCAAGCATCCTGCATCGAACATAGACCGGCGCCTCGTTTCTTACATGATAGTATACATGCTTCAGTGCCATTCTCCCAAATCATCCCACCCTCTCCCTCTCCCTCAGAGGCCAAAAGTCTGTTCTGAGTAAAGATAAATTAGAAATCTAGCATTCTGTTCATACTAAGTCAAACTAATGGATCAAATAAACCCAAGGAGGAACACACTCAGACACATAGTAATCAAAATGATGAAAATTAAAGACAAAGATAAAGCATTAAAAGCAACAAGGGAAAAGCAACCAGTAACATACAGGGGAATTCCCATTAGGTTATCAACCGATTTCTCAACAGAAACTCAACAAGCCAGAAGGGAATGGCATGACATATTTAAAGTGATGAAAGGGAAAAAGCTATAACCAAGAATATTCTACCCAGTAAGATTCTTGTTCAGATTTGATGGAGAAACCAAAAGCTTTCCAGTGAAGCAAAAGGTCAAAGAATTCAGCACCACCAAACCAGCTTTATAATAAATACTAAAGGAAATTCTCTATTTGGTCAACAGAAAATAATAGAATTCTACATCACTAAAACTACCATTTAATAAAAAAAAACTTGTAATCACTTTTTAAAATCCAGATGCATAATAGAATTGTCTTGGAAGTTTTTGAAAAATGCAGATGCTCAGGTATTGCTGTTCTCAAAAGCTCCAGGTGTGTTTCTAATGAGCAGCCATGTTTAAAAACAATTGGACTGTATGATGATCTTCTTTTATTAATTTGTTTTACTTTTTCTATTCATATTTATTGCTCCCTTTCATTTAGTTTATGTTTTCCAATTTCTTTGTCTTTTTTTGTTTTTTTTTCTCAAGCCTTTATGAAGTATAGCAGAAAATCTTTTGCATATCTATACATATAGTATTGTGTATGCTGTGTGCTTAGTCGCTCAGTTGTGTCCAACTCTTTGCAACCCCATGGACTGTATAGCTCACCAGGCTCCTCTGTTCATGGGGATTCTCCAGGCAAGTATACTGAAGTGAGTTGCCATGCCCTCGTCCAGGGGATCTTCCCAACCCAGTGATCAAACCCAGTCTCCCAGATTGCAGGCAGATTCTTTACCATCTGAGCCACCAGGGAAGCCCTAGTATGTGTAATACATATATACTAGAAAATATATGAACTTTTGCCCAGCTAAGAAATGTTAATATTTTTCTACTTGAAGTATACGTATATTCCATAAATATTGACTAAAATTTGAAAACCCTGCTCACTTAATGAGAGTATTAGAACAATATTTTATATGTGCTAAATATCATAGGATTGTGCCTTTTATAAAATGTTTCCTTTTTTTCCCAAGAGCTAATGAGAATATGACTTTGCTAATGTTAAAAAAAAGCTATTTAAATTGTACTTGTTCAGTTAACTCCAAGTTAGATCTTCTTTCTAATAAGAGCATTACACATTTATTCATATCCTGATAACTGATTTGATAACAGACCTCTTTATCTTACTTTGAACATTCTTCTGCTTTCTCTATATATTGCTCCATTACAAAATAATTATTTTGTGTTTCAGTGAGTTTGGTAGCATTCCAGGTAATGTTGGAGGTTGAAAGCCATTATTGAAAGATAAGTCAATGCAGCGTTGTGCTAGAATCTGATTGTTGGGCGTTATCATATGGATAAATGTATAACTTACATTTTAAAAAGTAACATTTTAGGTTTTTGGTAGAGGTTAAGAAGAATGCGATTAGTTATGGTGTCATTTTATTTCAGATTATGCAGGGTATCAAGTCTGTATCATGAAAGTAAGTGTGGGAACACTGATTATTCTCACACTCATATCTTTACTAAGGAAAGGGAAATGGTATTGTTTATTTGTCTATATTTCTCTATATTTTACTTTAAATCAGAGTTGTTTTACAAAATCAGTTTGAAGATGTTTATTTCGCATGGAGTCAAAATACTAATGAAAAGCATGCTTTTAACAAGGTTATCTCGAACAAGTATAGTGTCCCATTATACTCACAGAATATTTTCAGTTTTCCTAAAACTCTTCTGTTCTTCTCTGTGCCATCTCAGATCATCCCGAATATTGTTTATGTCCTCAGTTTCTGAGGTTTATCCTAATCTTGCATCACATATCTTTTTCAGGATGTTATCTTTTCTCTCAAGTGTTGATATTTAAATTACTGAAACACCCCAAATACTCACTTTCACCATGAATATGTATGAAAGAGAGAGAGAGATGATATGCTGTCTCACTTGATGTAAAAAGAAATTTCCTGAAATGACATTTCAAGAAATATTTATTACCATAACTCACTGAGGCAGAGTAAAAGGCTCTTTCTCATATACTTTTTATTACTATTGGAAAACAATCTAGTAATAACAAGGAAATATTACTGAAAAAGCAAATTTGATGACAAAGAATAGTTTATAAAAACCTCTTACTTTATCAGTAGTCACTAAGTAGTGTCCAACTCTTGCAACCCCAGTTGGCATGTGGCCCTCCAGGCTCCTCTGTCCTTGGATTCTCCAGGCAAAAATACTGGAGTGGGTTGCCATTTGCTTGTCCAGGGAATCTTCCCAACCCAGGACTCAAACCCAGGTCTCCCGCATTGCAAACAGATTCTTTACCCATTGACCTACAAAGGAAGCCCTACTTTATCAGTAGAGACGAGCATAATTCAAGCATGTTTATTTATTTGAAAATTTTAGGTCAAAAATATTATTGCTAAACATGTGAATAATTTTCATAGAGATAGCTAAACAACTTGAAACAAAGTAAATAGTGATAAAAAGTAAACTAATTCTAATTTATAATTAACAAGAAAGCCAGTATCACATGACAACTCAGACACACTCATAATGTAACAGTGTTCTTTTTGATGCAGGAGTTTCAGCTGTCTTCATATGCTTTTATCAGTAGAAGTTTTGTATTTTGTATCCTTGACAAGTGGAAGCCAGATTTCTAAGGGAATCCCTTACTAGTGAACACAGTATGCTAATTAGTTCTAATATGTTCTCAGTTCTCTTTACCAATACCAGGTGTAATGTCCTTCAGTAGCTCACTAATTTTTAAGTGGAGAGCTTTCATTCATTTGTAAAACTGCATATTTTGCAGCAGTTTTAGAGTAGGGCTACCACAAGTATCATCGAACAGCATTGGCTTCACCTGGGCACTTGTTTGTAAGACAGACTCTCAGGTCTTTCCTCTGCAGATGTTGGGTCAGCATTTCCACACAGGATTCCTAGGTACATTAGAACACTAGAGAAGACTTGGATATATATAAGAATCACTCTGGCCACTGCCTACTGGAGATTTTGATGCAATAGGAATGAAGTAGGGCTTAAAAGTTTGCATTTTTAACAAGCTTCTGGATAGTAGTGAAACTGCCAATCTGCATATCACATGTTGAATAGCAATGCCTTAGATCAAATATAGGTCCATTTTTCCCTAAAACCATTCAAATGGTAAATATATTTATGCTTTTTAGGCCTGGTCGTCTCTGTTGCAGCTGTTCAGCCAGGCCATTGTAGTGCTCAAGATAGATTGAAATAAATGGGTATGTCTCTGTTCCAATAAATTTTCTTTATAAAATTTAAAAACGGAGGGAGACCAGTTTGGGCCGGCAAGCTATATTTCCTCATCTGTTAGGTAAGTGACCCTCAAGTCTCCCAGTAGCCTACTAACAGTTTCTTTCACCAGAAGTTAACATGATCTGACTGTAGTGGTTTACACACATAAAAGTTACTTTCTTCTTTGTAAGAAGCCCAGGTGTAAGCTGATGTGGTTGTTTTAGCTCTTTAGGGATATTAGGGTCAACTAATGTCTCCTGGTTAGTTCACTCTAAAAATGCTAACTGTTAAGACTCTATTTGCCTACATCTCAGTGGACAGGCCTAACTTCAGATGAGCCTGGGAAATGTCTTTAGTGTAGGCACATTCTTGCTCCAAAAATCTTGGTTTAGTTTTAAGGAAGAAATAAAGATAGGATATTGTGTTGTTGGCAAACCAGTGATCCTTGTCACACTACAAACTATATTTTGAGAATAACTGATTTGTTTAGTCAACTGTAACTGATTTTTAACTGATTGATAAAATGCAGCAGTGGGCACAGAATTGGAAAAGGTCAGTTTTCATTCCTGTCCCAAAGAAGAGCAATGCCAAAGAATGTTCAAACTACTGCACAATTGCACTCATTTCACGTGCTAGCAAGGTAATACTCAAAATCCTTCAAACTAGGCTTCAATAGTATGTGAACCAAGAACTACCAGATGTACAAACTGGATTTAGAAAAGGGAGAGGAGCAAGAGATCAGTTTGCCAACAGCCACTGGATCATAGAAAAAGCAAGAGAATTCCAGAAAAATATCTACTTCTACTTCATTGACTATGCTAAAGCCTTTGACTGTGGATCACAACAAACTGTGGAAAATTCTTGAAGAGATTGGAATACCAGACCACCTTACCTGCCTCCTGACGAACTGTGTGCAGGTCAAGAAGCAGACATGGAACAACAGACTAGGTCCAAACTGGGAAAGGAGTACGTCAAGGCTGTATATTGTCAACCTGCTTATTTAATTTATGCAAAGTACATCATGTGAAATGCCAGGCTGGATGAAGCACAAGCTGAAATTAAGATTGCTGAGAGAAATATCATGCAGATGACACCACCCTTATGACAGAAAGCTAATTAAAAGGAAGAACTAAGAGCTTGATGAAAGTGAAAGAGGAGAGTGGAAAAAGCCGGCTTAAAACTCAACATTAGGAAAACTAAGATCATGGCATCTGGTCCCATCACTTCATGGCAGATAGGGAAACGGCGAAAACAGTGACAGACTTTTTTTTCTTGGGCTCCAGAATCACTGTGGGTGGTGACTGCAGCCATGAAATTTAAAAGATCCTTGTTTTGTGGAAGCAAAGCTGTGACAAACCTGGACAGCATATTATAAAGCAGAAACATTACTTTGCCAACTAAGGTCCATATAGTCAAAGCTATGATTTTTCAAGTAGTCATGCATGGATGTGAGAGTTGGGCCATAAAGACAGCTGAGTACCATAGAATTGATGCTTTTGAAGTGTGGTGTTGGAGAAGACTCTTCAGAGTCCCTTGAACTACAAGGATATCAAACAGTCATTCCTAAAGGAAATCAACTCTGAATATTCATTGGAAGGACTGATGCTGAAGCTGCAATACTTTGGCCACCTGATGTGAAATGCTGCCTCATTAGAAAACACCCTGTTGCTGGGAAAGACTGAAGGCAGAAGGAGAAGGGGATGATAGAGGATGAGATGGTTGGATGGCATCACTGACTCAATGGACATGAGTTTGAGCAAACTCTGGGAGATGGTGATGGACAGGAAAGCCTGGTGTGCTGCAATCCATGGGTTCACAAAGAGTTGAGCATTACTGAGCCACTGAACAACCAGAAGTGAAAATTATTAGACTAGTAATCCGATTATGACAATATCTTTCATTCATTTGCTACATATGAATATATTTTGAAATAGATATGCTTTTATATCTAGTATTAGAGTATGGTGAGTTATTCTTAAAAAATGTACTTGAAATTAAATATGTTGCTGAGTGTTGCACTCATCAAAGTAGCCACTTTGTACTGTTTAGGGGGAGTATAAATTGACATAGCCACAATGGAGAACAGTATGGAGATTCCTTAAAAACCTAGGAATAAAGCTACTATATGATACAGCAATCCCACTACTGAGCATATACCCTGAGAAAACCGTAGTTGGAAAAGACACCTTGTACCCCGGTGTTTATTGCAGCACTATTTACAGGAGTTAGGACATGGAAGCAACCTACATGTCTGTAGACAGATGAGTGAATAAAGAAGCTGTGGTACATGTATGCAATAGAATATTACCTAGCCATGAAAAGGAACACATTTGAGTCAATTCTAATGAGGTTTATGAACCTAGAGACTATTATACAGAGTGAAGTAAATCAGAAAAATACCATATTAATGTATATATATGGAGTCTAGAAGGATGATACTGATGAACCTGTCTGCAGGGCTGCAGTGGAGGCACAGACACAGAGAACAGACCTGTGGACCCAGGGGGCAAGGAGTGGGTGGGGAGAAGAGAGAGTAGCATAGAAACATATGTTACTGTAATATGTATACTAGGTAGCCAGTGGGGTTTGGTGTATGACTCAGAAGATCAGACAGGTGCCATGTGACAGTCTAGTGAGGTGGAAATGGGGAGAGAGGTGAGAAGGAGGTTCAGGAGGGAGGGGATATGTATATATACACACACACCTGTGGCTGATTCATGTTGAAGTACGACAGAGACCTACACAATATTGTAAAGCAATCATTCTCCAATTAAAAATAAAATTAAAAAAATAGCCACTCTGGGAAGGAGGAATTACACAAAGTACAGTGCAAAAGTGGTGTGAGCGATGGAGTCTGACTTAGGTTTAAACCCCAGTCCAGTGACTTTGGACAATCTTGTTAATACTGGAACCGGAGGGTTTTTTTCATTCAGTGGATATATACAATACTTAATTTACATCATTAAAAGGGTTAGTCATAATGAATGTAATGTGTTTACTTAAAAGCCTAGCCTTCAATAAATTTTAACTTTATAATTAGGTTGGTGCAAAAGTAATTGCGGTTTTACATTGTTGACCTTTGCCGCTTGATATTGGAATACATTTCTAAATAAATGTGGTTATTTTATACATCCTTTTAATGTGAATTTCTCACTTCATGTGTTTTTGCTAATGACTTATTGCTTTGGATTTTATATCTATTTTAGACTATAGAAATCACGTTAGACACAAAGCAAATTCAAACAATTGTTTTATTCAAGTTCAAAATGAGTCATAAAGCAGAGGAGACAGCTCACAACATCAACAATGCATTTGGCTCAGGAATTGCTATCAGCTGTACAGAGTAGTGGTCATGAAGTTTTGCAAAGGAGGTGAGCGAAGTTTTGACTTGAAGATAAGCATAGTGGCTGGCCATTGGAAGTTTACAATAGCCAATTGAGAGCTCTCATTGAAGCTGATCCCTCTTACAGCTGCATGAGAAGTTGCCCAAGAACTCAGCGTCAACCATTCTACAGTCATTTGGCATTTGACACAAATTGGAAAGGTGTAAAGTTCGATAAGTGGGCTGACCACAAATCAAATAAATCATTGTTTTGAAGTGTCATCTTATTCTTCACAACAACGAACCATTTCTCAATTGGATTGTGACATGCAGTGAAAAGTGGATTTTATACAACAGCCAACAACAACCAGCCCAGTGGTTGGACCGAGAAGTTCCAAAGCACTTTCCAAAGCCAAAGGGTGCACCAAAAAACCGTCATGGTCACCGTTTGTGGTCTGCTGCCTGTCTGATCCACTGCAGTTTTCTGAATTCCAGTGAAACCATTACAAAACGCTCAGCAAATTGATGAGATACACCAGAAACTGTAATGCCTGCAACTAGCATTGGTCAACAGCATGGGCCCAGTTCTCATGAAAATGCCTGACTGCACATCTCAGAACCCAACAGTTCAAAATTTGAACAAATTGGGCTATGACGTTTTACCTCATCCGCCATATTCACCTGACTTTTTTCCAGCTGACTACCACTTCTTCAAGCATCTTGACAGCTCTTTGCAAGGGAAACGCTTCTTCAATCAGCAGGATGCAGAAAATACTTCCAAGAGTTCATCAAATCCCAAAGCACAGATCTTTGTACTCTGGGAATAAACCAACATAGTTCTCTTTGCTAAAAACATGTTGATTGTAACAGTTCTATTTTGATGAATAACGATCTGTTTGAGCCTAGGTATCATGATTTTATTTTTTTTAATTTAATTTAATTTAATTTTTTACTTTATTCTACTTTACAATTATGTATTGGTTTTGTCATACATCTACATGAATCCACCACAGGTGTATACGAGCTCCTAAGGGCCCAAAACTACTATTACTTTTGTACCAACCTAATAATTGAAGATTGATCTAATGGTGATGTCATTGGTTTTTTTGGACTTCTGGTGTGGCCTTCAGATCATGTATCAAATGAATGTTAATAATATTAATTGAATTTAGACAGGATTAATGCTGTTATTAACAAGTGGTCTGATTTTTATTTTCCATAGTGACTGAAATAAATATATGTTTGTAAATACTGGCATAGTCATACATGTATTTGCAAATTGTATTTATTGTTAGGTTGTTAATGAGAAACAGAGCAGAAAAAATTCAGCTTCAAACAGATAGTATTTGCTTAAATTTTTTGAGCATTTTCCAACATGCGCCAGGTTTCCAGATTTTATGAGAAAGAAAAAAATGAGACAATGACTGGTCCTGCTTATGTAAGTTTTCTTAATTTAGAGGATTATGCTACGAACTTCATACATGTTTTTACAACTCAAGTGAATTCATTCATTGTTCTGTCTGCTGGCACTTCAAATACAAGGGAAACTTTTGTCATTGTGTAGATAAGATGGTTGTGGTATAATTGACTTCATTATGTATGTTTCCGCGACCCTTTTTCACTGTCATTCTTAACATATACCCAGTTTGAAGCGAGAAATGATAGACACGTGTTATAATTAAGGTTTCTACAATCTCACTTAACTTTGGTTAAAGTGACTTTTTAACAATTTGACAGAATTTTGCACGATATTTTTTCTGATGAAAATAATAATTTGAGTTTCAAGTGATAACTGCTTCATAGAATCAAAGATTACATATTTTCTTTGAAAATTTAGGTAAGAAATCAAGAAGAGTAGTAATCAGTTTAAATTAGCTCAAACTGCTTTTATATTCAGTTGTATGTGTAACCTGGTTTGCATGTGTTTTTCACAATTCTTCTGCATTTTGTTTTTGACCTGTTACTGCAGCTGGATATTGCGTGATTACATATATTCTTGGAGTAGGAGACAGGCACCTGGATAACCTTTTGCTGACAAAAACAGGTAATAATGGCTAGTAGAAGATACACGTTTTATATGCCAATGATTTTTGCTGTGGAATCTACTTCGTAATAAAATAAGTTGCCTACGTGAATATAAATTGTAGTCTTAGAAATCCCTATATGATACTTTTAAGAACATATAAAGAAAATGCCTATACTTTTAAGAATTTCTATAGTAGAAATCCTGCAGATGATTATATAGCCTTTACTTCTTGAAATGCCTCCTCTAGTAGAAAGCCCTATTGTCTGCAAGTAGTGCAGTTTATTTCTGTACAGCTCTAGTTTTAGAGTGTTTAAATATTCTTTCTCTTACCAAACAACACCAATAAGTCACAGTATCAGTCAACACTGAAATCACATTAACTTCCACCTTTAATTCTTTACCTTTTCCCCTTGGAGGTATTTGGAATACCTGTTCTCATCCTCCTCCTTCCTGTTAACTCCTTGGCCCAATGCTTTAAACACCTTCTCTGTGCAAACAACTTCCAAACTTACTCTATTTAAATCGATTTCAGTAGCTATTTGCTTGAAATCCTAAATATACATCTAGCTGTAAAAGTTATTTTCTTCTCCCACTACCCGCCTAATAAACTGTTCTTGCTTGATTTTCCCATCTTAACAAATAGGAACATCATCTACTCAGTTGTTTAAGCCTCAGAGTTGGGAGTTATTTTTAATTCCACAATTGGCTTCATTTCACATATCGAACATGTATTATCAGATTGAATCTACTGCTCGCTAAAATGGATAAAGAAGTTAACCCCTCTCTTCATTTCCACTGCTTCGACCCCATTTGAAACCACCAGTATCTTTTGCCCAAACTGATTAAAATATGAACTCTTTAATGTAGGCATTGTGGCTTGCCCAACCGGTTTGAATGTCTGAATGTGAAATCATTCCTGTGTTGAGCCAGAGCTCTTGTTTTGTTCTTCCTGGGAAGCTCTTCTGTCAGATCTTTGCAAGATTTTGATTACTAAACTTAAGTTTATGGCATCTTTTTAGAATAGCCTTTTCTAACTCTTGAGTCTGAAATAATGTATACCTGCCACACCACCTCTCTCCATTACTCTCTACTTACTCTGTTTTGTTTTCTTTGAAGCACTTATCACTAGCTTAAGTTATCTTTTTTCCAAATACAATTCAACAGGTATTAAGCATCTACTATATTTTAGGTGTTGTTCTAGGTGCTGGGGATACCAAACAAAAGAGAGAAATCCTAGCTCTCATGGAGTTTATTGACTTCTTAACATCATCCATCCTCTCCCATTCAGGATGTAAGTTCCCTGAGAACAAGGACCTTGTCCATTCACTGTGCCTCCAGAGCCTTGAACAACATTCAGCTAAAATGTTTGATAAATTATTATTGAATTAATGAATAAATATTTCTTCTCTTCTGTAGAGCTTTTTCTTCCCTATGCCATATGATCCAAATTTTTTCAGCCCTCCATAGAAAGTAGATTTTAAAGTACCCTTAAAATAGTCTCTCAGGTAATGATATTATCTATTAGTCTTTCTCTAAATTTTCATGCCAAGAATTTACATCCAGTGTAGCCTCACTAACTGCTAATAACTGTGTTATTCATGTAATCTGCAGTTTCATATATTCAACTTTAAATCTTTAGTGTGAAAAATTATCTGGTAAAATTTGCATGTGGAACTATGTCTGTATCAAGGCCATACAATCCCTTTAATAATCAAAGCCTGAAGGAATGTAACCAAATTGAATTGGAGGTTGGAGGTTCTTGCCAAATTTATTCATTTAGTAAAGAATATTTTTATAAAATGTTATGCTGTATTTGGAAAAAATAATAATTTAGAAAATGTTTGCCTGTGTTGTTTTTTAGCTCTCTTTTTCAGTTGAATCTTTCAACCACAGAATCAAACTACAAAAATAATTACATTTGTTTTTATATTGTATTCATTTTATAACCACAGTGGAATTCTTAATGTATAGAGTAGCAATGTATCTATAATATTTAGGTGTTGTTCTAGGTGCTGGCGATTCACAGATCTTACCTGTCTCTTCTTTTAGAAATCGATAAATAAGAGGCTTTTTTCTGTTGGACTTTGAGAACTGTTCTGTCTTGTGTGTGTCTATGTGTATTGATGGGGATACTTTAAGAGTTAAGATTTGGAAAGAAAGGTCTATCTAATATACTTTTTTGGCCCAAGTCATATATACTTGCAGAGAAGGAAATGGCAACCCACTCCAGTATTCTTGCCTAGAGAATCCTGTGGACAGATGAGCCTGGTGGGCTGCTGTCTATGGGGTTGCACAGAGTCAGACACGACTAAAGTGACTTACCATGCATGCATGCATTGGAGAAGGAAATGGCAACTCACTCCAGTATAATTTCCTGGAGAATCCCAGGGACAGAGGAGCCTGGTGGGCTACAGTCCATGGGGTCGCACAGAGTCGGACACTACTGAAGCAACTTAGCAGCAGAAGCAGCGTAGATACTTGTGGAAACTGAATTGTAAAATTTCAGGAACAGATTTTAAACTTCTTGCCACCAGTTTTCCACTAGAGGGTGCTCTAAATTTTGTTTTTGAAGAATAAAAGCTTACCTTAAAATGTGCTGGGTAGAAAGCATGTCTGTTTCTTTTAAAACAGCATTTCTTCTTAATCTCTCTAATTATTTCATCCGTTTATATTATACAGAAAGTGAAAGTGAAGTTGCTCAGTCGTGTCCAAACTCTGCGACCCCATGGCTGATTGTAGCCTACCAGGCTCCTCAGTCCATGGGATTTTCCAGGCAAGAGTGCTGGAGTGGGGTGCCATTTCTTTCACCAGGGGATCTTCCCGACCCAGGGATCGAACCTGGGTCTCCCACATTGTAGGCAGACACTTTACTGTCTGAGCTACCAGGGAAGCCCAAGCATTTTAAATCTTCCTCACTGGGATAAATATTTTCAGTTCTGGGGTTTAGACTGAATGAAATTGGATTATGTAAGGAAAAACAAGTTATATCAAGACAAATGGAAGTGTAATACATTCCTCAGTTTCCTGAAGAGTATAATGATTTATTTTAAAATGTTTGTGTCTCTAGTTTTTTACTAACATTCCATATTTCAAAGTAGTTTCAAGTTATGTTAATTACATATAATTTGAATAGAGTTTTCCCTGGTGGCTCAAGCAGTAAAGAATCTGCCTGAAATGCGGGATACCTGGGTTCGATCCCTGGGTCGGGAAGATCGCCTGGAGAAGGAAATGACAGCCCCCTCCAGTATTCTTGCCTGGAGAATCCCATGGACAGAGAAGCCTGGTGGGTACAGTCCATGGGGTCACAAAGAGTTGGACATGACTGAGCGACTAATACGCACACACACACAATTTAAGCTATATCATATATATAATGAAGGTTCCTCTGTCATGTTTGACTTATCATGTGCGACTCCATGGACTGTAGGGGTTAATATGTCATTATAGAAGTTAATATGTCAGGCTCTGAAGTCAAATTCTTTGAGTTTAAATTAAGATCCCTCCACCATTGGATGACTTAGCATGTTATCTCTCTGTGTCTCAAGTCTCTCCTTCTCAATGTATAATAATAGAATCTCTCTCCTGATGTGAGAGTTGGACGATTTAATATGGTAGAATTTTGTATGGTACTGAGTACCTAGTAAACACATTCCTTTTGGGCTATTATGGTTTTGTTTATTTCACCACCAGAAAATAAGAATGCATTCCTTTTTTGACTTATATAGCAGTTATCATAATTGATAACAGCTGGGATCATAATTTTAAAGAGAAGCAAGCAATGTATTTCTAATTTTTTTTTCTACTCCAGAATCCAGACGCCTTCAAGTTACTGCTCTCTGAATTCTCTTTTGAGAGGCTCATTATTTTAATAATATAGGAAAGTTTTTAGAAGAAAAAGTTTGATTGATGATTTAATGCTATCCTTTCAGTACTATTGCCTGAAAAATCCCATGGACAGAGGAGCCTGGCAGGCTACAGTCCATGGGGTCACAAAGAGTCGGACACGACTGAGCTACTTCACTTTCACTTTTTCAGTGTTTTAAGGTGAAAGTGTATGTGAAAGTCGCTCAGTCATGTCCAACTCTTTGCGACCCCAATTTTCCAGCTGAGAATACTGGAGTGGGTAGCCTTTCCCTTCTCCAGGGGATCTTCCCAACCCAGGGAAAGATTTATTTTACTTTAAAAATAAATATGATTATTTGTTTTATTTTTTAGAACATATTTTCAGGATATCATGAATTCATGATATTCAAAATCTTAAGTAGAATGAACTTAGTTACTATTCAAATGGTCGTGCTTCCTCAGCTGTTGGCACTTGTTATTCAGTTTGGAGGATTAAGTATACTGTAAAGTCTAAAACTACAGACTTATTTTTTTAATGTGCTTGTTTATTCTCTGGAACATGAGAGAAGGGGATATAAATAAAGTTTTGTGCATAGTAGGCACCCAGTAAATGCTTTGAAAGAAATAAATGAACTAGGGTTTTCATATCATTTTTTATCTTTCTGCAGGTTACAGAAAAATCTATATCCTATCAAAACTTATTTTTACTATAGATTGTGGACATACTATTATTTATCAGTTTGATTTGTATTTCTCAGTTGATATATACAGAAGAGAGCCAAACACATAAGACCTTCCCTTTTTATCCATAAAAACTTTTTTAGTCTTTATTGATCATTACTTTAGATGTTTAGTGAGAACTTTTCTTCATGAGAATAGTTTTCTTTTTAACATTATTTAAAATCTGATCTTTTGAAAGTTTCTTAAATATTCAGTGTCAGGAAGGAAGTCTTTTTGTTTACTGAAACCTGTCATAAGGAAAATGTTAATAGTTTCCTTAAATCTGCCTTTTTTTTTTTTAAAGGTTCTTTGAGAAGAGCATTGTTTCTTCTCATAGAGGTAATAAAAAGTAATAGAGAGCTATACTCATTGTGCCTAAGGAGATAGAGATTACTTCATGGAAAGAGTAATTTAGATGGGCTCATTAAGAACGTGTTGGATTTGTGTGGGATGCAAATGGAGAAAAATATGCAGTCCAATAAAATACCCCGAAGCTGAAATAAGCCAGGCCTTTTCAGGTAATATATAGTCTGGTTGGAGAAATTTGAAGTCAGATTGTGCAGAAAAGTCAGTCTACTTCCTTTTAGATCACCTATTATATGACAAAGCTTAATTCATGTCGCTGAAACTGAAGTAAAGCTATAGATTAGGGTAGTAAATATTTTAATATAGGTTTTATCAGATTATATATTCCTTAATGAATAACTTGAGGAGAGATTACATTTTGGTGTATTTTAAAGAATTTGAAGTTTCATAAATGAAAATATTAAAAAATTATTTTCATAGTAACCTCTATAACCAAAAAGTGTCAATTTTTAAGCTAGTGAAGTTGAAAAGCACAAGGAAACTATAACCATTTGTCTGAATCATCATTTATGATGATTGATCATTAAGATGATTTATCTTGCCACTGTCCACTCCACAGTGACCTAACTGAAGCCAAGAGTTGAACTCCTTGACATAAAGTAGATCAGAAATCCTCAGGCTTCTGAGTGTATTGGACTCATCAGGAGAGCCAGTTAAAATACACACTGCTGGTCCCCAGGCTTAGATCTGATAGGGCCTGAGAATTTGTTTTAGTAGTAAAGAATTAGATATGATAGGGCCTGAGACTTTGTCTTAATAGCAAAGAAAACTATGAGTAATTATCTGAAATGGTTAAGATTCTTCTTCCTTTTTAAAATCCTTTTTTTTTTTCAAGTTTTTAAAACTTTTTATTGTATATTGGAGTATAGCCAATTCACACTGTTGTGATAGTTTCAGGTGGACAGCAAAGGGACTCAGCCATATATATGTATCCATTTTGCCCCAATCTCCCCTCTCATCCAGGCTTCCACTTAACATTGAGCACAGTCTCTTGTGCTATACAGTTAAGTTCTTGTTGGTTATCCATTTTAAATACAGGAGTTCATTCCTGCCCATCCCAAATTCCCCAACTATCCCTTCCCCCAGTTTTTCCCCCATAACTATAAGTTCGTTCTCTAAGTCTGTGAGTCTGTTTCTGTAAAGGGTATCATACGATATTTCTCTTTCTCTGTCTGACCTACTTCACTCAGCATGATAATTTCTAGGTCCATCCATGATGCTGCAAATGGCATTGTTTTATTTTTAACGGCTGAGTAGTATTCCTTTGTATATCGGTACCACATCTCGTTATCCATCTCTGTTGATAAACATTTAGGTTGCTTCCGTGTCTTGGCTATTGTAAACAGTCCTGCAGTGAGCATCAGGGTGCATGTGTCCTTTTAGATCATGTTTTTCTCCAGATATATGCCCAGGAGTGGGGTTTCTGGGTCACATGTAGCTCTTATTTATTTATTTTTTTAAGGAAACTTCACACTGTTCTCCATAGTGGCTCTACCAATTTGCATTCCTACCAACAGTGTAGGGGGGTTCCCTTCTCTCTGTACCCTCTCCAGCATTTATTGTCTGTGGATTTTGATGATGGCCCTTTTGACTGGTGGGAGGCAATATCTCATTATAGTTTTTATTTCTCTATTAAACAGCAGTGTTGAATATCTTTTCATGTGCCTCTTGGCATCTGTATGTCTTCTTTGGAGAAATGTCTATTTAGGTCTTTTGCCCATTTTTTGATTGGGTTGTTTTTATGATATTAAGCTCCATGAGCTATTTGTAAATTTTGGAGACTAATCCATTGTTGATTGCATTATTTGCAGCTATTTTCTCCCATTCTATGGGTTATCTTTTTGTCTTCTCTCATTTCTTTTGCTGTACAAAAGCTTTTGAACTTAATTAGATTTCTGTTACTGTGATTTATGTCAAAGAGTGTTTTGCCTATGTTTTCTTCTATGAGCTTTTATACTATCTGGTCTTAAATTTAGGTTTTTAATCATTTTTAGTTCATTTTGTGTATGTTGTTAAAGAATGTTCTAATTTCTTTCTTTCTTTTTTTTTTTTTTTACACATAGCTGTCCAGTTTTTCCAGTTTATTGAAGAGACTATCTTTTCTCCATTGTATATTCTTCCTCCTTTGTCAAAGATAAGTTGCCTACAGATGTGTGGGTTTATTTCTGGGTTTTCTATCCTGTTCATTGATCTACATTTCTGTTTTTGTACTGGATTCATACTATTTTGAAGACTGTAGCTTTGCAGTATAGTCTGAAACCAGGAAGCCTGATTCCTCCAACTGCATTTTTCTTTCTTAAAGTTGCTTTGGCTCTTCAGGGTCTTTTGTGTCTCCATACAAATTTAAAATTTTTTTCTAGTTTTATGAAAAATGCCACTGTAGATTGCCTTGTGTAATATAGTCATTTTGACAGTGTTGATTCTTCCATCCAAGAACATGGTATACCTTTCCATCTGTTTGTGTCATCTTCAGTATCTTTCATCATTATCTTACAGTTTTCAGAGTACAGGTGTTTTGTCTGATTGCATAGGGTTATTCCTATGTGTTTTATAGTTTTTGATGCAATACTAAATGTGGTTGTTTCTTTAATTTCTTTCTAATCTTTCATTGTTAGTATATAGAAATGCAGCATATTTTTGTGCTCTAATTTTGATCCTGAAACTTCACCAAATTCATTAATGAGGTCTAGTAGCTTTTGGTAGCATCTTTAGGATTGTCTCAGATGGTAAAACGTCTGTCTACAATGTGAGAGACCTGGGTTTGATCCCTGGGTTGGGAAGTTTCCCTGGAGAAGGAAATGGCAACCCACTCCAGTACTCTTGCCTTGAAAATCCCATGGATGGAGGAGCTTGGTGCAGGCTACTATCTATAGGATCGCAAAGAGTCAGGCACGACTGAGCGACTTCACTTTCACTTTAGGATTTTCTGTGTATATCACGTCATCTGCAAACAGTGACTGTTTTTCTTTTCCAATTTGGATTCCTTTTATTTCTTGTTCTTATCTGATTGCTGTGGCTAGGATATCCAAAATTATGTTAAATAAAAGTGGTGAAAGTGGATATCCTTGTCTTGGTCTTGATCTTAGAGAAAATGTTTTCAGCTTTTCACTGTTGAGTATGATGTTAGCTATAGATTTGTGGTATATGGTCTTTATCATGTTGAAGTATGTATACTCCATGCTCAGTGTCTGGAGAACTTTTATCATAAATAGTTGCTGAGTTTTGTCAAAACCTTTTCCTGCATTTTTTGAAATGATCATGTGTTTTTTTCCTTCAGTTTTTTGATGTGGTTTATCACACTGATTTGCAGATAGTGAAAAATCCTTGACTCCTTGGGTTAAATCCCACTGTTCATGGTGTTTGAGTCTTTTAATATATTGTTGGATTCAGATTCCTAGTATTTTTGTTGAGGATTTCTGCACCTGTGTTCATCAGTGATTTTGCCCTGTGATTTTCCTTTTTTTGTGATATCTTTGGTTTTTGTGTCAAGGTGATGATGGACTCATAGAATGAGTTTGATAGTTTTCTTTGCTCTGCAGTTTTTTTGAACAGTTTCAGAAGGATTATTGTTAGCTCTTCTTGGAATTTGCCTGTGAAGTCATCAGGTCCTGGACTTTTGTTTGTTGGGAGTTTTTAAATAACAGTTTCAATCTCAGTGCAGTGATTGGTCTTCATATTTTCTATTTCTTCCTCTTTCAGTCTTGGGAGAATGTACCTTTCTAAAAATTTGTCCATTTTTTTCCAGGTTGTCCACTTGGCATACATATTGTTGCATACTTGTTGCTCTTACAGTTGTTTGTAAGAGTCTCTTATGATCCTTTGGCTAAAGGTTTATCAATTTTGTTTATCTTTTCAAAGAACCAGATCTTAGTTTCATTGATCTTTGAATTTTGGTGAGGGGGTGGTCTCTGTTTTATTTATTTTACTCTGATCTTTATGATTTCTTTCCTTCTGCTAACTTTGATTCTGTTTATTATCCTTTCTCTGGTTGCTTAAGGTATAAGGTTAGGGTGTTTATTTATAAGGTTAGGGTGTTTATCTGAGATATTTCTTGTTTCCTGAGGGAAGATGGTATCATTGTAAACATCCTCCTTAGAATTGCTTTTGCTGTTTTCTATAAGTTTTGAATTGATATGCTTTTCATTTTCATTTGTCTCTAGGTATTTGATTTTCTCTTTGATTTCTTCACTGTTTTTCTTGTAGTTTATTTCTAATCTCAGCATTGTGATCGGAAAAGGTGTTAAGATTTCAGTTTTCTTAATTTTATCAAGGCTCGCCTTGTTGCCCAGACCGTGATCAATCCTAGACAATGTTCCATGTGCACTTGAGAAGAATGTATATTATGCTCCTGGATGGAATGCTCTTTAAATATCAACTAAATATCAATCAAGTCGATCTCATCTGACGTTTCATTTAAGGCTCTATTACTGATTTTCTGTCTGGATGATACGTCCATTGATGAAGTGGGATGTTACAGAGAACATGAGAGATTCAAGTAGAGAAAATAAGCAGAGGTATAAAAAAACAATAAGTACAGTTTTGAGATTGGTTCCATTTAATTATTAAATAGACAAAAGGAAAATTAAGGGAAACTACACTAAAAATTGTCTTCACCTATAATTTTAAAAATAGTTCCATGTCACTAATGCAAATAGACTTCCCTAGTGGCTCAGCTGGTAAAGAATTTGCCTGCAGTGCAAAATACCCAGGTTCAATCCCTATGTCAGGAAGATCCCCTGGAGAAGAAAATGGCAATCCACTCCAATATTCTTGCTTGGAGAATTCCATGGACAGAGAAGCCTGGCGGGCTTCAGTCCATGTAGTCGCAAAGAATTAGAAATGCAAATAACAGGAAAATTTAATTAACATCTCTTATTCTCTTTATACTTCCAATCAGGGACAAAATAAGGTAGTTACAGTGAACATTAAGTTTATTTTATGTACACTTTGCCCCTTGACTAATTAACATCATAGATTTGAATAAGACACACTCCCTGAATTTTTTAAATATTTTCTTAAATTTCATGAAGTGCATTTTAAAATCTCCTAAAATTTGAATTTACAGATATTAACTTTAAAAAGCCATTCTTTTTTTTATGAAGATGAATTTTCTTAAAACATTGATAGCCTCTTTTCAAAATACATTCCTCTTTGAACTTGGAATGCATAGTAATAATTTCATAGTTAGATATTGAATCTTTTATGCCTTATAATTATTAATTTTGCTCTTTGAGAATTTTCTTACAAGAAGGATAGAAATATACTCTTCATTTGCAGACAGTGATGCAAGCTGTCATTGGAATTCCAGTAACGCCTGTTACCAAATGAAGAAAAGTGGGACTAAGTTTCCTATTAAAAGCATTGAGCCCATTAAATAAACTCCATGTGATGGTTGATACCATTTGATACATGATTTATTAAGGGAAGCAGTTTTGAATCAGAGGTTCTTAAGATAAGCTCTCTATTCAAGTGGTGGGTTTCAGTCAGAATTATATAGATAACAAGACATTATTTAAATGATTAAATAAAACTAAGAAAGGATTATCTGTACCTATGATATTGTAAGCTTCTCATTTCTTTACCTTGTGAAGGGTAGAATAGGATTTGTCTAACAAAGTAGATAATAAGTGGGAATTCCAGGATAATGTTTGGTAAATAAATATTTGCTGATGCCACACAGAGACAATGAATGGGACATAAAGAGAAATTTTTAACAAGCAAACTTATTCAGGTACCGCCCTGTCTAGGCACATAATTCATACTGTGATTAATCTATGGTGAATAGGCCCCTTCTGGAACAGATCCTCTAACTAACATTTTTTAGGCAGCTTTGGGGAAGGTTAAAGTTTCTTCCTTTTGAGATTTGACTGGTTTCCGCTCCAAAATAATCTTTATGCCAAAATGGTATTTTTGAGTGAAAAGTTGTGCCTCCTCTATAAGACTTTAACCAGCCTTCTGATTTTAACAGAATATTTTAAGCTTGGTATATCTTTCAAAAAAAGTAATGAGATAATTTCGATAAATGGAAAAACTGATTTTCAGTGCAATAGTTACATTAATAATAGCACAGGAAAATGAGATTTGCCACCCCAAAATGTTTCTGGCATTTCAAGCTAAAAACAGTCAATTCCTAAAAGCCCTTGGAAGCACATTTGACCTTACCCCTAACTCCCTGAAAAGTTTAGATATAGTACCTATGCCAAGAATAGACCATTCAGCAGAAATATCTGCAAAGAATAGTCAGGTGTGATAGGTGAGGCTCTCGGAGATTTAGAGTCCACTCTGTGTCCTGTTGTCTCTGCAAGGCCTACCAAACATTTGTTTTCCTAACATTTGCTTTTCCATTTCAATGCCTTCCTCATATCTGAAGTGTCAACCCTACCCCAACACTCTCCTTTGTCTTTAGCTGAAGATGGTATTTAGGGTGACGGTTTCATCCATTTGGGGGAGTTGCTTGGTTTTTCTGGATCTCTTTCATGTTTGTACGTGTGTATGTGTGTGTGTGCACGCATGCGCTCAGTGATATCTGACTCTTTGTGACTACATGAACTGTAGCCCACCAGGCTCCTCTCTCCACGATATTTTCCAAGCAAGGAGACTGAAGCAGTATTTCATACCCCAGGACATCTTCCTGACCCAGGGATTGAACCCGCATCTCTTGTGTCTCCTGCATTGGCACGCAAATTCTTTACACTGAGCCACCTGGGAAGCCCCTTTGGTTTGATTTTCTCCTCTTAATATGTCCCATATCAATATAACTCTTAGTCCAGCCAGGAAACCTAGGAAAATAGAGGATAATTTCTTCTTCCTGCTCAATGACTACTTTTTCTATAGCCATGGTATGATAATGTTTAAATCTGGTTAGTTGTCACTATGAGCATTCATTTTTAAGCTGTTGTTTCTCTTTGTATATGACCTCCCATGTCCCATATTTAGTATAGCTTCTGTCAGTTCCAAATAATATGCAGTATAGTTTTCTTTACTATTGTGGGAAAATAATGCTAGTATAGTATCTATCTTGAACTTCACTTAAATTTAATATTATTATTGCCTAAAATTTGAACTTTTTTATTACCTTATGTTGGCAGCTTTGAAGTTCTTTCTCACTTTCAGAGTTTAATGTATTGTTTAAGGTATTATTAAAATATTATTTATTATTAGTAGTAGTATTTACTGTTAAACTGATAAACTAGAGTAACATTATATTCTAGTTTAATTTATTATTTAGCTTTTCTTTGTAAGAAAGATGCCTGAAAGTATTGGAGAAAATAAGATTGCTTATCTCTTTAATATTTAATTAATATATTAATATTTATTTTTGAACAAAATTCAGTATTTAAAATCTAGAGTGATGACTGTGTACCAAGTACTGTGTTAAGTATTAGCTATATGATCTCTTTTTATTCTGCCAGGAGATAATTATTAGTATTAACCTGTTTTGTAGGCTAGAAGGTAAGGCTTAGAAAGATTAAATAAGCAACTTTATCAGGGTCATGAACATGATCAAGGGCGACATGAAGTGTTTTACTAAAGGGCCTTTATACTCCTGACTCGGAGGCTTGCCAGGGGATCACTGTTTCTTGAGAGTTTGTTACCACAGCTAGCAGTTCTATGCCCATCTTTGTTTCGAACAGTGATCTAATGACACTGTTTATAATGTGCATAAAGTTCACAGATAATAGTGACAGTGCTCAGAGAAAGGCATAGGCAGAAGGGTAAGCTTAACGTTTAAACTGGATAGAATCACTATCTAAAAATATTTTTCAAGATGGCTGAAGTATATGAAAATTTAATACATGCATTTCAAGAAGGAGAATTTTTGGCTTGTGCCATTCAGGGAAAGAAATCTGACCTTCCCAAATGCATGATGGAAGAAAGATTTTCACATAAAATAGGTCAGAATGCATTATAGGATAAATAAAACTGGACATGTTGCACTAGGGAAGTTTTTGGTTGGCTTTTTAAATGAATCAGTGTCTTCATTCAATATTGAGTGCTTACTAAATGCTAGAAACTATTCTGAGGTTGGGAAAACAGGCCTAAATCCCTGCCTTAGTGGTACTTAGATTGTAGAATCCGAGGGGTTACTTTTAGTTTTTTAATGTGCCTACTTAGACCTACTTGTAAGTAAAAATGGTTTATGAATTCAGTGGTAAATCATTATCCAAAGTGAATCATCAGTGACATTCTTAAATATCTGACCTATGAGTTTAGATGACTGCTCAAGGGTTTCTCTTCATGGGCACTATAGTGTGTTCAGCCCTTGGCAGAGGTGAATACTATGCTTGGTTTCCTAGTCTTCAGCTAGTAAGTGACCCAGTTAATTGTAAATGGTTCAAATAAAGCTAACAATATAGTTTGAAGTTTGGTAGATGTTTTCGAAGGTTGGGAGAATAGTAATAAGTTAAAGGGAAGGATTTATCTCAAGAATACTTAAAGAAATGATCCTCCTTTGACATAAGAAATTTGCTACAGTATACTAATTTCTACTAATACTCTTGACAGTTGTCCAAGCTTTAGCCATTTTTGATTTTGGATGTCTAAAAGTATTATTTTTAATTTTAAAATATTACCCTGGGATTTTAAGTATAGTTTCATCTGAAGGAATGTGAGCTTCAAGGAGCTAAAATATGCTTTGAAGGCTACTCCTAAGTCTCGAATTACAGTATCAAACAATTTAATGGACTTCATCATGAACTAATATTCTTTATGAAGAGACACTGCTTTACCAATTGATATACATATAAGATTCTGGAAACAAATGAGTTTCTTATCAACATCCAGGCAAACTCTTCCACATAGACTTTGGATATATTTTGGGTCGAGATCCAAAGCCTCTTCCTCCTCCAATGAAGCTGAATAAAGAAATGGTGGAAGGAATGGGAGGCACACAGAGTGAACAGTACCAAGAGTTCCGAAAACAGTGTTACACAGCTTTTCTCCACCTTCGAAGGTAAGTTGATTTGTTTGACGTATAGAATTTTGGTAAATTCATTTCACAGATCAAGGAAAATATTTATTTAAATGTATTCCCTGGTGGTCCCGTGCTAAAGAATCCTCCTGCCAATGCAGGAGATGTGGGTTCAGTCCCTGGGCTGGGAAGAACCTCTGGAGAATGAAGTATTCTTGCCTGGGAAATCCCATGGATAGAGGAGTCTGGAGAGTTATAGTCCATGGGGTCGCAGAAGAGTTGGACATGACTTACAGACTAAAACAATAACAATACATTTTTTATCATCATTTTTTTTTCCAAATGACACAGGCAACAATATTTGTTAATATATATTTGATGACTGTTTTGATAAGCAGTCTGATTTCAAAGGAAAAGGACAATTTCTTGCTTTCTCACTAATTATCTGACTGCTAAATCCCACCAAATCCCAGGGAGGTTGATATTACACAAGAATGAACCATTTAGCTAACTTAGAATGATTAGTTAGATAATTTTTATTCTTTAACACCTTTATCAGCCTTAGTTTAGTTCTTGAGGAACATTCTGAGGTTTGTTAAACAATTGAATAAATGTTGCACATGGTTTTGTCTATCTTTAGTACCACATCAGTCATTCTTCTTCAAAAAAAAGCTATTAATTTTTTTCTCTATCCTTCTTTTCCCAAAGCCACTATATCTCTGCTTCCTTCATCCAAATTTACTTAGGACTGAACATCATGTATCATCAGGAAAAAGATTAATTAAAAGTCATGTTTGTTACATTCAGGACTTGGCTCTGATGATTAGTCAAAAATGACAGATCATTTGACCCTAACTCCATTTTTAACCTAACTAATGGAAAATGAATATTCTTAATCCACCAGAAAAATCCCAGCTTGGGAGACCACCTGTATTCTCTTCCAGGTGAATACATAACCAGTAGAAATGAGTTGCCTATGCATGTGGGCGCTGTCTTTTCTGTCTTTGTAACTTCAGTTTATGGACACTCAGAATGTGTGTGTTGAATAAAAACCTTCAATAATTGTATGAAAACTCCTGCTTCATATCTTGAGTGAAGCCATGTTCCCAGGTCATATAGATGCTACTGGTCCCAGGTGAATGGCTGTCCTATATTAATGAGTTTCATCTTTACAGTGGCTCACTAGGCCTTCACTGTTAACTCAGGCTCTACTGCTGTCACAGATTTTAATGTACATTTTACAGACAGCCATGTTATTATCCTTTGGGTGGTAGAGTGGCTCAGTTTTACTTTCTAGAAATGCTGAAAGAATAATGAGAAGATCAGTGCCTGATAATGCAGAAGCACTTTCAGAGATGAAAGTTCCACTTTAATACTTGGAATTTTTAACTTAAAATAGTCATAGCTAGATGAAAGTTTGGCGATCTCAGTGAGGAGACAGACAAGATAATATGAAATGATAACTAGAGGAGTGTCAAAGGTGCTCTACCTTTTTGAAAGCAGAAAGAAAACAATGAGCTTTATAAACTTTCGTTGATAATGGATTAGTAGCAATTCAGCAAAATGAGAAAATAGAGGCAGATTGTTTGTGCAGAGCCTAAGTTAACTTTCTCACTACTAAGAAAAATCATGAAGACTAATCTACCTCATTTTATGTTAAGTCTTCATGAACATAGTTTTAATTTTTTATTTTCAGGAATTTCACTGTTAAAATTAGCTGGGCCTTAATATTTTTGTCAACATTTATTTTTTAATGTTGTGTTATAGAATATGCTTCTGTTAGTAAAAATTTCCCTTAGGACATAAGAATTAGCCAGATAGCCAAAAGTTTGTTTACAGGTAAGAATATTTGACACACTTATTATTAGGGTGTCAACCTTGTTCTTGTTAATGGTTTTTGTTGATTGCTAATCAATAAGAAATCATTGAACACATTGTAGACCATATAAACCAAGCAATCTCATTTGAACTAAGTTATGAATGGTTATAGTTATACAGATGCCAGAACACATGTTATGGAGTGATTTTCATGTAATAAAATGTATTGTTATACCAATAATGAATTGGAAATTTTATTTTTTGAGTACTCTTATGGCAGCAGTAGTAATGCTTAAACATTGTAAATGTTAAGTATTGAAGGAAAACATAAACTTCTCTTAATCCATGTTTATGCCAAACACCATGCTAGACACTGGTGATACAAAGAGAGCCTAAACTTTTCAGTAAAAATACTGAAGTTAGGAATGCGTTTTGCTGTATCAAGCAAAGTTCTCACACTGTCTTAGAAGATGTCTTAAGTCACCAAATAGTGAATCTGTGGATCACACTACTTTTCATTTTTAACCTCATTTTTTTTCCCCCTCTTGGAACTAGTACACTTATTAAAGAAATATTTTTATAGAATTCTACTCTGATATTCACTGCATGCAAAAAGGATAAACTGTAGGGGAAGCAGACCTCTGAAATGCCAAAAGAACCTCACTTGATGTAGTTAATGATTTTTATTCTTATTATTGAAGATTTTTACTGAAAAATCTAGACCATCTTTGTATAGTTAATAAGTAACTTGATGATTGGTATAAACATGGGTAAGAGAAGGAGTATGTTTTCCTTGAACACTGTGCTTAACCTTCTCCTTTATCAAAATCTTATTTATATCACATCCATCCTTACATCTTTGTCTAGACTTGGTTTTGCGCTTTTCTCACTCTCATTTTTTAACCTTATCCTTATATTTTCTTTTGATAATGGTTTTAAAGATTTTTAGTAACCTTAAATCTGTTTTTCTGGATAGAATTTGAATAACTAATGCTTAATTTCTGTTTGGTGTCATTGGTTCTGTTTTAAATAGAAAATGTAAGTTAATGGCAACAGATGTAAAAGATTAATACACTTGAAATGTAGTGACAAATAATCCTCAAAGTAATTGGATGTTTAAGCTTCTTAGAAAATATTCCACTTTATATTTATTTAAATTGTTTCCCTTTGCCATGATAATAGAAGCATGGGTAGTTTCATATATGTATATATGTATGTGTTCAGTCCTGTCCGACTCTTTACAATTCCATGACCGTAGCCCACCAGGCTCCTCTATCCATGGAATTTTCTATGCAAGAATACTGGAGTGGCTTGCCATTTCCTACTCCAGGGGTTTTTCCTGACCCAGGGATTGAACACACGTCTCTTGTGTCTCCTGTACTGGCAGGCAGATTCTTTACCACTGAGCACCTGAGAAGCCTAGTTACATTTATACCAACAGATAATCCAGAAACAATATGTGCCTTTTACAAAAGGAACACATATTGGGCTATAATAAAGGCAAACATTTTAACATAGATCCTAGCTGTGCATGAGAATCACTGGGGATCTTTGTTGGGGAGGGGAGACCAAAACAGTTGTAGCCCATCAGGTTCAGTCAGCCTGGGACTTGGCCCAGGCATTGGTATTTTTAAAGAAACTTCCCAGGTGAATTTAGTGGGCAGCCAGGTTTGAGAACCTCTGAAATATCCCTTTCAAAACTGAGCCTTGCATTCCTCCCCTTGAGTTATCCTGTGGTAGATTTCTGAGATTCCCCTATGGCAAGACTGGGAAAAATCCTATATAATCAACAAAGCAGAACATGAATTATTAAGGATTCACCGAAAGAGTGTCATTGTTTTCATAACCTAATGCATAGCAGCTTGTTGTATCTTACTGACACCACAGTCCTTATAGCCTTCTCCGTGGACCCTCTTCTGTATCCCTTTCCTAGAAACCATAGAGCTTAAAAAAGGTCCTGGTGCCTTACAGTCCTTACAGCCTTCTCCATGGACCCTTGCTGTATCCATTTCCTACAAACCGCAGAGCTTAAAGGTCTTTGTGCCTTCCTGCTCCAAAATGCCGTTTCTGAACCTTTTTTTCCTGGCCTTCTTAACAAAAGCATAGATGTACACCATGAAACCAGATAAAATTGCCTGCTACTGACCATCAACTGCCTGTTTCCCTGTCATTCTCCTCCACTGAAAACTTTCATTCTTGTCTTCTTCAGGCCTGCTACTGTGACTTCAACATCTGCATAAATGGTCCAGCCGTGACCTGGCCTCACAGGGCCTGGTTCTCATGTAAAGCCAGCCTTGGCCACTCCCTCTCATTAAGTCAAGTTAGCCCTTCAAACTCTTGATCCAGTGCTTTTCACCGTCTGAGCAGCACTCTCTCTGTCCTTACAGCTCTTTTCATCCCTCCATGTCTTCAATGTCAGTCTCATTACCCTATCACTGTATATAATATACCTGAATTCTCACTTTCCTCCTTTCCCCATTGAATTTTACAGCCTCAAACTGTAATCCCTCTTAACTGCCACAGCTAGGTGAGTGCCACTGGCTTCCATTAATAGTGGGGAGAAAACCAGGATATTGCTAACATTGTACTGCTGCCCTATTTCTTTACTCTCCTTCTCAGGTCATCTATTTTAAAAAGTTAACTGTCTCCACTTACTTGCCTCCTTTCTCCTCAGCCTTCTCCAGTAAGTCTTCCAGTCCTGCTCTGCTATTGAAACTAATTTTCTCAAAATAAACAGTTACCTATAGCAAATCTAGTGGCCACTTTGCTTCCTTGAAGCTTTGACACAGTTGACCATGACTTTGTTCCTAAAAATCTTTCTTACATTTGACCATGACTTCATTCCTCAAAATCTTTCTTTGTTCCTATATATATATATATATACTTCCACGTGGCTCCAGTGGTAAAGAATCTGCCTGCAGTATGGAAGACCCAGGTTTGATTTCTGGGCCAGGAAGATCCCCTGGAGAAGGAACTGGCAACCCACTCCAGTAATCTTGCCTGGAGAATCCCATGGACAGAGGAACCTGGTGGACAATGTGGTCACAAAGAGTTGGACATGACTGAGTGACTAAGCAAAGCACAGCATGTGTATAATTTAGTTGCTAAGTAGTGTTCAACTCTTTGCGACTCCATGGTTTCAGTTTAGGGGGAACAGATCCAGAACTTTTTACCAAGACCAACTAAAAACCTTCGTTGTCCAAAACCAAATTTTTTACTCACATCCATCCCCAAAGTAAGATCTGGGCCTCCTTTTATCACTGCAATGCTGCATAACTGTCCAAGAGGAGAGTGTTCTGAGCAGGAGGTGGCCTGTGCCCAGTGGACACTTACTGACACGTTTTCCCACACACTGCCACCGCTAGTAATAAACATTTGGAATAGTAACATACTTTCTCTTTGTTTAGAGGAAGATGAAAAGTTTGAGCATTGATGAGGATAACCCTTCCTACAAGGGTCCACATACTCCAAAGGTGAAATGATTTAGATATCTTGTATGTTTTTAGTGGAGAAGAGTATGAGCTATTTTCTCCTCCATTTAGGATGCTTATAACCAGACCAGTCACTGTATTTTCTAAGATGATGAGATTAGTGTCCCTGGAGGATACTTGTGACTCATGAATGGAGTCACACTATTTCCTTTCACTCATTACCCATGACACACCAAGGTAATCTTAAGATAGCAGATGGAGTCACATTACCCCTTCACTAATTACCCATGACACACTGAGGTAGTCTTAAGGTAGCAGATTGTTGTCTTCAGTGAGCAAAGACAGATCTTCATTCCTTAGTAAAATGTAATTAATGGTATAAAGTGGACTTCCCCTTACATCCCTTCTGAAAAGAATATACTTACTAAAAAATGGAAAAAAAATGTCATCATTAGATGGTAATTCCAAAGGTGTGTTCCCTATTGGGAGACCTAGAAGTGGTATTATATCAAGGCCCTAGAATAAGATACGTTTTCAAGGCTTGCTTTTCATTGAGACAACTGGTGAATAAGCATACGTTCTATTTTCCATAGGAGTAATAGTAATCATTATGAAAATCTAAGTATTACTACTTGTAGGAGTGCTCTTAATGTCAGAAAGAAAGGCAAAATTCTAACACATTGCTGTTTATTTTTATTTCCCCTTCTTCTTTAGGTATTCTAATCTTATTTTGAATTTGTTTTCCTTGATGGTGGATGCAAACATTCCGGATATTGCTCTCGAACCAGATAAAACTGTAAAAAAGGTAATTTTCACATACCCTCAGATATCATAGTGTACTTTTCATACTTAAGAAGTATCAGGGTTTTAACAACCCATTTCCCCTTGTCTCGACCCCTAGACTCTTAAGTAATGTAAATTAAGAAAGAGAACTTGTGTATATTTCTTTTTCACATTTTAGAATATGACAGACTCTCAAGCCCTCTGCAACTAGTTTTATCCCTTTCCCTGTTTATGCCCGCAGTCACATGAGGAGCTCACTATATCAAGAGAGGAAGCTTACTATCACCACCCTTATTCTTTGTCCTAACAATTTAGCTTCTCTTCAATATTCCTACTAAGATACCTGCTTCCTGGTACTCCCAGACCAAGCATGCTAAGAATCAGAATCAAAATATTATAATAGTATATAGAAGAAAACAGTTGTTCTTTATCTTTCCCATTCATACTCTTGGTTACAGGGGTTTCCTACTGTGTCAGGAGAGTAGGAACCTGCTTTTAACTTAACCTGCGAAGAGAAGCTTGAAAGAAAGCTTCCACATAGATGAGCAGTTATTCTGAACTATCTTACCCTGAGATACAGTGAGAGATGGGAGAAAGGAGTAACAAATTTGAAGATTTTTTTTTTTAATTCAAATTAATTTCTGGCTCTGATTCACTGAAAGTGAAAGTCATTCAGTCGTGTCCAACTCTTTGTGACCCCATGGACTGTAGAGTCCTTGGAATTCTCCAGGCCAGAATACTGGAGTGGGTGGCCTTTCCCTTCTCCAGGGGATCTTCCTAACCCAGGAATTGAACCCAGGTCTCTTACATAGCAGGCAAATTTTTTACCAGAGCCACTCAGGGGGGTTGTATATAACACATTTTATTTATGCAAAGATAACATAAAATGATCTTAAATAGCAGAGGGCTTATTAATAATGAGCTTCAAAGACAGTATGGCTTTTTAACTTATAGAAGTATACAACTACTAAAATTGTAAGAAGGAATTTTTCTGGTGGTTGTAAATAATATTTCTCACCAAAAGCTCTAAGTTCTGATGTAACTGACTCAGCATTATTAGAAACATACCTCTGTGGGTTGAACAGTGTCTTGGTCCATTTGGGCTGCTACATATAACAAAATACCAGACACTAGGTAGCTTGTAAACAACAGAAACTTATTTCTTATGTTTCTGGAAACTCTAAATACTAGTCCAGGGTGCCAGAATGGTCAAGTTAAAGCCCCTTTGGGGTCAAATGGCACTTCTCAGGGTGGAAGGTGCCAGGAAGCTCTTTGGTGTCTCTTTATAAGAGCACTAATCATTCATGAGGGCTCCACCCTCATAATCTAAGTACCTTTCAAAAGGTCCGCTTACTGAAACTATCACATTGGGGATTAGTATTTCAATTTGGATTTGAAAGGTACAAGATATTTACATAATTTCAAACATGAATGAAGCTGTTCTCTTTTACTTAATTTTATGAGTCTTTGGCAGTGAGAGGGATTTAATGTAAATCTTATTGTTTAACATTTAAGAAAATTATGCTGTTTTTAGGATTTCATTAATTATTTTCTAGGAAGCACTGTTTCAAAACTCCCCACCCTGGCCAAACTAGGAGATGGACTACTTATCACACTAGGTTTTGATGTGGGTAATTGTTTGCAACTTAAACTCATTCATCAAGAAACATAAGTAGTTGATAAAAATTTCAAGACAGATGACTGCACCAGATTTCAAATGTTGTTGCTTTTGTGTGCCTATATGTGTGTTGCTATTTTTAGGATCTGTTGTTGCTGTTTATTTTAAACCCATTTATCTCTGTCATATGTTCACTCTTGCCTTACTTCACTTATGTTCAGAACTCATTTATGAAAGTTCAAATGGTAGTTGTCAAATGGAGTCTTTTTTATTTCTTCTTCCAGTATGTAGTTTTTGTTCTTATTAGATCTTTTATTTCAACTTGTCCTTTCAGGAAATCATGATTTTATTGTTTAAACTTCTGTTACCAGCTATCTTTATGGCATATCCTCAAAATGTTTAATCATAGCAACATTCAACATTTTCCTTTTTTCCATAGCATATTTTAGTACATATATATAGTTTAATTTTTTTGAAATTGACTACTTATTTTATTGTGCTTCATTGATAACTGCATTCCTTACAAATTTTGAAGGTTGTAATAACTGTGTTGAGCAAGTCTGTTGGTGCCATTTTTCCAACATTCACTCACTTTGTGTTGCATTTTGGTAATACTCATGATATTTCAAACAAACGGTATTTTATCTACTTTTGAAAGACAGTGCAGAGGCTGAGATTTACAAGTTTGCATCCTTTTGCCTGATAAGTAATATGTCTTATCTGGGTTTCCAGTTTGCCAAGAGTTCCAAGGGTGCTACTCCAGTGAAGTGTTGATAAATGTTCAACTACTGGCTATCTAAAAAACAGTCTCTAAGTTTATTTTAATTTGCATTAATATAAGGCACGTGTGGCACAAAATTTACAAAAATATAATAAAATGTTCTATAGTCTTTCTCTTTAAAAAAGAAACAAAGGACACTGCAGATTGATTTGAGTGTAGCCTTAGCTAACGAGGTGTAAAAGGACAGAGTTTGGAGCTGCTAGAGATAACCAGGAGTCAGAGGAGAAATTGTAGAAGGGTGGAAGGCACAGAGGTAAAAGCACAGGGGTAGAATAACAAGTAGCCTAACACAAGTCAATATGTATGATAACAGATCAACCATTTTTATGCAGTTAATCTTCTTATAAAAAAGAATGTCTTCATATTCGGTGAATAACATTTTCTTTATGTACTAAATACATATCTTCTGTTTGTAATTTAAGCACTTAATATAAGTATGCAGGCTTTGACAAATTGGGTTACAGATTTATTTTGATTCTCCTGCTCTATAGTGTTTTTGACGTCCTTAAAAAAATAGTTTGCAAAATTCTCAGACATGACCTCCCTAGGTAGAAATCAAGGAATACAATGGAATAAATTCTTTAACTGGGATCCAGAAATGAGAGAGAAAGTTGATTGAAGGTTACTTTTAGATCTTCCTCCACCAAATTGTCCTTCACTTGTTCCACCTATCTCTCTGTTACCTTCTCTCTCCTGAGCTTGCAGGGCTGTCAGATCACCTGGTATACTTACAGTGCAATGAAGGGAAAAGAGCACTGAGTGGGCCATGGGTAGTGGTGGTGGTGGTGGTTCTGTCACCCAGTCATGTCCGACTCTTTGAGACCCCATGGACTGCAGCACGCCAGGCCTCCCTGTCTCTCACCGTCTCCCGAAGTTTGCCCAAGTTCATGTTCATTGCATCGGTGATGGGTTGTAGTACTGTCTACCTTTTCTTCTTCCTGATTTTGTAGTAGTTCAACTCCATACTTAAAAGGAAATACTAAACATGGACCACTTTTTATCCACTTGGAAATCCCATTTTCTTCTAGCCTGTCTTTTCAGAAGTTTATATGGATCATTTATAAGAGGTGAAAGGAGTAAGTATAGTGGTTACTGAGATCATCTGGACGTGTGAGCCACTTAACCATCAGTTAAAGGTCCCTGGGTTGGCTTCCTAAATTCTCTGTCTCAGTTTCTGTGTGTTAGAGGTTGAGATGTTATCTACCTCATCGGAGAGTAGAATGAAATAGTGCATGTAAGGTGCTTTGCACAGTGTTAGCATGAAGTAGTCAGGCATGGCAACCTGCTCCAGTATTATTGCCTAGAGAATTCCATGGACAGAGGAGCCTGGTGGGCCATAGTCCATGGGGTCTCAGAGTCAGATACAACTGAGCTCTAACACACAGTCATTTGATAACATTTGCTTGTGTGTTTTAGGGAACTATTCTGATATATATCTCTACTAATCTTTCCAGTTCTTATTGCTATTCAGAATCAACTGTATGTTTTAATATGAAATATTGAAAAAGTCCTCAGTCTTTAGAAATTATAGGTCGTTTTGAAGTAGTTCTTTGCAGAAGTATAAGGAACCCCTATAGGAAAGCGGACATCTTAAAAGATGTAGTTTATAGTTTACTTTTTGTCTGTTTTTAAATTTGCAGGGCTGAACAGAATTATTTTCTATTCACTTTGTTAATATTTCTCAGGAAAAAAAATTTACAAACCAAGATAGGGTGATATAAAGAGCATATAGCAAAAAGTAAAGTTACACATTCAGGAGAATAGTATTCAGAATTCCTTACAGGTTATGAACCATTTCTTTGCTGTAAAAATAGGTCATTGTAATAATATCTGTATCTGTCTGTTCTTGTCTCTTTAAAATGTTATGTTCTTCTTTATTCAAAAGCTAATAGACTGTGACCTTGTAGGTTCAGGATAAATTTCGTTTAGACCTGTCTGACGAAGAGGCAGTGCATTACATGCAGAGTCTGATTGATGAAAGTGTCCATGCTCTCTTTGCTGCAGTGGTGGAACAGATTCACAAGTTTGCCCAGGTAAGTTCTCTGATGGCAGTGCGTTCATCTCAGCGTCTCCATGTTCTCCCATAGAATTCTCTCAGAACCATGCCTTTCTCTGCAAATGACACGTTTTCTGTGATTTTTTTTGTCAAGCCTTCTTGACATCTCACCAGCCTTCCAACATGAATGTGTTTGATGCACTAATAACTCTCAAACATTCCACTGAAATAGTCTTAGTAACTAAATAGTGGAGCATCAGCATAGGTATATCTGTATGTTGTAGTCAGTAGTACCTATAAATTCTTCTTGAGAATGATCTTGGGCCTGGTGGAGGCTTTGACAAGTGAGACTTGAACACTTGTTGGGTTTGGTAAATGGTGAAGTGCTAAGAAAAGAGATTAGAAGCTGAGAAAAGTGACGGCATACGTAGCACACACAGAAGGGTCTATCTGTAGACTTACCGGTTAGCAGACTCTTCTGTTTGAGGGAAGACTTTTTTACACTAGCCTTGATGATAAACCTCAGATTTAGAAACTATTTTAATTTTGAATTTCATAATGAGGATAATGATGTAAGTGGTTAGCAAACAGAAAAATGAGGTCGCTTTCCTCTCCCACATGGTCCTGCGAACTCCTTCCTGACTTTACACATTCAGTTAATGATAATTTTACTACTGCAAGCTCAAAGCTTGTCTGTTTTAACTTCTTCCTCACCCAGCATACAGGATGTCACCAAGCCTTGTGAGTTTCCTTAACTGTTTTTTAATTATCATTTTCTGTCATTTTCCCACTATTGACATTTTGACCTAGTTTTTCATTTTAGAATACTTTAATTAAAATCCTTCATAACTGCTTTTAGTATTTTTTTCTCTCAGCATACTTATCTTTATTCTAAATATTCCAATCAGATATAGCTTCACAAAATACCATTTTACCTTTTTATTTAATAATTTAAATATGAAAAGTGTTTCCCTGTTGCCTATAAATGATGTCCAGTCTCTAGCAATTCAGGGCCTTCCAGATCATTGTGTTCTAAGCTTCTTTCTAAGCTATTCCCCGAATACTCTTTTTCTCAATATTTTGCTCTCTTCCATTTCTGTGGCTACTTAGCTCTTTTCTTCAGCCCAGAATATCTGTCTCCTTAATAATGAATCTCCTATAAATGCCTGCTTGCTAAAATCCAACCTGTCCTTCCAAGATCTATTCACACCACTGTGATTCATCTTCCTCTGAATATTAATAGTACTTTGTACTTTTATTATGAGTTGCACTTACATTTTGTTTTCTATTATAAATATTTGAATCACCTTATAACTCCTAAAATGCAAGCTTCTTGAAGACTGGGATATGTATCAATGACCCAGAAGCACAGTGCCTTTAAACACTTAAGAAATATCTAATGAATATAAGGGAATTTTTTTCCCTATAAATGTTAGCTGATATTCTTTCTCTCTCACAACAAAAAATGTTTCTTGTCTCTGAACACCAGTCTGAGTCGTATTTTATTATAAGTGCCAACTCAAGGTTTGCTGTACCTGCCGTTAATCGCCATCACTTCTCAAGAGAGTAAACTGTGACTCAGAGGGTAAGTTGAGTGACTTGTCCAAGTCACCAAGCTCGTTAGTGGCAGACCTGGATCAACATACAGCACAGCAGAATAGTTTAGAACTGTAAGGGGAAAAAGTCCAGAAAGGTATAATGACTTAACCAACTTCATGTGACTAATGAGGGGCAGAATCAAGGCTTGAAACCAGATCTTCTGACCCCCATATCCAACCAGTGATAAGCTAGATTATTTTTTAGCTTATCAAGCTTGTCTTCTTTATCAGAATCTGACATACTTTTTTTTTAATTTATTATAAAATTGATATAGTTGATTTACAGTGTTATAAATGTTTCAGGTATACAACATAGTGATTCACAAGAATCCCAAGTTCTCTATCTCAGGAAGTTAACTTGAAAGTGCTCGTGCTTGTCTTTAAAGTCTCTTTAAATATGTCATCTGTGAGGGCTTCCCTGGTGGCTCAGTGGTAAAGAATCTGCCTCCCAGTGCAGGAGACATGGGTTGGATCCCTGATCTGAGGAGATCCCCCATGGTGCAGAGCAACTAAGCCCATGCACCATAACTACTGAGCCTGTGCTCTAGAGCCTGGGAGCCGTAACTACTGAAGCCCCCATGCCCGAGAGCCCATGCTGCTCAAAGGAGGCCACCACAGTGAGAAACCCAAACACCGCAACTAAAAGGTAGTCCCTCCCCCCGGCCCCACACACAGCTGGAGAAAAGTCCATGCAGCAACGAAGACCTGCATAGCCAAAAAATAAATTAATAATAAATAATTTTTTTAATGTCACCTATGTTCATACTATTATACAACAAACTATCAATATGAGTAACATTAAGACATTAATTCTATTTGGAACTTGCTTAGGTATTGAAAGGTACCAGAGACACTAAACAAGGTCTTAGTGAAAGTGAAGTCACTCAGTCGTGTCCGACTCTTTGCGACCTGTAGATGGTAGCCTACCAGGCTCCTCCAACCATGGGATTCTCCAGGCAAGAATACTGGAGTGGGTTGCCATTTCCTTCTCCAGGGGATCTTCCCGACCCAGGGATCGAACCCGGGTCTCCTGCATTGGGGGCAGACGCTTTAACCTCTGAGCCACCAGGGAAGTCCAAACAAGGTCTTAACTTCACCTAAGTTTTCTCAGATTATAATATATACATGCATAGTTGTTTCTTAACTAATCTCTGAGGGAATGTATTTTCCTTTGAAATTCACATTCTTACATATGCATTTTCTAAATATTGATCCTAGTAAATCACATGTACACTCAAGTTTTGATGATCAACATGTTTCTTTGTCACTCAGCATTTATTATAAGGATGCATTTTGCTAATTGATTTTATGCTAATTTTAGTGCATTCCTATTAATCATTATGGATTATAGAACCCAGTTTTTATAAAATGGAGGTAGACATGTTAACAGAAGTTCTTCCTGCATTAAAGAAATATTCTTAAAAACAACTGAAAAATTGCCTGATACAGGTGCTATATTGACATGCCGAAAGGTTTATTTTATTCCATCATGCCATTTGCTAGGAAAGGTTGAGATTAAACACTGCAATATTTGTTGCCTAGCAACACCCACCTACTAGTGGTGGAAATTTTCCACTGAAAACCACTTTTATTTGGGTCATTGTCTTTAAAATTGCATCATCAGAGCTCTTCTTCCCTTCAGAATTATCTTATAGGACTTTCTAATCTTGTCTGTGCAAAAAGGTGGAGACCACTTAGTTTGGGTCACTTCCTGCTCTAAAACTATGCCTTTCAATGGAAATCTCTCATATTGCAGCCCATTTTTTTCTAGTTTCTGCTTTTTCCTGTCTGTCTCTCTTCGTTGATTGTTGGTAAAAGTCTGGAGAAAGGGGTGGGGGATGATTTTCATTAATCTTAATACATATTAAATCTCATTACATGAATATAGATTCAGGTTAGGGATATATTTTTGGCACACTAAATGTAAAAATTTATGAACAGATTGGAAATTTTAGGTGAGTTCCAGCTCAGCATACTAAGAGCACATCCCCCTGCAGTCCATCTGGCAGGAACCCTTCCTTAGCCCCTTTGGTATTCAAGGAGGAAGAGCACAGGGCCCAGCAGAAGGTCACAGGAAAGTGCAGCCCCAGTGCACCTTTGATGAAGAGAAGCCAGCTATACACACACACTCTCACTTGAGAGTAAAACACACATCATGAAAGGAGGAAAGAGTATGTTTATTATGCCTGACATTTCCTCCCTATCTAGCAGGTGTGTCAGGGACCCCCTCCAGAGTAATTCAGGTCCTAACATTCCTCCCATAACATGACATCTTACCGTGCTGAATGTGATTCCAATATTGAAGGTTCTTGGGGTTTTTTTGGTATAACATGGCCTCTATATACAAGCCATCTGCCCCATCTGCTACTCAAAGAATTAGGTTTTTTTGCTTCAGTCCTGAGGGGAAAGCTTCCTATTTTGCTTTTATTCGTTTTATTTATATTCCGTTTTACCTTTATGTACAGACCTTAGTACTTAAACCCTGTGTAGAATGTTTCCATTGTAACTGCTGTACTCTCTCATCTAGTTTGAGAAGGCACAGAAGCAAAAGATGCCCAGAGGAGAGGAGATCAGAACATTATTTCTGATTTTATATTATATGGACATTATTTTGCCATTAGGAATAAAGAACAGAAATGAAAAATATTCCATTGATCAAAATATAAAATTTCCAAGGAGCAAGTGTCTTTTAATTTTGTGGCTACAATCACCGTGCACATTGATTTTGAAGCCCAGGAAAATGAAATCAGCCACCATTTTCACATTTTCCACATCTATTTGCCACAAAGATATAAAACCAGATGCCATGATCTTCATTTTTTGAATGTTGAGTTTTAAGCCAGTTTCTTCACTCTTTCACTTTCATCAAGAGTCTCTTTAGTTATCTGCTTATCTGAGGTTATTGATATTTCTCCTGGCAGGCTTGATTCCAGCTTGTGCTTTATCCAGCCCGGCATTTCACATGATGTACTCTGCAAAGAAGTTAAATAAACAGGGTGACAATATACAGGCTTGACGTACTCTTTTCCCAATTTGGAACCAGTCTGTTGTTCCATGTCCAGTTCTAACTGTTGCTTCTTGACCTCCACACAGGTTTCTCAGGAGGCAAGTCAGGTAGTTTGGTGTTCCCATCTCTTTAAGAATTTTCCACAGTTTGTTGTGATCCATGCAGTCAAAGACTTCAGTGCAGTCAATGAAGCAGAAGTAGATGTTTTCTTGGAATTCTCTTGTTTTTTTCTATGAATCAGTGGATGTTGGCAATTTGATCTCTGGTTCCTCTGTCTTTTCTAAATCCAGTTTGTACATTTGGAAATTCTTGGTTCATGTACTGTTGAACCTAGCTGGAAGGATTTTGAGGATTTGGCATTGTCCTTCTTGGGGATTGAAATGAAAACTGACCTTTTCCAGTCCTGTGACCATTGCTGAGTTTTCCAAGTTTGCTAGCATATTGAGTGCAGCACTTTAACAGCATCATCTTTGTTAATGAATTAATGTTACATTAATGGCCCCAAACATCTTTGTTAATGACTCCAAAAAAATTCTTTACTGGATCTTTGTTGTTCTTTAAGCACTGCTTCCTTTTATTTTTTTGCAAACCATTTCTGTACTCTGTAGTGTGCATTAACTTCACAATGTGTGGAATATATTAACAATTTTCACAGTCTCTAAAAAATGTTGCACCAAGAACTAAGCTTATTGTTCAGAATATTAGTCATCTATCACTGCAGAATTCAGTGGACTTTTTTCCTTCCTAGTTCTAGATTTGTCTGCTGTTTAATAATGAAGTCATTTTGAGCTTACAGTTAGCAAACATTCCTTTCCCAAAATATTTGCTCATATAAACTGGAATTACCTGAAGTTTTTTTTGTTGTTCTTTGTCTTTTTCTATTAAAGAATTACATGTTTGTCCTCTTCTAAGTTTTTTGACTATAAACTGTTGTTTCTCTTCTTTGTGAATAGAAAAGCTAATTTTCTTTTTGTTGTTTTTAATTTTTGCAGTACTGGAGAAAATGAAACTGGGTTTGGCCTATCGAGATGATTGTCACCATAAGAAAACAACTTTAAAAGCAACATGTGTGTAATGAAGACTTAAGACTGTCAAACAAGGAGGAGAACATTTAGTCCTGAAGATACCATATATCCTAAGTGTTTCACAGTGCCTGAATTCTGTTTCCTCGGATGTCATTGCTTAAATGCAATCTTGAATGGTTTGTTTGAAGTATTATATATATTTATTTTCAAATGTACACATTGTTAATAAGCTAAGAAGTAAGAATCTTGTTCCAGAACCATGTACATATTATGAGAGTTCTCAAGGAATTTTATGTTGAAATAGTAAAACATTTTAGTCTTCAACTTTGAAAGCCCTTTTTTCCTTATCTCGTCACATCAGCAGAGCAGTTGTATGAATTTGGGCTGTCTCGGTTGTGCTTGTTTGCTTTGTCTCTCAGCCCCTTGTTCCCTTTCTCTGTTGTTCCTTCCCCGCCCCCCACCCCCCAGATTTTTTTTTTTTCTTCCTGATCTATAATACTTCAAGTTTTACATGTTATGGCCTATTCTTTTATACTTTTGAGAATTGTATATTTCAAATAAGACAGCCATTTTTTCTTACCTACAAATACTGGAAATTTTGTTTGTTTGTTTCATAGTTCACATTTCTCCTAGGTTGTACATATATAAAGCAGGTTAAAAAAATGTAACTATCTGAATACTTAGCCAAAAGGTAATATGACAGCAGTTTTTCATATTGAACCTAAGATATTTTTACATGTAAGCATAAATTGTCTTTATGCAATAAATTTTTTTTATGAAAACTTAGTTTTCAAGAGCTTTTAAAAGTAACTCTCCTAGACCTGTTAATGTAATCTACCCTTTCTGATTAAAGCAAAATAATTTTTAGTGTTTGAAGACTAGAAGTCCTACGAGTCCATCTAGCTTTTTTACCTAATAGAACTTCAGCAAAAAGGAACAAACACAGATAAGAGCAGAGCAGTAATAATCTTGGCAAATTGTTGTAAAGTCATATGATTTTGTTTTGGAAGGTAAACAATATCTCTTTTGATGCTGAATATTTAATATCAAATGATAGAAAAAGATTTAAGAAGGTTATATTAAGGCACAGTTTCAGAAAATGTCATTATAATGTTACCAAATTTATATCTGAGTTTGCTACATTAGAGTGGGGTTGTCAGCTGGAAAGCAAGTGTTCAATTAAGAGAGAATCTTAGAAGCATATGGAATTTGACTTGTATAAAACATACATGCAGATTAGAAAAATGGTAAAGATGAGAATGCCTCTGAATATTAATCATAAGAGAATAATGCCTAATCTAATTGGCAAGCTCCATCCTCTCTCTTACTTTTTCTTTGCCTCATACATTTTCATCATTTTTTGTTGCCCAGAAGTTTGTAACCAGTCTACATTCTTATTCTTCTAGTCCTATTGCTGTTGGTACCTCCTTCAAAAGTTTCCTCAAAATGACACTGTTAAAAGTGACCATTCCAACTTTCTGAACTCTTAATTCTTTATTTGTAACTTTTTAATTGGCACTCAGTACAGTAAGGCATTTTTATTGTAGTTGCATCTCCTGTTACAGAAGTTGGCAAACGTTTTCTGTAAATGGCCAAAACAATAAATATCTTCAGCTTTGAAGAGCATATGATCTTGGTCATAACTCATACTCTATTGTATGTGTAAAACAATCACAGACAACATGTAACCAAATGTTATGGCCAGATTTGACCCTCAGGCCATAATTTGCTGACCTCTGTTTGAATTAACTGTAGGTCAAACTGTATCATCTTAATCATCTTTATAAACTCCATACGTTTTGCATAGATAGTAATATGGATATTTATGTTACATGCTCTATAAATGTTTTTGAACTACTATGATATTGTGTAGTGGCAAACACAACTAGTAAGATGGGTTGATTATGAGTGAGCTTGTATTCTGTGCAAAGTTTATAGGGATTATGAGAGAGAGCGAGCTTTATAGGAAGGAAGACAGGTATTGACTAAGGAAGGATAGTGGCTTTGCTTTTGTAGAACGTATTTTTATGGCTGTGGGTGGTGAGCCTGTATCACAAAGGAAAATGATTCATCAGTCTCTCTTTCTACTGCTCAAGCAACCTCTGTGCTCCTACTATTTCCCCCCAATACCATTTTTTTTTATCATGTAGTCTCTATTTTCCTTTATTATCATTGCCATTCAGATTTTTGGCAAGTTTACAGTGTTTCAAGCACATTGCTTTCTTTGAGTTTGAAGAAAGTGTTTCTGAGGACACATGCCTTAATTTAGAAGTAGGAGTATACTCTTGTATTCAGAGTGAGATTTCTGAATCGGGGAGAGAAAGTGGCTGTGGATGGCAGCCGCTGTGAGTAGGGCTATCAGAAGTAAACTGTGGTTCACATCCCTAAATAAGGGGTTCATATAGTCTGATTTTCTTTCTTTACTCTCCGTAGGGTTAGGTATTCCCCAGCTCATTTATGTATTATAAGGTTTTCAGGTGAGTATTTATTATAATCACAGTCAGCATAATTTATGAGAACTTACTATTACATATCAGGATTATACTAATTGCTTCATATGCCTTAGATATCACTATTCTGTATAACAGTCCTGAGGTAGAATTCCTTCCCCATTTTATAGAACTTTAAGACAAGTGAATCACCTGCCCAAGGTAAGGCTGCAAAGTGAGAGCAGAGTTAGGGTCTGAAGTTGAGTTACTCATTTCAGTGATTACAGTCTTAACCATCAAAATCTCCTGGCCTTCATTTCTCATGGAGACAATGGTGATAGTACTGACCTCTGTTGTGTGCATGTGAGTGTATGTGGTCCATTAGACTTGAATCCCCACAAACAAAGCCTATTCCTTATCTTTTTTTTTTTGAACAGAATTACCAAAGATACAGGCAGTAGTCAATTAATTAAATTTTTAAGAAACTGAGTCATGTCATCATGTGACAGATTCATACTTGCCTTAAAATAGGAAATCTGTCAACCCTAAAGGAAATTAGGAATATGCTATGGAAGGACTGATACCGAAGCTGAAGCTCCAATACTTAGGCCACCTGATAGGAAGAACTGACTCACTGGAAAAGACCTTGATGCTGGGAAAGATTGAAGGCAGGAGGAGAAGGCAACAACAGAGGATGAGATGGTTGGATGACATCACCAACTCGATAGACATGAGTTTTAGCAAGCTCTGGGAGTTGGTGATGGACAGGGAAGCCTGGTGTGCTGCAGTCCACAGGGTCTCAGAGTCTGACTTGACTGAGCAACTGAACTGAAATAGGAAATAAGTCAGTCAGTAAAAACATGCTGACAAAATAAATCTTAACATGCAATTGTTAACCTACAATCACAATGTCCTTTATATTTTTGCACATAGACCTAACATTACAGTTTTGTTTTGTTTTTTTAAAGAATTGCCTTTCTGGCAGTGACGAGCTCCCCATGACAATATGCCTATGGCAACGGAGCTCCATCTCTCTCCAGAAGAGAAGAGGAAACACAAGAAAAAGGGCCTGGTGCAGAGTCTTAATTGCTATTTCATGGATGTGAAATGCTCAGGATTCTATAAAATCACCGCAATCTTTAGCCATGTGCAAACACGGTAGTTTTGTGTGTTGGCTGCTCTACTGTCCTCTGCCAGCCTACAAGAGGAGAAGGAAGGCTTCCAGAAGGATGCGCCTTCAGGCAGAAGCAGCACTAAAAGTATCCTGTATCAAGATGAATGGGAAGCCATCCCAATAAACACATTTTGGATACAAAAAAAATGAATTGAGACTCTTGGGATTTTTTGTGTGTGAGGGGAAGGCAGGTAAATTTAAAAAACAACATGAATTTTCTATAATTAAATATGGAAAATATACCAGATTTCTGAAGGAATGATTTGATATGTTAACACTTCACCATAAAGAATGCATACCACCTGGATGGGATCCTGGCACAGCTAAAAATGAAAGACATTCATATAAAGTGTGAACTAGTTAAAAAGTCTCAAAAGTATAAGGCAGTTACTTTATAGAGAATCCCATAGTTTGAGTTTGTTTCATTTTCCTCAAGTTGTGTTATTTTTGGTTGGAACACTTCAAAAAAATAAATACTGTGTACTTCTCATGACCTTATCAGAAAACAAATGATAAGAATTTTTCCTATGCCTGATCATGGACGCTTTCATCACTTGGTAAAAATACGTTTTCCAGCTTTTTTCAAACTCTCCATTTCAATTGCTCATTCATGTCTGACTCTTTGTGACCCCATGGACTGCAGCACACCAGGCTTCCCTATCCATCACCAACTCGTAGAGCTTGCTCACACTCATGTTCATTGAGTTGGTGATGCATTCCAACCGTCTCATCCTCTGGTCCCCTTCTTCCTCCTGTCTTCAATCTTTCCCTTTCATCAGGGTCTTTTCCAATGAGTCAGTTCTTCACATTAAGTGACCAAAGTGTTAGTTTCAGCATCAGTCCTTCCAGTGAATGTTCAGGACTGATTTCCTTTAGGATTGACTGGTTGGATCTCCTTGCTGTCCAGGGACTCTCAAGAGTCTTCTCCAACAATCACAGTTCAAAACCATCACTTCAATGCTCAACTTTCTTTATGGTCTAACATTCACATCCATACACAACTACTGGAAAAACTACAAACTCTGAAGTTAATTTGTATTTGAAACTTATAAATTAGTGAGCAATTTATAAGTATTTTATGGGGAGATACCTTGAAACCATGTTAATATCTTGTTCTTTAACACACTTTTACCTATTGGTTTTAGCATATGTTGATTTTTCTTGCCTGAATCAAGTATTACTATGGTGAAAGGCAAATGATTATTTTTTTTTAATATAATTCCATTATCCTTTTGGCAGTTGTTAGAGACCTACTGATACAGCTGTCCTTTCTCCATTAATTATTTATTCATTTATTTGTATTAGTATGGACACTTTTATTTTATTGTACAGTGCATTTCTATCATCACTTACTATGATGGTAAAATTGCCCAGGACTGACCTGTCCGCGGTCCTGAGCCTGTGTCCCTGACATGACTTTAATGTTCTTGAGCCTTTCTTACTTCTGGCACGAGATGATCCAGGTTCATCTTATACTTTATGTGCCCCAGCCCTGCAAGTCATTCGTTTCTCCAAGGAGCCCGGATTCTTTCCTGGTTCAGTTTTACCAGATACCTCCCCAAATAAGGTGTCTAACTTTTCTAAAATGGAAGTTATTATAGCATTCCAGTATTGCCGTTCTAAAACTCTGGAGTGTGAACAGGGCAGATGTAGATACAAATAAGCTCAACACAGGTCAAGTAACATCTGAACGAACCACAGAATTTAACTAGAATTTAGCTATTTCTTTAACTTCTCAGCTTTGATCATCATCACTGTCCTTGAGACATCAGGACCAATGGTACCATGTTCTTTATCTGTTTTGTTAGCACAAACCCTCCCTAGGTCAGTGAGAATGATCTCTTATTCCTATACAGCTTTGTACAACCTCCATCTCTAACCTCTGGAGTTCCTTGCGCCATCATCACTAAAAAAGAAGGACTTACACTGAAACAATAAAGATGAACCTCAAAAATATGCTAAGTGAAAGAAGCCAGACATAGAAGATTACCTATAAGTTTGCATTTATCAGAGAAGATAAATCTTAAGCAGAAAGCAATTCAGAGGCTGCCAGGGGCTGGGTAAGAAAATGGGAATTGACAGGAAAGGGATACTGAAGGGATGTTATACAATGATGACAAATGTTCCAAAACTGGAACAACGACTAAGTTTACAATTCATGTACCAAAAAACATAGTATTATGTTTTATGACATACAAGTTGTACTTCAGTAAAGCTGATTTTAACAGATCCTAAGCAACTCACTGTCTAAAGCGAGGAAACATTGTCTTTCTACACCATGGGAGCCCCAAGCTGCTTTCACCTCAACATCCACCCAAACCACCCCTTCCAGCCCGTGTTCCCCTGATGCACCAAGATCACCAGCCTCACCTGCGCTGTTGCCGCCCTGTGACGGGCCTCCGAGCCTGGAGCAGACACACCTCCACCAGCACTGCTCTCTGCAGTCAGGAGGAAATAACACGGTGCGCATTTCCAGGGTTTTTGGCTTGGCTGATGATAAGGACCGACCATTCTAGGCCACTCCAGAGGAAGGAGAGGAGCCCAACAAGTGATGGAGGAGCCAAGCCAGGCATGGGGCAGCACACGCTCACATTCACCCAGTTCCTTAGTCCACCGGGCTCAGTGCAGGATACCAAGCCCAATTGTAAAAAGAAAGCCAGATTGGTTTTCCGGGACAATTGTAACTCTTCTTTTTGGGTCAGGTGAGAAATTGCATTCCAAAATATACGCTAGGAATGTCCAGGGTTCTGGCCCACTTGGCAGGGTTACTGCTGTAAGCAGCTGCCATCACCTACCAGGTAGAGTTTGTCTTCTTACCTCAAGGGAAAAACATAACACCTGCTGCCACGGCACCAGTAGAAATAGTCCCAAATAGAGGCACCTAGCCAAAATTTCCTTGAGAGCCTCTCTCTCTGATCCTGAAGTCTATTTAAAACTTGCTTTCAAATGCAAATCAAAGCCACAATGAGGTATCACTTCACACCTGTCTGAATTGCTAAAAAGGGTATGCTGAAAAGGGTATGGAGAATGGGAGCCTTCCTACACTGTTGGTGGAGAATGTAAATTGGTGCAGCCCCTATGGAGGTTCCTTTAAAAACTAAAAATAGGGCTACTGTTTGAACCAGAAATCGCACTGCTGGGCATATATCTGGAAAAGATGAAAACTCTAAAAAGATATGTGCACTCCAATGCACATAGCAGCACTGTTTATAACAGCCAAGACATGGAAGCAGTCTGTCAATAGATGAACAGATAAAGAAGAGGTACATATACATATATACAATGGAATGCTGGCCATAAAAAAGAATGAAGAGTTACCGTTTGCAGCAACATGGATGGGCCTAGAGATTATCATACTAAATTAAGTAAGATAAATACTATATGATATTAAATGTAGACTCTCAAAAATAATACAAATGGATCTGTGAAACAGAAGATATAGAAAACAAACTTATGGTCACCAAAGGGGAAAGGAGTGTGAGGGATAAATTAGGAGTATGAGATTAACAGATTACTATACATAAAATAGATAAGCAAGTGTTAACTGGATAACACAGGGAGCAATATTCAAAATCTTTTAATAAACTATAAGGAAAAGCTGAAAGAAAAAATTATATATATAAATAATTCAGTTATATATAATTGAATTATTTTGCATCACTTTGCTGTATACTTAAAACTAACAACATATTGTAANACAGGGAGCAATATTCAAAATCTTTTAATAAACTATAAGGAAAAGCTGAAAGAAAAAATTATATATATAAATAATTCAGTTATATATAATTGAATTATTTTGCATCACTTTGCTGTATACTTAAAACTAACAACATATTGTAAATCAACTGCACTTCAATTAAAAAACAACAGCAAAATTAAATGACTCATCTCTGCCTACCCACGCCACAGTACTGGTAGTTATACCAGACTCTCAGTAGTGAGACCTTCACACATCAGTGTCATCCTGTTTATTTTGTCACTGAACGAGAGTTCCAGAACACACTGTAGGAACATTATGGTCACGCAGTTCTTCATATCGTGACCTCCGACCTTCCTGGCTGGTTTCTCAGTCTCTCCTTTATGGACTCTCTCCTCAGATCAATCTCAAAACATTGAACCAACACAGTGCTTATGTCTGAGACCACTTGTTCTTTCTATTTCCTCATGGGTGATCTCATCCAGGCCTGTGGAGTTAAGCATCTGTGACTTGCTGATGACCTGGGCATAGCACTACTGCACACTGCTCCACATTCACAAGTCCCTGAGCTCAGTTCAGTGGCCTACCAGTGTTCTATTAAAAGCCTTAGTAATTTTATCTTGGTATGTTTTAGTAGCTCTAATAGGGCAGGAGAGATACCTGTGACATGTGATCTACCACCATTCTTTGCCATTCTGTTAACATCTACAGTGCCCCAGGAGCACAGAATTCTGATAGGCCCACTGCACATGGGGTTTCAGTTCAGTTCAGTCGCTCAGTCATGTCCGACTCTTTGTGACCCCATGAATCGCAGCACGCCAGGCCTCCCTGCTCATCACCATCTCTCGGAGTTCACTCAGACTCACGTCCATCGAGTCCATGATGCCATCCAGCCATCTCATCCTCGGTCAACCCCTTCTCCTCCTGCCCCCAATCCCTCCCAGCATCAGAGTCTTTTCCAATGAGTCGACTCTTCTCAGGAGGTGGCCAAAGTACTGGACTTTCAGCTTTAGCATCATTCCTTCCAAAAAAATCCCAGGGTTGATCTCCTTCAGAATGGACTGGTTGGATCTCCTTGAAGTCCAAGGGACTCTCAAGAGTCTTCTCCAACACCATAGTTCAAAAGCATCAATTCTTTGGCACTCAGCCTTCTTCACAGTCCAACTCTCACATCCATACATGACCACAGGAAAAATCATAGCCTTGACTAGACGGACCTTAGTCGGCAAAGTAATGTCTCTACTTTTGAATATACTATCTAGGTTGGTCATAACTTTTCTTCCAAGGACTAACCGTCTTCTAATTTCATGGCTGCAGTCACCATCTACAGTGATTTGGAGCCCAAAAAAATAAGGTCTGACACTGTTTCCACTGTTTCCCCATCTATTTCCTATGAAGTTATGGGACTGGATGCCATGATCTTCATTTTCTGAATGTTGAGCTTTAAGACAACTTTTTCACTTTCATCAAGAGGCTTTTTAGCTCCTCTTCAGGGTTTAGTGAGACTCAAAGAAAGAGCAAGCTGATTGTCAAGAAGCCACACTTAAGCCAGAACATACTTTGAACACAGGAAAAACAGTAATATTCTAATCCTGCAAACCACCAAGAAATTCTGAACACATCCTGAAACGTCAGGGAACTCTGTGTGCACACTACGGGAGCCAGATGATAGTACAAAGGTTAAGGCCTATCCAGTGCACAGTAGGGCCCAGTGTGTGACTTCCCACTTCAAGTATGTTTATATATATTTAAATTGAGATATAATTGACACATAACACTGTAAATGTAAGGTGCACAATGTGTTGGCTTGGTAATTTGTGTATTGCAATAGGATTACTATAGTAATATTAGCTAACACTTCTTCCATGTTACATATTTATCACTTTTTGTGTGTGTTGAGAACAATTAAGATTTAGTTTCTTAGTAATGTTGAAATTTTTACAATATTGTACAAATGCATACAGTAGTGTGTATACAATACGTACAATATACAATAGTGTTGACTATAATCACTGTGTTGTGTATTAACTCTCTAGAACTTACCTACTTGTCATAAGTTTTTACCCTTAAAACAATTTCTCCCCAGTTTCCCTATCTCCAGCTCCTTATAACTTCTATTCTCCCTTCTGGTTTTACAAGTTCAGAGTCAAAAGTAATATTATATAGTGTTTGTCCTCTGTCTGACTTATCTCACTTAGCACAACACCTTCAGTGTCCATCCATGTTGTCACATATAGCCGACATTACTTCTTTCTCTTGGATGAAAATATTCAAATATATATCACAACTTCTTTATCCATCCATCCATCCAAGACAGGCATTTCGGTTGTTTCCTTGTCTTGGCTATTGTGAATAATGCTTCAGTGAACATGAGTATGCAGATATCCCTCTGAGATACTGATTTTAACTCATTCAGATATGTATCCAGGAGCGAGATTCCTGGATGATATGGTAGTACAGTTTTTAACTTTTTGAGAAACTGTCATACGTTTCCCATAATGGCTATCAGTTTACATTCCCACCAACAGGTTTTCCTTTTCTCTACATCCTTACCAGCAATTGTGAAAAGCCATCCTAACAGGTATGAGACGATATCTCACTGTCATTTTGATCCATCTGAAACTCTCATTTTCACATGCTCCTGGGTTTAGACATTTTCTCCTAGGACCAATAGCTGCACCTGAAAGACCTCACTGTTTCAACCACCCACCTTTGTTTTACTGATCCGAGGTCCCCAGCCTAGACTTCCTCAAGGATATTTTATTTTGAGGTCCTGGCTATCCTCCTTGTCCTTACTATTCTACTTTTAGGAGGCACGTGCTCCCATCCCAGAATACTCCTTTATCTCTGAATCTCAGAAAGGAAGACATTCAACAGGTGCCATTTTTTAACTCAGAATTGTTTGAGATCCTCATACTAATTGCTCCATCTATTCTTGCCAAGTTTGCATGCAGAGACAAGACTAGGAGAAGATATCAACTCCCTAAATCAAACCCAAAGTTCCCTCCCATGCCTTCTGGGTGTACATCAGTGTGGCACAGGGGTTACAGATATAGGTGAGAGAGCCGGAGACCTGGCTTTCTAACTCTAAGCTTGCTCGTGCCTTGTCTAGGTGACATCGAGGAAGTTACTTACCTTCTATGTAACCTGACTTCCTTTAAAAATGGAATAATAGAATTCACCTCATAAGTTTCTTGTGAGTTTTAAATAAATTGCTCCACATAGAGGGTATGTAACAGTGCTGGACCTATACTAAGAATTATGAAGCTGTTCCCTAATATTACTTTTTAATGGGTAAAAATGAGAGACTGAAGTACCGATTTAATGAGCGCTTATTGTGTGCTTAGCACTGGGGATACAATGGTAAAAAGAACAGACATGGTTGCTTCTTGCATAGATCTTACAACTTATTGAGAAAGACAGACAATAACCAAGCATATAAACAAGTTAATACTTATAAAGGGTAATAAATGTATTGAAAGCAACAGCTATGTGGCAGTGAAAAAAGATAAAATAATTTAGACATACAGTCACCGAAGTTCTCTTAGGACATGATACTTAAGCCAAGAACAGATGGGTCAAAGGAACTATCCATGGACTAGTAGAGTCACTGTTGTGGGAGGAACACTTTAATCAGAGGAGGCAGCATGTGCAAGGACCTCAAACCAGGAAGAATGTAGTCTTGTTTGAAAACCTAAGAGAAAGCTGGTATGGCTGGGACCTGTGAGCAAGAGGAGACATCAGAAGATGAGGTGGAAAAGACAGGTGAGTGCCGGGGTCCAGCCCTAGTGGATCCAGGGTAATTTGAAGCGGGGACAGAGTCAGCATCCTAGGAATTAACTGCTTAATTAAAGATATAGAGGGGGATTAGAAAGAAATAGTGTAGTAGGAAAATTAGTGGAGAAAAAGAGGCTGAATAACTGGGTTTACATGGGATACCAATAAAACTCCAAGACAAGGCGTTTGCACCATCTGCATTGGGCCACCAGCACCCGTTTGAATATCGGAGGATGCCCTACCTTGGGCTCCCTCTCTCACGGATCTTAGAAGCCAGGGCAAGTAAGTAGATGTGGCAAGCACCCACGCTCCAGATGGGAATTCAGCCAGAAAAACGGGGAGCAAGAAAGAAATGACGTGGGGGAATTGGTCTTTCCAGAAACTGATCCAGTTTCTTTATTTTTTGTTTGCTCATATACCTTTTGTTACACATAGAGACAAATGGAAATTTTAAAGTCACGTGGGGGTCAGCAGTCCTGACTTTTATCAAAATCAGGTGTTTCACAGAAAATTATATATAAAGGTCTTAGGGGTTTTACATCATCTGGCCATGAGGCCTGCTGACATTTTATGATCCTTTCTTTCTGATAACCAAAAATCTTGTTTTCCAGGGGTGTCTTTCCTTAAACCAGGCACCACCCTCTGAAGGTACCAGATAAAGTTGCATTCCTATAGGGTGAGGGTGTAGTGGATTACAACTAAGAAAGGAATTTATTTAACCTAAGGTTAACATGATTAATCTTAAAGATTAATACTTATTTCTCCTATATGCTAGTTATATTCATTATAAGGGCAGGGAATTGGAGATTTAGCAGCAAACATCAGCCCAACAAATGAAAACCCTTTACCAATGTTCCCCTTAAGATCTATTTAGTCTTAAGATAGTGATAAAGTTACATTTTTACATAGCAAGGACATAGTGATTTATAACAAAGTACAGTAATCTATAACAAAAGAGAAAATTCATTAACTCAAAAAGTCTAATATTGCTAACATCAAAAACTACTATATTTCTTTTTCTATATTCCAAATACATTAATATATTGCCAGGTGCCTAAGGATATGGAGGCCTGGCGGCAATCATTGACTCAACAATGAGAAAAGCCCTATGCTAATTAAGATTTTCAAAATACTCCAAACTCTGTGCTGTTTATGGTTGAGAAGTTGTCACACAAGCTAGTCTGTCAGCAGAGAGGTTTGACCTGAGACACCCTTGTCACACCCAGGGCAGGGAATTAGCAGTAATTATTGGTATAACTAATGAAAAACCCTTCACCAATAAAATTCCTAACCAACCCACTATACTAATAATTTCTAACTTCCCAAAAGAATTTGCCTTTAGTACGTCTAAAACATCCCGTGCCTCTGACGGTTGGGAGGATGTAAACAATCACAGGTGGCTGGACGAACCTGTATAGACAGGCTAGATAACCTTCAGAGGAGTTCGTATGTTGAAACACTCTTGTCACACCCAGGAATTTTTTATTGACTTGGAGCTGTAAGTTAACTCCTTCTCCGAGAAGGGTAATGGGGGTCAGCCCCCTGTAAAGTCAGAGGTCTAGGTGAGAGCATAAAACAGTAAAGTAGGCAGACCCTGGTTTGGGGGGAAGATGCTCAGGAACAGGGGGTTTCCTGAGGTTCGATCCTGCATTTGTGTATGCTGAAGCCTTTTTCCTCATGACCTTTGCCATGGGCGGAGTTCCTCATGCTGGCTCCCGGCAGGTGGGTTCAAATCATGAGGGATGATTTGAAACACCCCTCATACATCATGTGAAAGATTTGAGATTTCATTTTGTTGAAACCTGAGAGAAGCTGTAACTAAAGTAGGCAAGAGCTACAATCACGGAAAAAGCTACAATCACAGGAAAAGCTGGGTCACTGCCCAGAAGGAGTTGAGATCATCATCCCCCCGACCTTGAGACTCAGCCAGTCAGCATATTCCCTGTAGCCTGGTTAGAACTAGCCTAGATAATACGAAAAGTCCCCTAAGCGAGCCCGCATGCGCAAAAACTAGCCAATTAGTAAATGCCAAGAATCCCTAAATCCACACACACACATTGTACAACCAATCAGCCTATGCCATATAGCTGTCTTTGTTCTAAGCCTATAAATACCCCTGTAATCCTGGGCTNCGAAAAGTCCCCTAAGCGAGCCCGCATGCGCAAAAACTAGCCAATTAGTAAATGCCAAGAATCCCTAAATCCACACACACACATTGTACAACCAATCAGCCTATGCCATATAGCTGTCTTTGTTCTAAGCCTATAAATACCCCTGTAATCCTGGGCTTGGGGCTCTCTTGCCTAACTCCACTGCGTTGGATGTGGCAGAGCACCCTAACTCGAGTTAGCAACTCCCTTCTTGCCTTTGGATTGCCGTAGTGGACTTGTTCTCTCAGTCTATTTGGAGACTTGGGCTTGGAGCATAACACATTTAAGTGAAAACTCAAGAAAGAGACTAAAAAATCTTTCTTATTAAATTATCACTGTGTAGAAAATGGACCTTCAAGAAAAAATCAAGGACACTAATTAGTAATCTAGGAGACAATGTTGCCTGGATTAAAGTTTTAAAAGTGGATATGGTGACAAGTAAGTATGACATTTGGTTTGGAAGTTGGAATATGTCAAGGCTGTATATTGTCACTCTGCTTATTTAACTTATATTCAGGGTACATCATGCAAAATGCCAGGCTGGGTGAATCACAAGCCAAAATTAAGATTGCCAGGAAAAATATCAACAACCTCAGATATGCAGATGACACCACTCTAATGGCAGAAAGAGAAGAGGGACTAAAGATCCTCTTGATGAAAGTGAAAGAGAAGAGTGAAAAAACTGAATTAAAACTCAACATTCAAAAAATTAAGATCATGGCTTCCAGTCCCATCACTTCATGGCAAATAGATGAGGAAACAATGGTAACAATGGTCTTAGACTGACCCCTTTTGAATTAATTTTTTGTGTATATTGTGAGTTACAGCTATGAGTTCACTCTTTTGCACATGACAGGCTTCCCTGATGGCTCAGCTGGTGAAGAATCTGCCTGCAATGTAGGAGACCTGGGTTTGATCCCTGGATTGGGAAGATCCTCTGGAAAAGGGAAAGGCTACCCACTCCAGTATTCTGGCCTGGAAAAGTCCATGGACTCTAGTCCATGGGGGTTGCAAAGAGTTGAGTGACTTTCACTTTCACTTTGACCCAATTGTCACATCATCATTTGTTGAAAAGACAAATTTACCTCACTGAATTTTCTTGGCACAATTTTCAAATACCAGTTGACTATAAATTAGTTATTTATTTCTGGAGTCTCAATTATATTACATTGATCTCTGCCTCTATCCTTATGTCAATACCATGTTATCTTGATGACTGCTGCTCTGTAGTAACTTTTGAAATCAGATAGTTTGTATCCTGTAAATTTGTTTTTTTTTTTTTTTCAAGAATGGGCATTTTTGGTCACTGCACTTCATAGATATTTATCCTTTAAATATCACCCCATAAACAGAAAACTCAAATTATATTATCCAAATCAGTTTCTGAAGCTGTGACTCATATTGGAGAAGTCTTTAATTGGCAGTCCCAATGGAATGTCTCATGGTTATCTCAAACTGTCCATATGAAACAGCATATTCGTCACATAACTTCCTCAATCCCATTTCTTCTGTCACTTTCACTTAATTACTGTACCTATCCCCACACTTGACTGCATTGCTCATGCAGGAAACTGAGAGTCGGTCTTCACTGCTCCCTCTTCTTCAGTCCCACAGTCAATACTTCAGCAGATTCTACCCATCCAACCTTCGATGTTCAGTCATTAAGTGTATCTGACTCTTTCTGACCCCATGGTCTGCCACATGCCAAGATTCTCTGTCCTTCACTATTTTTCAGAGTTTCCCAGCAATCTTGATTCCAGTTTCTACTTCATTCAGCCTGGCATTTTGAATGTACCCTGCACAGAAGTTAAATAAGTATAGTGACAAAATACATCCTTTTTTAATATAAATTTATTTATTTTATAGAACAATATACAGCCTTGACTTATTCCTTTCCCAGTTTTGAACCATTCCATTATTTCACGCATGGAACTGTTGCTTCTTGACCTGCATACAGAGTTCTCAGGAAGCAGGTAAGGTGGTATGGTAATCCCATCTATTGAAGAATTTTCTACAATTTGTTGTGATCCACACAGTCAAAGGCTTTAGCACGGTCAATGAAGCAGAAGTAGATGTTTTTCTGGAATTCCCTTGCTTTTTCTATGATCCAGTAGATGTTGGTAGTTTGATCTCTGGTTCCTCTGCTTTTTCTAAATCTAGCTTCTGTATTTGGAAGTTCTAGGTTCACTAACTGTTGAACCGCAGTTTGAAGGATTTTGAGCATTACCTTGTTAGCACGTGAAATGAGTGCAACTGTGAGGTAGTTTGAACATTCTTTGGCATTGCCCTTCTTTGGAATTGAAACAAAAACTACTTTTTCACAATTGGTTGACCAGTTTTCCCAGCACCACTTATTAAAGAGATTGTCTTTACTCCATTGTATATTCTTNTGACCAGTTTTCCCAGCATCACTTGTTAAAGAGATTATCTTTAATCCATTTTATATTCTTGCCTCCTTTGTCAAAGATAAGGTGCCCATAGGTACATGGGTTTATCTCTGGGTTTTCTATTTTGTTCCATTGATCTATATTTCTGTCTTTGTGCCAGTACCATACTGTCTTGATGACTGTGACTTTGTAGTAGAGCCTGAAGTCAGGCAGGTTGATTTACTCCAGTTCCATTCTTCTTTCTCAAGGTTGCTTTGGCCTTGAAGTTTTTTGTATTTCCATACAAATTGTGAAATTATTTGTTCTAGCTCTGAAAAATACTGTTGGTAGCTTGATAGGGATTACATTGAATCTATAAATTGCTTTGGGTAGCACATTCGTTTTCACTATATTGATTCTTCCAATCCATGAACATGGTATATTTCTCCATCTATTAGTGTCCTCTTTGATTTCTTTTACCAGTGTTTTATAGTTTTCTATTAATTTCTTTAGGTAGATATATTCCTAAGTATTTTATAGTTTTCTATTAGTTTCTTTAGGTAGATATATTCCTAAGTATTTTATTCTTTACGTTGCAATGATGAATGGAATTGTTTCCTTAATTTCTTTTTCTACTTTCTTGAATTTTTGAATTTTTTTCTTACATCTTGGATTTTTTTCTTACTAATTGTTATTTATAGTGGAGAAAAGTTGGTATAACATAGTTGTCCAACAATGGATGGATTTTTAAGTAAAGTAGGTCATAAAACATACTGGATTACACAATCCCATTTTTGAAGAAAATAATGCATGTTCCTCCTGAAGGAAATAAAAGGAGATACACACCAGTGTATTATCAGCAGGTGATTCTGGACAGGTGGGTGAGCAGACATCTTGGCTATTCTTTATATTGTTTTGCCTGTTTGCATTTTCTGATTTTTGTAACGGTCATGTGTGCTCATGTTTTTAATAAGAACACAATGAGAAACATGAACATTAAAAAATATAAAAATGTAAGAAAACCGAACACAGCCAACAGAGCAAGTAAGAAGGGCTGAGAAAATGAAGGGTAAAGAGACATCTTGACAGGACGTGGAAGTGGCACAGCAAAGCTTTGGGCAATGAGGTGGGGGTGGGAGAGCAGGAGTGGGGAGCAGCTTATGGTGGATGTTCTGGAGAAAGGAGAAGCGATGAGCAGTACCATTCCTGTTGTACCTGTTTGAGTCATTTTAAATAGCAAAATGAATTTTATTTTGAAAGAAAATTTTAGATAAAGAGATATCAGTAAGAGGGCCCTGTCTTGGGCTAAGAGGGGTTAGTACATGCCCAGTCTATGAGAAAGGGTCATAAACAGATGTGGACGTTATCCCCTGAATGGAAGTCATTGCCTTTGTCACCTTGCTCTTGACTTTGAGAGAAACACAAAACACTGTGACGGTTTGAAACAAATCATTTAGAAGGAAAGACTGAAAATCAGAATCCTCAACAAAAGAGGAGGATCTGCAAAAAATTCGTTAGGACAACAGATATTGATTACTCTGTCTCCAGGAACTGGAAAAATCACTTGGGTTGCTGGAAAGGAGGTGTTTCTCTTTGAATGTGACTGATGGAAGAGATCAAAAAGCAAAAGTTACCAGAGGTTTGTGAATCTAAATAGGCTGCTTAATGTTGCTGAATACTGGAAAAAAAACGAAACATAAAAACCTATTTTAAGTTTGCTTCTTCAGTTCAGTTTAGGTCAGTTCAGTCACTCAGTCATGTCTGACACTTTGTGACCCTATGAATCGCAGCACACCAGGCCTCCCTGTCCATCAGTAACTCCCAGAGTTCACTCAAACTCATGTCCATCAAGTCAGTGATGCCATCCAGCCATCTCATTCTCTGTTGTCCCCTTCTCCTCCTGTCCCCAATCCCTCCCAGTGTCAGAGTCTTTTCCAATGAGTCAACTCTTTGCATAATGTGGCCAAAGTATTGGAGCTTCAGCTTCAGCATCAGTCCTTCCAATGAACACCCAGGACCGATCTCCTTTATAATGGACTGGTTGGATCTCCTTGCAGTCCAAGAGACTCTCAAGAGTCTTCTCCAACACCGCAGTTCAAAAGTATCAATTCTTCGGCGCTCAGCTTGCTTCTTAGAAAGTTCAAATGAGAAAAAAGGCTAAACTTTCTGTGGACTGAATCAGAACAAGCTAATGATGATGGGAAGAGCTGAAGTCTTGGCAATAAAATTCTCTATGTAANGTATCAATTCTTCGGCGCTCAGCTTGCTTCTTAGAAAGTTCAAATGAGAAAAAAGGCTAAACTTTCTGTGGACTGAATCAGAACAAGCTAATGATGATGGGAAGAGCTGAAGTCTTGGCAATAAAATTCTCTATGTAAGGTTAAAAAAACAAACAAAACAGGAAAATCAAGCTCTTTAAAATGTTGTAACAGCCTTTAAACGTATATCCCTTGGAACTGGTGATTATGCAAACTGTGTTCTAAAATCTACACATCTGTCAATAGTGAAGTTTCATAACGTGTTTGCTCTGGGTTCATTTATCTAATTGTGGATTAGGAGAGCACAAGAGTGCTTAACTGAAAACAGAATTGAGATTCAAAAGTTTTAAGTGAAGAGTGTGTAGTGAAAGTAAAGTCTCTCAGTCATGTCCAACTCTTTGTGACTTCATGGACTGTAACCAACCAGGCTTCTCTGGCCCTGGGATTTTCCAGGCAAGAGTACTGGAGTGGGTTGCCATTTCCTTCTCCAGAGGATCTTCCCAACCNGTGTAGTGAAAGTAAAGTCTCTCAGTCATGTCCAACTCTTTGTGACTTCATGGACTGTAACCAACCAGGCTTCTCTGGCCCTGGGATTTTCCAGGCAAGAGTACTGGAGTGGGTTGCCATTTCCTTCTCCAGAGGATCTTCCCAACCCAGGGGTTGAACCTGGGTCTTCCACATTGTAGGCACTTTACCATCTAAGCTACCAGGGATGTCTTTAGCTCAGTTGGTAAAGAATCTGCCTGCAATGTAGGAGACCCTGGTTCAATTCCTGGGTCAGAAAGATTCCTTGGAGAAGGGAAAGGCTACCCACTCCAGTATTCTGGCCTAGAGAATTACAAGAGTCTGTGCTATGAGACTATTAATGGAGAAGGTACTATAGCATTTCTTAGCACTACACAAAACCATAGTCGGGACAAAGCTGTGCTGAGTGAACAAGGTTGGAATTTATGAAACTCTATGATAGGAATCAGAGCCCCCTTCCTCTGGCTGCCTCCCCATCATTTACTGGGTGTGCGTGCTAAGTCACTTCAGTCGTGTCCACTCCTTGCGACCCCATGGACTGTAGCCCACCAGGTCCCTCTGTCCGTGGGATTCTCCAGGCAAGAATACTGGAGTGGGTTGCCCTGTTCTCCTTCAAGGGATCTTCCTGACTCAGGGATCAAACCAGGGTCTGCATAGCAGGCGGATTCTCTACCGCTGAGCTTCCATTCCAGGGAAGCCCTTCATTTTCTGTGACTCAAACTTAAATCCAGGCCCATGTGATACTTGTGCCTACTGTTGGGAGATAGTGCCTGCTAAGTTCATTTGCCCCCTCTTCAGATGCTGCTAATCTAAGACAGCTTTTGTCAAGGGACAGCTGTGGCCATGCCCCTCTCAGTGCAATTCAGCAGATCAAGTTTTCAACTGTCTGCCCAGAGACTCTCTTTGGCTACACAACAAAGGACCTCCACCTGCAGACAAGAATGCTCTTGTCATATTCTGGGCACTTGTTCAGATCAAACTGCTGCTTGCTGGCCGTCAGGGTAGTGAAGACCCAGGGAGTATGGCTCCCTGTATCTTTTTGCCCTAAAGCGGATCAGGAATGTGTCTTTTTTTCTTTCTCACATTCTCCTCTGCCCATCGTGTCTCAAAAGAAAGTCCTGGAGTCACAGCTTTCATCTCCGTCCTCTCCACGGCCCATGATTCAAATTTCCCATCACTTCGGTTGAATTTGTAACCAGTGCAGTCTCCCTCAGGCAGAGAAACCCCACCATGTTGCTAAGAATTTTGCTCTTTCATGCCCATCAGAACTTTAGACCTCGTAGTTAAGTGTAGACCAAACAGCTTTATCCTGGTATAACAGCAATTAAAGACATTCTCTAATTCAGCCAAAAGAGTCACAGGGATTAACTGAATCTACACTCTGAATACCGAACTACCTACACTTTATTGTGTATACTTGATATATGAGAAACTATAAAGGGCACATAGAGGAACAGACCATAACCCTGAATAAGTGTGTCTAATGAACAGTCTTTGATGTGTTTAGATTATTTTCCTTTGTAAATTCATGATGCTTTTGCATGTGTCTGTTGCATGCTTTTGCTGTCTCTTCAGTCATGTCTGACTCTTTGTGACCCCATGGACTATAGCTTACCAGGCTCCTCTGTCCGTGTGATTCTCCAGGCAAGAATACTGGAGTGGATTGCCATGCCCTTCTCCAGGGGATCTTCCCCACCCAGGGATCAAACCCATGTCTCTTATGTCTCCTGCTTTGGCAGGCAGATCTTTACCACTAGTGCCACCTGGGAAACCTCATGATGCTCTTATTGTGCTACTTATTGCTTTATGGACTTGTACTCTTGCTGAAAATACAGACTTAAACACTGTTTCTCTCAGGTTATTTCTGGGGAGGTTTTGCTTCTTTCACTGTGCTTTGTAGAGTGCTGGCTGTAAAGGCAGGGTGTACAATGTTCTTTTCCCCCCATCCCTACTCCCTCCTTCTCTCCCCCCCATGGTTCTTTCCTCTCTCTCTCCCTGAGACAAATGTTTTGCAATCGCGTTATCTATGCTATGGTAGTTACCGTCTGATAGTCTGATGTAGGTCAAGAGCCTGATAGCCAGAGGAGAGCATCTTTTTTTGGGAGGGGGGGGTAAAGTTTCTGAACTTTTCAAGGTAGGTGAATGAGGAGGAAGCAGAGTCGAAGGCCTGGAAAGTCATTACTTGAACAGTCCTGCCCTGCAAGAGCTTTGTGATGAGTAGGCTGTAGGTGTTTAAGACTATGTCTTTTCCAGTGGCCTTCTCAGGGGTACCCTCTAAGGGATCATACCAACACACCAACAGTGACTTCCTCCAGCTACTGCCCGCCCTCTTTTTTGTTTTTTTTTTTAAAGCAGTTTCCCTGAAAGTCAGTCTGTATGCAGGAAACCATAATCTTTCCTGACTGTTTTCTTTTGTGAGATTTCACATGGCTCCCTGCCAGCTCTCTCTCCTGTTTGGATTATTGAGAGACTCTCATGCATTCTTTGTCCAACAAAGCAGTGACTCCCTTTCCTTCCAGAGATGTGCACTGGCCGTCTCTTGTCCTCTGAGCTCCCTGGATGAGTCGAACACCGAGTACTCTCCTTACTGCAGGCGACCCATAGGATTTTTACTTGCAGTTTCTTCTCCTTAACACTTAGATACAGGGCTGGACCACAGCAGAAGCTGAGTGAGACATATGATGGGTCCAAAATCTCTTCCTTTCAGTCTGGAATAAATGTCATCGAACTGAGTTTCTTCTCTCCTCTTTTCCTGAGACTGTACTTACCCAAGCAGGCCACTCCTGAGACCCTTTACACATGTAAAACGAGGATAATAATAGTTCCTACCTCATAAGGCTGTGCAAAGGTTAAATGAGTTAATGTGTTTGAAGCACTTACAACAGATGCTTGCACATAGTAATTGCTGTGTAAGTATCTGTTATTATCACAATTACAGTACCATGAGGATGAACCTCTAGTTCTGTGAGGCAGAGGCAGAGGCATGGAGGTGAAGGTGGGAAAAGCAAGGATTAGTTTTGAACAGGAAGGAGACTAAGGATTCAGACTAGGGGACCTAAGTACACTAGGTTTATTAATTGATAGGAAGTAGCTAATTAAAAACAATCTTGTTGGAATGTCTTTAATCTCAGCTTCATGAAAAGGAAATATTGAACAACCAGACAGCTAAATATTAAAATTATGCATCTGGCTAGATTGGAAGAAACAGCTGATGGTACTCAGTAAACTAGATGCACTTTAAAAATCCCAGTTTATGCCTCGATAGTATCCAAATGATTGGCTGAGATTTCAAAGGGACTCTGAGGCCTAATAGAAATCAAGATGCGAACTCATGAACCCACAGGCAGTCAGTATCTACCTGTCAGCAGTTGAGTTTTAGACCTTGAACAGCTTTTGTGTTCTGTCTTTAGGCTTCTGAAATGTGCTGAGTATGCAGATCCAAGCCGAGCACAGTAATTGAACAAAAATTTTCTCTCCTGTTTTAGGAGTCCTATGTTTTCCAGATTTTATAAGATGAGCCCATTATTTACAATCAGATAAAAAGAGCCCCTCCCACCAGAACTAATCAGCACCGTGATCGCTGTCCACCACTTTGATCATTCTTTCTGCTTCCTTGACTGCCTGAGCTCTCTCCAGTTTCTGCCGGCCTCCCTGTCTGCCAGCTTCAGGAAGCTTGCTGATCAGACCAGCCTTCATCTGCATTACAGCCCGCTGGCTGTATCTCCTCTCTCCCTCCCAACAGTTGCATGTAAAACAAGGAGTGTTCTGCAGATTTTAATTTAGCCACATTGATTCTATTGATATCTTGTCAAATACCCTGAAGCCCACGGCCTCATCGGCCACACGGGACAGATCAGAGATGAACCCTCTGGTCTTTTGACCTTGATTATTCTTCGTTTCTAGTCTGACTTTCTCTTGGCTTTATAGAATTATGTTGTGAAGGAAAGCCTGAGGGAGGTGGAAGGAAGGAAACAAGGCCTAGGATGTCAGTGCTCACAAAGCAAAGATAGAAGCTCTGCTAATTGGGACCTCTCAGCGCAGGCACCTTCCTTTCACAGTCAGTGTGGACTATCCATCGTCTCCCAGGACTCCCAGCTGAGGGCTGGTGTGGACAAGTGAGAGCTGCCTGGGCAGTTTTCCAGCAGGGTCCCCTTTGCACAGTCATTGCGCCTTCCTCAGGGGCACCTCCCACTGCTTTTAGGGGTTTCACATGCTGAATATTTATTAAGCAGACAAAGGAACAGCTGTTGGAGCCTAAGGTTGGAGAACAGAAGGCGGCCTAGGGGTGCAGCTGTGGGGCAGGCTCTTGTTTGGCAAATGCTTGACTAGGTTTATTTTGTCATTTTTATTTTGTTTGGGTATTTGTTGACCTTACTGAAAATATCAGAAGATGACGTGTGTGTGCGCGCTAAGTCATTTCAGTCATGTCTGACTCTTTGTGATCCTATGGACTGTTGCCAACTAGGCTCCTCTGTCCATGGGATTTCCCAGACAAGAATACTGGAGAGGGCTGCTACGGCCTCCCCCAGGGGATCATCTCAATGCAGGGATCAAACCCTTTTCCCCTGCGTCTCCTGAATTGCTGGCAGATTCTTAACCGCTGAACCCCTGGCCTCAGGAGATGATATGTGTCCTGATTGCACCTCTGGAGTACTTTTTGACAATTCTGATAATCTATTGGTTTTCAAAATTCGAGTCTTAGCATTGGAAATTCCTCTAATATTTGAGTCTGGTTTTTACATGAAGGTGGCTTGAGATTGAAGAGTCTATGAATAATATATGCAATTTGTAACCATCTGTGGAGCTGAAAATGAAATAGATTGTGTGTGTAAAATCTCTGTATTTGCATCCTCTATTTGGAATTTAGAATTTTAAGTGAAAGCTGGTGCCTTTATCTGACTTGTCAATGTTATAGATGACACTGCATATTTATAAAGATATTTGCATATCTTTTATCAGACAGATGCTCTTAGATGGTTTAGTGTTCCAGCTCATATTTGGAAAATAAACTAATACATGAAATGAAGATGAAAAGCTCAGGGGATTTGGCTCACTCTTAGTCCTATGTTCCTCTTGCACTGGGAAGTGTGACCTTTTGAGAACAATGCTGGATGCAGGCAAATTAATGAAATAAGAGCCTTCCTAAGCTCCTATTTTTTGTTAACAAAAGCTCTCTCTCTTTTGTTATCACCCACCTGCAGCCCACAGCAGATCCTAATCTTCAGAGGTTTATTTTGGGCTCTGTAGTTCATTGGTTATTTAAAATGGACTTCCTTTCTATTGAGCTTTAAATAGAGTCTATAAAACCTAAAGTATCCAAGATTAAAAAATTGGAGTTCCTTAAGAATAGTAAGCCTTGGCCTGAAAGTATGAGGGTTTGTTTCATCTCCCTTGAAGGGCTTTCCATCCCTATGATACTGTACTGCCTCTGTCCTCTAATGATGGAATTTTAGGCAAGAGCTCAGAAGAGGGAAGAGACTTTGGGTTAGAGAAGCTTACTCATCTCCTGGAGGATGGCCCTCTTTGTGACCTCACCTGGAAGAATAATGTTGTAGAGCAAAGCCTACTTGGAACAGGCAGAACTCAGTCCTTAATCTGGCTCTGCAACTTGCTAAGCTGTGTGATCTTGGCAAAGTATTTAATATCTCTGAGTTCCAACTGTGCATTTTGTAAAGTGGAAATATATGGAAGAATTTGAATTTAATTCCTGGTTTATAGTGGAAACAAAAGTGATATATCTGAGTATTAATACCTCACACTCATCTTCTTCTTTTTGGGAATGAGGAAAACTCAAAAGAGGATAGTTTAATTTATACATACACGTGTTTATACAGAGGCTGGCTTCTGATTAAAAAAAAAAGAAAACTGGTCTAATTAAGATAAGTAATGATTTTTGCATTATCAAATAATTATTTGCATTGAGTTTGGGTTTTCCAAATGACTTTTAAACTGAAGACAGAGTCTTGTTTCATTGAGTTTTCACACTTGGTTGCCTAACATGCCCATCTGGAGGACTCATTTGGGGAGCTAGAACATAAATTTGAAGTAACTAATTCAACAGTCATGAGGGGTCTAGCATTTTTTCCCCACTTGCAAGATAACAGGTTGGTCTACCACCCTTTCATGGGCCCTGATGGAAGACATGAGACAAAGGGCCTCTGTACTTATGATACAGCAAGCAGCATGAGCTTCATGTTTGTGTCCATTTCCCCTGGCATTAAGTTCTGAAAAGCCCCGGTAGGTGAAGCACAGAGAGTGGTATGAATCATGGCTGAAAACTCCCCAATTTAAGAAACTGTCCATTTTATAATGAGCTGCAAGTAAATCTGTTTAACTTTAACCTCAGAGGCAATTATTATCTTTATTATACTGTTGTTCTTCAGTTGCTAAGTCATGTCTGACACATTGCAACACCATGGACTGCAGCCTGCCAGGCTTCCCTGTCCTTCGCTATCTCCTGGAGTTTGCTCAAACTCATGTCCAAGGAGGCAGTGATGCCATCCAGCCATCTTATCCTCTGTTGCCCCTTTCTCTTCCTGACCTTAATCATTCCTAGCATCAAGGTCTTCCAATAAGTCAGCTTTTCAGATCAGATGGCCAAAGTATTGGAGTTTAGCTTCAGCTTCAGCATCAGTAAATCCAATGAATATTCAGGGTTGATTTCCTTTAGGAGAGACTGGTTTGATCTTCTTGTTGTCCAAGGGACTCTTAAGAGTCTTCTCCAGCATCACAATTGAAAGCCACCAATTCTTCGGTGCTCAGCCTTCTTTTTGATTCAAGTGTCACATCCATACATGATGGCTGCAAGAACCAAAACTTTGACTAGACAGACCTTTGTCAGCAAAGTAATGTCCCTGCTTTTTATTACATTGTCTGGGTTTGTCATAGCTTTCCTTCCAAGGACAAAAAGCATCTTTTAATTTCATGGCTGCAGTCACCATCTGCACTGGTTTTGAAGCACAAGAAAATAGTCTGTCACTGTTTCCATTGTTTTCCCATCTATTTGCCATGAAATAATGGGACCAGATGCCATGATCGTCGTTTTTTGAATATTGAGTTTTAAGTCAGCTGTTTCACTTTACTCTTTCACTGTCATAAAGAGGCTCTTTAGTTCCTCTTCACTTTGGGCCATTAGAGTGGTATCATCTACATATGTGAGGCTGTTGATATTTCTCTTGGTTATTTTGATTTCAGCTTGTGATTCATCCAGCCAGCATTTCACATGATGTACCTTGCATATACTTCCTGGTGACTTCCCTGGTGGCTCAGACGGTAAAGCGTCTGTCTACAATGTGGGAGACCCAGGTTCGATCCCTGGNTTTGATTTCAGCTTGTGATTCATCCAGCCAGCATTTCACATGATGTACCTTGCATATACTTCCTGGTGACTTCCCTGGTGGCTCAGACGGTAAAGCGTCTGTCTACAATGTGGGAGACCCAGGTTCGATCCCTGGGTTGTGAAGATCCCCTGGAGAAGGAAATGGCAATCCACTTCAGTACTCTTGCCTGGAAAATCCCATGGACAGAGGAGCCTGGTAGGCTACAGTCCATGGGGTTACCAAGAGTCAGACATGACTGAGTGGCTTCACCTTGCATATAAATAAGTTAAGTAAGCAGGATGACGATATACAGTCTTGACATAGTCCTTTCTCAGTTTTGAACCAGTCCATTTTTCCATGTCTGGTTCTAACTGTTACTTCTTCTAACCTGCATACAATTTTCTCAGGAAACCAGGTAAGGTAGTCTTATAATTGCAACTCTTTAAGAATTTTTCAGAGTTTGTTTTGATCCACATTAACTCTTGAGAAATCTGTATGCAGGTCAGGAAGCAGCAGTTAGAACTGGACATGACTCGTTCCAAATAGGAAAAGGAGTATGTTAAGGCTGTATATTGTCACCCTGCTTATTTAACTTCTATNATATACCCTGCATTGGAAGGTGAAGTCTTAGCCACTAGATCACGATGGAAGTCCATACCTGTATAATTTAAGTTTAGGCTTTTGCTGTTCTGGTTGGTTGCACACAGTTACAATGGATGTGCTAATCCTTTTCACTGGGAACCTTCAACTGATTAAAAATGACCAAACCTCAAACTTGTCCACCCGCATTTTATACTTTAGCATTTGTTAGTCACTTCCTTCCACTAGGTTGATTTTAGAACTGTGGCATAGAGTTGTATAATTCATCTTTGGTCAGACTTGGCTCTAGTTAACAAATAAATCAATAACTATGTGAGGTTTAGTACCTTAAACCTTCATTCACAATTTATCTTCTTATGAAAACTGTGTTTTATTTCACCATCTCTCCTTTCATTATGTGTCTACATACTGTAGTTTCCTCTAATTGAAACTGGGAAGGATTTCTTTAAGTTTCATATCTGTACTTTCTAAACCATTTAATTTTGAGACAACCAGGCTGTTTAGTTCTTATAATGATAAAAAAGGATTTTTTTGATGCTTTGAAGCCAATATGTATTGGATTCTTAGTGAAAAATCATCAGTGAAAATACAAGGGGATTTAATAGATCTGTTCTGAGATGTCCAGTTTATGAATACTATTTTCATAGAGCATTGCAATATTGGAAATTATTTGAGTAGATAGTATCTGGCTTATTCAATGAAGGTTAGGATCATTGACAGATAGATATCTGACATGCTTTCATTTGCAACATGATTTCAATGTGGGAATAGTGTCTTCATCTCTGGAGTCACTGACTGAGATGGTTAATTTTATGTGTCAACCTAGCTAGGCTACAGGGCCCAGTTTGGCCAAACATTAGAGTAGATGTTGCTGTGAAGGTATTTTGCAGAAAAGATTAACATTCGCAGTCAGTTGACTTTAAATATCTCTTCCTATGTTGAGGTGCTTACCTGCGATAATCTAGAAGGTCTGATCTAATCATTGAAGGCTGTCAGAGTGAAAACTGAGGTTTCCCAGAGAAGGAAGAATTTTGCTTCAAGGCTGTAACATACAAGTCCTGCTTGAGTTTCAGCCTGCTGGCCTTCCCTACGGTTTTGGACTTGCTAGCCTCCACAACTGCAGCAGCTATTTTTCCTTAAAATAAACCACTTTATATATATTTTGGAGAAGGAAATGGCAACCCACTCCAGTATTTTTGGCTGAGAAATTCCATGGACAGAAGAGCTTGGTGGGCTACAGTCCATTGGGGTCACAAAAGAGTCAGATACGGCTTAACAAATAAACAACAATAAAGTACTATAGAAATTAGATGTTAGTATTGCCATTGTTATTTTTTTAAAGCCAGAATTGTTTGTATTAAAAGATTTGCCTATGTTTATATTTGGCTATTAAGGTGATTTATAGCAAAAATAAATTATCTTCTGTTCATTATATACATATAATATAAAATATAATATACAACATATATACTATAACATTGAAACTTTATATTAATTTTTATAGTTTAAAACTCCAAGAAACAATGACATTAAGTAAAAAGAGTTGATAAGGCTTTCTATGTTGGAAACATGCTGGACTAGGAATCAGAATATTTACGACTTAGCCTAGGCCTGCCTGCCTGTCTGATAGGATTGTGACATAAATCAAGTGAAATAATTTATACAAAGGATTTTGTAAATTCTACTGATGCACAAAAATTTGAAATTTTATTCAAATACAGAAGTAAGATTTACAATGTTTTGGTGAGCACTTTCTAGACCTTAATGTGTCATACAGTATTGATGTCTGTGAAATACACTTTTGTTGAATACAATAGGCAGAATATTCATAGGTTTTCATTTATATTTGGTCTATTATTCTATTTTGACTTTTTGCTTGGTTTAAGAAATATCTGATTATGAGACCTAATTAAACTCAAAAGCTTTTGTGCAACAAAGAAAACCATAGTGAAAACAGAAAGACAACCCAAAGGATGAGAGAAAATATTTGGAAACATGTGACCAACAAGAGATTAATATCTAAAATTTACAAACAGCTCATGTGGCTCAATATCAAAATAACAAATGACCCAGTCAAAAAATGGGCAGAAGACCTGAATAGACATTTCTCCACAGAAGACATAGAGATGGTGAAGAGGCACAGTAAAAGGTGCTCAACATTGCTAAGTATTAGAGAAATGTAAATCAAAGCTATAATGAGATATCATCTCGCATCAATCAGAGTGACCATCATCAAAAAGTCTACAAGCAACAAATACTTGGAGGGTAGGGAACCCTCCTACACTGTTGATAGGAGTGTAAATTGGTACAGCCACTATGGAGAATAGTAATGAAGTTTCCTTAAAAAACTATAAATAGGACTACCATATGATCCTGCAATCTCAGTCCTGCTCATATATCAAGAGAAAAATATGGCTCAGAAGGATAGATACACCCTGATATTCATTGCAGTGCTATTTACAATAGCCAAGACATGGAAGCAACCTAAATGTCCATTGACAGATGAATGGATAAAGAAGATGTGGTACATATACATGATGGAATAGTATTCAGCCATTAAAAAGAATGAAACAATGCTGTTTGCAGCAAAATGGACAGAGCTGGAGATTATTGTACTAAGTGAAGTAAATCAGACAGAGAAATACAAATGTCATATGATCTTGTTTATATGCAGAAACTAATAAAAATTATACATATGAACTTGCCTACAAAGCAGAAATGCTCATAGATTTATGGAATAAACTTACAGTTACTAGGGGAAGGGGTTGGTGGGGAGGGATGGTCTGGGAGTTTTGGATTGAGATGTACACATAACTAAATTCAAAACAGATAACTAGAAAGGACTTACTGTATAGCACTGGGAACTCTGCTCAATATTCTCTAATAACCTAAATGGGAAAAAAAAATTTGAAAAAGAATAGATGTTTCTATATGTATAACTGAATTACTTTGCTGTACAACTGAAACTAACACAAAATTGCAAAGCAACCATCAGTTCAGTTCAGTTCAGTCACTCAGTCGTGTCCAGCTTTTTGCAACTCCATGAATCGCGGCACGCCAGGCCTCCATGTCCATCACCAACTCCTGGAGTTCACTCAGACTCACGTCCATAGTTTAATATAAAATAAAAAAAAATGAAGTTCTATAGAAAAAAAGTTAAACATTTGTTAAACAGTTGTTCAAATAAAACAGTTTTTCAAATAAGTACTTGTACACTTTCATAGTAACACTATTGATAATATAAAAAAAAAAGCAAAACTGAAAACAACCTACGTCCATCAATGGATAAAAAAAAAACAATACCAACTTTGGTATATCTGCAAGATGGAATATTATTCTGCCATAAAAGGAGGAAGTACTGATACACACTACAGTGTGGATGAAACTCATAAATGTTGATCTAAGGAAAAGGAGTCAGGCCCAAAAGGGCACATGTTATGACTCCATTTACCTGACATACGTAGAATCTGTAAATCCATAGAGAAAGAACACAGACTGGTGTTTACCAGCAGCTGGGGTAAGGAGAAATAGTTGCTTAATGGAATGGGGTTTTATTTTGGGGTGACAAGAATGTTTTGTAACTTGATAGAAGTGGCAGTTGTGCAACACTGTTAATATGCTAAATGTTACTGGATTGTTCACTTTCAAATGGCTAATATTCTGTTATGTGACTTTCATGAGCTCAGTTGGGGCAAAGGAAGTAGGATGAGGATCACCTTGTCTTTAAAAATGAACCTGTAGGAAGGACTGTTATTTTCTGGATTGGGGCCTTAACAAGTACATTTGTGAGAATTGTGTGTAAAATAAAGTGAATGTGTATGTATATATATGTGTATATATATATATATATATGTATGTATATAGGACATCTATTTTGACTGTCTAGGAAACTATTTTGCTTTTTAATGCTTTTATATTGTGTTTTGCATATAAGAATATTCTAGAAAGATGAATTCTGGCTAGATAATTTGCTGAGCCATGTAAATATATTACATGACAATAATTAAAAATTTACGACCAAATGAGACAGAATATGTGAGAAAAAAAAGTGACATTTCCTTGTGCACCACAGAAACTGAAGTCCACACGCTCTAGAGACTATGTTCTGTGACAAGAGAGGTCTTGGCGATGAGAAGCCTGTGCACCAAAACTAGGGCCCCAGCTCACTGCAACTTAGAGGAAGTCCACACAGAGTAACAAAGACCCAGTGCAGTCAGTAACAAACGCATCTTTTTAAAAGGTGGAAAAAAATATTAAGTCCAAAATAATATCCAGGAACCTCTACATTTAATATTTGCAAAATTATTTTAAAAGATTCTCATAATTAAAAATAAAACAAAAGAAAATGAAACAAAGGACAAGGTGAATCAGAACCTCCTCTCAGAAGGCCTTCCTTTGGCCAGCTAGCTGACTCTTGCCTCACGGAGTACGTTTATGTGCAGGAGTAAGTGTTGCTCTTCTAGAAACACAGAATGAGTGAGTGCTTGCCAAGAAGCCCAGCCCAGCCATCAGTAGAGCCTTTATTAAGCTGTAGCCCTAAAGCCTCCCAGTTTTTATTGTTTCTGGGATGGTGCTATGTAGTTCCTAGGCAACTTTCTTTCCAAGCAATTAAGTCCCCAATCTCCCCATCTCAGAAGCCACAAAAAGAAAATAAATAAGAACAGGGAGGCAGAGGCTTGATGGGGAGCTTCCAGGTTATTTATTACTTTAATAAATCCGGGGTCCTCCCAGTCTTCCTCTGACTTCTGCTTCTGTCAAGCCTGTGAGGACAAATGATCACTTAATTGCAGGCTTTGTGTGCTTCGGTGGGTGCCCAGCACAGTTTACTTGTCCACGAAAGGCTAAGTAAGGCGGTGTAATAGTGCTCTGGCCAATACATCATGAAACAGAAATTAAAAGCAGAAAACTTGCAAGGCGCCGCTCTCTAACTTGCCTTAACCTGTTCGGTTGCATTTGGAGCCTGGGGGAAAGTGGGAGAAAGTTTAGACAGAGAGGCAGGAGAGTGGAAGGGCTGACAGTGATGGAAGTGCCCTGCCGCTTCGAGGGTGTGGCCATAACTGGCTCCACCCCTGCCTGGGGACCAGAGGCTGCCCGTCACCTGGCAGCACGTTTTCTTCTGTCATTTTACGAGACAGAAAATTATTCCTTCTTGAATATATGGACACATGGGAGAAGATAGCCTGGGGCCTTGGGACTTATTCACCACACGTCACACTACTGGGCAAAGGCCTGCTAACTGCATGTCTGCTACAGGCCGCTCCATCTCAGCTGCTGTTTCACTGGGAGCAGAAACCTTAGGGAATCAGTCTGGGATTCCAAGTAGATAAGAGTTCATTCAAAGCAGTGTGGCATTCGCTTATGGATTAGAGTATAATTTCTCCCCTCTGAGTTAATAGAGTAATTGAGGGACTTTGAATGATGGTCAGATATTGACTATTGCTTCTAAGAGAGACAAAGAAATCCACTGAGCAAATGAATCCGCATGGAATGATGATTTCAACTGGCTTTAATCCTCAACTCCCTGTCTTTGCCTTTGCCTTCACATTTTGCTCTTTTAACCTCATCTCTTTTAAAATCTCTTCTGTATGTTGCTCCTCCTTGTTTGGGACTTTTCCTAATTCCAATTATCTCAACTGTTCCCTTCCCCCATTCCTCCTAGCCTTTGGTTTTGCTTCTTCGATTCCTGTCTGGTTATTTACTCATGTTTCTTCTATCCAGTCTCTTTTTTATTTCTCTATTTTTTCCCTACCTTTCTGTCCTTTTCTTGCATTCCAACTTGCATAAACATGAAATTGAAGTATCATATTATTTTCAGCACATATTTGTTTATGTTAAACATATTAGCTAGCTCTTAATTAAAAATCAGCAAAAAAAAAAAAAAAAAAAGCAAAAACGATGTCTGGGGAGGCCCTAAAAATAGCTGTGAAAAGAAGAGA
>SJYV01018776.1:242947-262895 GCA_006410875.1 Neotragus pygmaeus | reverse complement strand
AAAAAAAAAAAAAAAAAAAGCAAAATGGTTGTCTGAGGAGGCCTTACAAATAGCTGAGAAAAGAAAAGATGTGAAAGGCAAAGAAGAAAAGGAAAGATGTACCCATCTGAATGCAGCATTCCAAAGAATAGCAAAGAGAGAGAAGAAAGCCTTCCTCAGTTATCAGTGCAAAGAAATAGAGGAAAACAATAGAATGGGGAAGAGTAGATATCTCTTCAAGAAAATCGGAGATACCAAGGGAATATTTCGTGCAGAGGTGGGCACAATAAAGGACAGAAATGATATGGACCTAACGGCAGCAGAAGATACTAAGAAGAGGTGGCAAGGATACATAGAAGAACTATACAGACCTTAATGACCCAGATAACCACGATGGTGTGATCACTCATCTAGAACCAGACATCTTGGAGTGTGAAGTCAAGTGGGCCTTAGGAAGCATCACTATGAATAAAGCTATTGGAGGTGATACAATTCCAGCTGAGCTATTTCAAATCCTAAAAGATGATGCTGTGAAAGTGCTGCACCCAATAGGCCAGTACATTTGGAAAACTCAGCAGTGGCCACAGGGCTGGAAAATGTCAGTTTTCATTCCAATCCCAAAGAAGAGCAATGCCAAAGAATGTTCAAAGTGAAAGTGAAAGTCTCTCAGTCNCTGTGAAAGTGCTGCACCAAATAGGCCAGTACATTTGGAAAACTCAGCAGTGGCCACAGGGCTGGAAAATATCAGTTTTCAATCCAATCCCAAAGAAGAGCAATGCCAAAGAATGTTCAAAGTGAAAGTGAAAGTCTCTCAGTCATGTCTGACTCTTTGTGACCCCATGGACGTATAGTCCATGAAATTCTCCACGCCAGAATACTGGAGAGGGTAGCCTTCCCTTCTCCAGGGGATCTTCCCAACCCAGGAATTAAATCCAGGTTTCCCGCATTGCGGGCAGATTCTTTACGAGCTGAGCCACAAAGCAAGCCCAAGAATGTTCAAACTAATGCACAATTGCACTCATTTCACATGTTAGCAAAGTAATACTCAAAATTCTCCAGGTGAGGCTTCAGCAGTACATGAACCGAGAACTTCTGGATGTTCAAGCTGGATGTAGAAAAGGCAGAAGAACCAGAGATCAAATTGCCAACATCCACTGGATCATAGAAAAAGCAAGAGAATTTCAGAAAAGCATCTACTTCTGCTTCATGGACTATGCTAAAGCCTTTGACTGTGTGGATCACAGCAAACTGTGAAAAATTCTTCACGAGATGGAAATGCCAGACCACCTTACCTGCTTCCTGAGGATTCTATATACAGATCAAGAAGCGACAGTTAGAATCAGACGTGGAACAATTGAGTGGTTGCAAATCGGGAAAGGAGTACTTCAAGGCTGTATATTGTCACCCTGTTAATTTATGTGCAGAATACATCATGTGAAATGCTGGGCTGGATGAAGCAAAAGCTGAAATCAAGATTGCCAGGAGAAATATCAGTAACCTCAGATATGCAGATATCACCACCCTTATGGCAGAAAGCAAAGAGGAACTAAAGAGCGTCTTGATAAAGGTGAAAGAGGAGAATGAAAAAGCTGGTTTAAAAGTCAACATTCAGAAAACGAAGATTATGGCATCTGGTCCCATCACTTCCTGGCAAATAGATGAGGAAACAATGCAAACAGTGACAGACTTTATTTTCTTGGGCTCCAAAATCACTGTGGACAGTGACTGCAGCCATGAAATTAAAAGATGCTTGCTCCTAGTAGAAAAACTATGACAAACCTAGACAGCATATTAAAAAGCAGACACATTACTTTGCCGACAAAAGTCCATATAGTCAAACTATGGTTTTTCCAGTAGTTATGTGTAGATGTGAGAGTTGAATCATAAAGAAGCCTGAGCGCCAAAGAACTGATGCTTGTGAACTATGGTGTTGCAGAAGAAATGGCAAGTATTGAGCATTTTATATTTCTGTAAGGGAAATAGCATCACATAAACAAAATTTCTTAAAAATTTTTATTTTGGTACAGGGTTAATAATTCCCAGAAGTAACTTTCTACCACATTGTAGTCTGTTTGTAACCTACACACAAAGATTTTTAGCAAATAGGAAAAATAAAAATTGATTCTCAACATATTTGTAATGCTGTAAAGATCATCTGCCCAATCCTATACTTCTCAAGCTGTGAATGAATCTTTATTTTCTCTTATTCAGTCCATAGATGAAAGTGGTGTTTTTCTCCTAGTAGTGCACCTGAGTGGAAGACCCTGTCATGCCAACTCTTCCTTCAGTTTTAATGATGCTTCTTTCCACTGTTGCTGTCTACTTATATTCTACCTTTCTAAAGGGGAATTATTCAAAGCTTAGAAATAAGGCAGAAAGAATCCTGCCTGACAAAGTTTAAGCATTTTATAACAAATCCACCCAAGGGTTATCTCATACTCTGGAGAAAGACAACTTTAGTTTCTTATATTTATTATTTTTTTAGAACTCTAATCTCTAAAGTTAGATGTTAAATCATGGACAATTTATATATTACAAATGATTTATATTGGATAAAAAAAAGATATCTCCAACAGCTATGATTTTATTTTCCTGTAGGACATTGACAAGATTTCAGTCTAAGTTTGCACTTTTATTATTTTTTTTCCACCAAAATATATCAGAGTTTTTCTTTTTTGATGAAAATTAATAGCAGTTTTATTTTTGTTTTCATCTTAAATATGTATGAAATGGTTAAACATCTGAGGAGATGATTATATTATATATTCAATTTCATTTAGCCTTTAAGGGGCCCTTTATTCTTACTTGAACATGATTTTATTTCATTTTGCTGAAGCATAGTTGATTATAATTTATAATAAGTATAGTTTATTTATAGTTGATTTACAACACAACATTATAGGTTTGTGTGCTAAGTCACTTCAATTAAAGCTAAGTCACTTTAATTTTTGTGACCCTGTGGACTGCAGTCCAGCACCTCCTCAGTGAGAATACTGGAGTGAGTTGCCATCCCCTCTCCAGGGGACCTTCCTGACCCAGGGAATGAACTGCATCTCTTAAGTCTTCTGCATTGGCAAGTGAGTTCTTTACCCTAGTATCCCATGGGAAGCCCAGTTTCACGTGTATAGCAAAGTAATTTAATTTTACATGTGCGTATATTCGTTCTTTTACGGATTCTTTTTTCACAGATCATCACAAAATATTGAGTAGAGTTCCCTGTGCTATACAAAGTAGGTCCCTGGTGGTTGTTCATCTTACATGTATAATAATAGTGTGCATATCCATCCCAGGCTTATAATTTATCCCTCCTTGCCTCAGTTTCTAAACTCCTCTTTCAAATTAGCTTCGCCAGATTGTTGGTTCTTCATAAAAGTGTTAGATACATCTTTGATTCATCTCTCTATACTCATATGACAGTGAGTTTATTGAAAAATGCCCTGGTATCTTCAAATTGAGCTCTAATGATACTTTATGTAGAGATCTTCCGTTATTACATCTGCTACATTTATCTTGCCTTTCACAGAGTTTTTGTAATGGATTTAAGTGAGTTAATCTTTTTTATTTACAACAAACAGAACCTGTGTTGTATAGTCTTCTATACCCAATTCTTATCTATCAATGAAAAGAGAAAACCTTAAATGTTTATTGGATTGAATAGAATTGGTAAGAATCTGTTTCAATTGTCTTAAACTTTTAGCTGCTAACAATAGCTGCCTGGAAAAAATGCTTTAGCTCTCACTGAATGTTATTTTTGGAGACATCCATTATTGTTTCTGGGGAATATTTACACTGGCTAGCGTTTGTTCTTGTAGCTGTTTATCTCTGGTCCAGTTTTGGAGCCTTTCCTGTAGTCTCTCAGTAAGTTGCAGAGCTTATTATATTAGAGTCATTTTGCTTAATGCCAGGAAAATGTCACCCGGTTCTGCTTCGGGGTATTGGGTTTAAACTAACTGCATCATTACTTCCTCATCTAGGCATTTTATTCACACTGAACTGGTTGCTACATGGAAATTATAGAAAATGTAACATTTATGCCCTTCTTTTTTTGTTTTCATATGTTGAAATTAATGTGTCACTGTGAAGATTCTAAACAGATGGGGAAAGGTCAAGGTTTCTTTGCTGCTAAATGTGTTTCCATGGCTACGGCAATATGTGTGCAGTATCGAAAAGCATCATTTGTTTTGCCATGGTGGCTCATTAGAGGAGGGAGGAGCCCCGCTTTGATGGTTCTGTTTTTTCTGTTATTTCTGTTTTGCTTTTCATCTTGCTCTGAGAATCATAGTGAGAACATGAATAAGCCTGGTAGCTATGGATGAAGAATACCCACAGCAGCTCAATACTTACATATAAATAATCCAAACAGAATAACTGAGATAGCTGGGCCCAGAATAAATAAATTCAAGGTAAAATGAAGCAGTGTCCAAATAGCCACATATCTGAGTTTTACTTGTCCAGAGCTTAGCACTTGGTATAACACCTGCCCTTTCTGTTTTTCTTACTATTACTTTCTTGTCAGTATCTGGGGAAGCCCCCTTTTGTTCTGGGTTTCCTGGGAAATAATGTCTTCTATACCTGTTGCTTTTGTTCTGTCTCAAGTGGTTTTGCTGGAACACATTTCTGGGATTGCAGCACAGAGCATGGGAAGAGGAGTGCCTTGGATCAGCCCGTTTTAGGACTAAGGGATCAAGTTAACCCCAAAGGAAGCCTCCTGTAGTGAAAATGCTTGGATACAAATTCATGGCAAATTGAGATTTAATTCAAGTTGAATGCAAGACTCTGATTTGGGTAAAACATAACAGTGAGGGCCTCTGAGCTTAAAGGATGCTGTAGTCAGACCCATGTCTGTCTGGAGGCGAGCAGCATGCCAGTCAGTAGCTAAAGAGTTCAGGAACATGGCCCAGCTGCCAGAGAGAAGCTGACAAGGCAGGCTCTGAGCTATCTCAGCCGAGGGAGACTAAAGTTCAAATAATGCTTCAACCTCATGGAACACACAGAGTGGGCACTGCTGTCGTGGATAGCATTCCAGACTTAATAAGAGCCAAGTTTGTTCCAGACTTCGATAGCCAGCGGGTCCATGCCGTTCACCTTACCAAAGTGCTGTCCACCTTGATGAAAACTCATTTTAGACCTGTCACAGTCCTGGGATTTATTTGGCTCTGTCCTTTCAGCATCTAGCAGCAGGGCTGTTTCTTAGCAGGGTTCAGTGAGTGTTTGTCAGTGAATGTGTGAAGTGGGAGGCCTGAGCCTGAGGGGTGAAGGATTTGTGCCTCGCACTTGAGCGACCGGAGCAGCAAGAAGTGAGAGCTGCCGTCACCTCTGTCAGGAGCAAACCCTCATTCTGTGCCTCGGTCTCTCTGGACAATAATGGATGGTAGTTTCTGGGGCAAAGTGTGATAAGAAGTGCACTAGAGTCATAGCCACGGGGCTGTTCTTTATCTGCTGCCAAAACTGGCTGATTCAGAACAGTCTTGGCTATTTTCTGACCTTAGCCTCCTCACTGATCCAGTTCAGGGTTGGGCTTAATGAGTTACTGTTTATCTTTTTAATGTATGCCAAAGAAAATTGTTTGTTATCAGTTTTCAAATGATCTAAATTCACCTTAGTCAAAACCTTCAACTTATGCTGTGAAAGTAACTCCACGTACATATGATGGATCAGAAAAATATTTCTGATTCTTTACCCTGCCCCTCTTTTAGACTGGCCTATCACCATTTCAGGCCTGGTTTATTTTTGCAGCCAACTAAACAGTCTTCTCTGCTTCTGGTTCTTCTTCACCTTGAAATACGTCCATTTCACTGTCATCAGAAGTATAATAGGAGTTATAATATCAGACTATTATTTCTGTGCTCAGAAGAGTACTCTGTGCCCCACCATACATAAAACAAAGAATAAACTCATTAGCTGTCTATTGAAAGCCATGTGCAAACCATCTTTATTTTCTATCACTACTAACATAATACTGGAGAAGGAAATGGCTACCCACTACAACCTTCTTGCCTGGAGAATCCCATGAACAGAGAAGCCTGGCGGGCTACAGTCGTGGGGTCGTGAAGAATTCGACACAACTGAGCCACTTCACTTCACTAATATAAAATAGACAGGCTGAGCTCTTTGCTTTCCCCTAAACTGGTCATTTTTTTTCTCCCTGCATGCTACAGCTTTCACATGCCCTCCTGCATTCATTAAACCAATTTTAAGCTGGCTTAAAACTCAACATACAGAAAACTATTATCATGGTATCCGGTCCCATCACTTCATGGCAAATAGATGGGAAACAATGGAAACAGTGACAGAGTTTATTTTCTTGGGTTCCAAAATCACTGCAGATGCTGACTGCAGTCATGGAATTAAAAGATACTTGCTCCTTCAAAGAAAAGCTGTTGCAAACCTAGACAACTTACTAAAAAGCAGAAACATTACTTTGCTGACAAAGATCCATATGGTCAAAGATGTGGTTTTTCTTGTAGTCATGTATGGATGTCAGAGTTGGATCATAAAGAAGGCTGAGCGCTGAAGAATTGATGCTTTTGAACTGTGGTGTTGGAGAATACTCTAGAGAGTCTCTTGGGCTGCAAGGAGATCAAACCAGTGAATCCTAACGGAAATCAGTCCTGAATTGGAAGGACTGATGCTGAAGCTGAAGCTCCATTACTTTGGCCACCTGATGTGAAGAGCTGACTTATTAGAAAAGACCCTGATGCTGGGAAAGATTGAAGGCAGGAGAAGGGGACGACAGGATGAGATGTTTGGATGGCATCACTGACTCAACGGACATGAATTTGAGTAAGTTCCAGGATTTGATGAAGGACAGGGAGGCCTGGTGTACTGCAGTCTATGGGGTCACAAAGAGTCAGACATGACTGAGCAACTGAACAACAACCTGCATTCATACAAGCTGGTTTACTTGTCTGAGATGTGATGGATATCACATCTATGATATCCTATGCCACCTGGCTAAATTCTTATGCGTTGACTGGCTCCCCACCAGCACTTACTACCTTACACTGACTTCGTCTATCTAGAGGGACAGAGCCTATGTCACATTCATCTTGGTTCCCCAGTTCAAGGCATATACATTTCATCAAACTGAACCAACTACAGGTCTCTGCTCACATTCTGTCTTCTTTGGGAATCTTCTTTTCTCTCTTCTATCCTCTAGTCATGTTTCCCTCCACCCTGCTGCATTCTGTGACTGCTGACCTACTTTTTATCTTGTACTCACTGCTTATATATTACCTCTTTTGTGAACCCTCACCTAGTTCTTTCCTACTACTTAACGTCACTTCAGGTAATTGGAAGGAAGCAGCCAGGCTATCCAAGATCATGGTTCTAGACACTAGCCCAGGCTCTCAAGGCACATTTGTGGAATAAGTATTATTAGTTTCTGTTTCTAAGATAATTTAAATTTTATAGAATTCTTTTACCTTAATTATCTATTTTTATAAAGCAAAAAAGATTATATCGACTCTGTCCAATCCTATGGATTGTAGCCTGCCAGGCTCTTCCATCAATAGGATTCTCCAGGGAAGCATACTGGAGTGGGTTGCCATACTTTCCTTGAGAAGATCCCCCCGCCCAAGGATAGAACCAGCATCTCTAATGTTTCCTGCATTGATAAGTGGGTTCTTTACCACTAGCGCCACCTGGGAAGCCCTGAGGTAGGGCAAGCAATGATAACTACTTTTTAATACATAAAGAAATTGAGAATCAGACAAAATGGAACCTGGCCAAGATCAGAGTTAGAAAGTCAATGTGGAATTCAAATTATTATGTTTTACTTAAAGTGAGTTTTTATCATGATTATTATTCCTCTAATGAAATAGTCACCAGAGTCCCTCTCCCATGGACTCTAGAAATCCTACGCTCCCACCTGGGATCACATCAAACCTTCAATATGATGATTTCACACCCATCTCCCAGCGTCTGTGACTCTGCCTTCTCTGTTATCTGGTAGGCCACCTATGTGACATGTGTGATAGGAGGGACTTGGCATTTGTGGAGTTTCTGGGTGGTAGAAATTTCACATTTAATATGCATTTTTTTATCAACTTTTTGCTCTAACCATGATCTTTTATTATTTCATGTTGCATATTTTTCAAAATCCTCTATAGGGAGTGAAGTTTTTGGTCATCATTTGTATCAACCTGCACATACGAGAGACTGGACTGAAAATTTTATCTTCTATCTCTGATTCCATGGTATTTTCATCAGACCACACTGTCTAGATAAGGAAAGGCAAGAGTTACATTCCTTGCACTTGAGCAGGCCACATTCTTAATAAAATATATTTGAAAAATTTTTTGCAATCTCTATCTTTAGAAATTTCCTTCTTTTCTTGGAAAATTGGCAACAAACCAATCAACCACAGAAATGAAGAATCATCTTTAATCCAATTGCTCTTCATAAAACCAGGAAAAAAAAAAAAAAAGATTTGTTGATCAGAAAGTGCATTTTTCACATTCCAGTGCACATATCTATTCCAAAAGCAACTTTTCTTTTTGTAAGAAGAGTACCTTCAGTGAAAACACTGTGTTTTCAGATAAATCCAGCCTACTATGGGCAAAAGAACAAGGGAGGAATGGTGTCTTCCTGGAAATACTTAAAAGGAGAGTGAAAAAGTTGGCTTAAAGCTCAACATTCAGAAAACTAAGATCATGGCATCTGGTCCCATCACTTCATGGCAAATAGATGTGGAAATAGTGAGAGACTTTATTTTTTGGGGCTCCAAAATCACTGCAGATGGTGACTACAGCCATGACATTAAAAACATTTACTCCTTGGAAGGAAAGTTATGATTAACCTAGACAGCATATTAAAAAATGGGGACAGTACTTTGCCAACAAAGGTCTGTCTAATCAAAGCTGTGGTTTTTCCAGTAGTCATATATGGATGTGAGAGCTGGACTGTGAAGAAAGTTGAGCATCGAAGAATTGACGCTTTTGAACTGTGGTGTTGGAAAAGACTCTTGAGAGTCCCTTGGACTGCAAAGAGATCCAACCAGTCCATTCTAAAGGAAATCAGTTTTGAATGTTCATTGGAAGGACTGATGTTGAAGCTGAAACTCCAATACTTTGGCCACCTGATGAGAAGAACTGACTTATTTGGAAAGACCCTGATGCTGGGAAGATTGAAGGTGGGAAGAGAAGGGGATGACAGAGGATAAGATGGTTAGATAGCATCACTGACTCAATGGACATGAGTTTGGGTAGACTCTGGGAGTTGGTGAAGGATAGGGAGGCCTGGTGTGCTGCAATCCGTGGGGTCGCAATGAGTCGGACATGACTGAGCAAATGAACCGAACTGAACTGAATATCGTTCTTGAATATACCTTCTATTATGGGCAGTGTTTTTTTTTCTGTGAAGTTGAAGTATTAGGGAAAGTGAAATTTGTCTAATGACATAAAAGAGCATAAGGTTTAGGGAAAAGGGCAAGGACATTTCAAAGCTATTCAGCATCAGGAATTTCATGGAAGTTAGCAGACAGGATGTGTTAGAAATAATATTGTGTTCTGTGGCCAAAATTACTCCATATGTGGATTTTTCTAGATTTGGAAGTTTAGTTTGTTTGTCCACTTTATTACAAAGGGTCAAACATTAAACATGGATTAAATAAATGATCACTTTCTTGGAAAAGCTTGAGAAAGGAAAGAAATCTTAAAGTGATAGAATCATTGAATTAAAAGGCTGCAAAGAAGAAACCACTGGTCATGACCCTTTAGTTAGACATGAAATCAATTTAGCAGCATTAAAAAATTAGAATAAAATTGAATCAAAATAACCTAATGCTCTTCACATAACGAGATTAGATATTGCTTTATGAAAAAAAATTTTACTCATACACACATACATATGTTGTGCTTTATTTATTTATTTATACATTTCTTACAGTGGGTCACATCAAAATATTTAAAAGTCAAATATCTTGGACCTAAGTTCCAGGAGAACAGGGAAGAATCTCTTTCTCTTTTTCATCAGTGAATGTACTATGTCTAGCACAGTGCCTGATTCAAATAAGATATTCAGTAAACGTATGTTGACTGATCTAGACCACACTTGTTATCATATTACTGTAGCCTGGAAATGTGAAATATCTTGTCAAAAGTCACAAAACTTGTTAGTGAAAAAAATCAGAAGTTCTTGGTACTAAATCACATTTTACAATGCCTTCTACTCCACCCTTAAAATTTTTTTTCATAGAATTGTCATTGTACTGATAACTTAAACTGCATTGCTTTATAACATGGGTCTCTTTTCTAGGAATTTAACCTTTTCCTGATCCTCTCAGTTCTTCAACATTCTGCCTAGTATACCTGTTTCCTTTTGCTTAGAATAATTGGCCCAAGTTTAGCCTGTGTCCTCAGACCATTGTCCACCATTTCATCATTCATCTTGCCTAGACTTTTGGTCATAGTCTCCTTCTCTTTGGGGCCTGCCATTTTGTCTTAGATCTCAAGCCCATAGCCTAGACATGGTCATCGTTAAGTCATACTTTTTTTCTATTAATTTTACTTAGTTGCAATGATATGAGTTGAATTTTGCTTTCTTCTACCAATATTTTAAAAGATAAAGTGTTTAATGATGATGAAATGCCTGTTGAGAGAGGACTCAGAGTGGCTTTTCATGAGATACAAACCTGAGTAATCTACATATTAACTGGATATTGAGTTGTAGAAATCGTTACTTTCTAAGAGCAAAGAAGATGCATCTTTTATGTCAAGTTATAGGAAAATAATGGCCAGTGTGTGTCAGAACAACTTGCAGTGAAAACTAACAATCTTTTTCCTATCTCAGTGATGGTATGACTCATTCTGGAATCCCTCACTATTTCCTCTCCAGTGCTAAGCAGCTGACTGCTGTTAAGGGGAGGACTGGATTCCTGTCAGAAGGCATGATGGAGTAATGACTTGGGCTGATGGAGTAATACACTGTCTGTCGTGTATTTGGGTTTTGTTTAAGAGAGTGATGACTCATTTTTGTTTTGATAAATAAATCCAGGGCTAGGAGTGATAGAGTAACTTACGCTTCTTAAAGAACAAAGGATTTTTATTTAGGGATGAAAGCTGTGTTTGGTAAGATGACATATTATACTTTTAAAAAAGGCTTCAGATTACAAGTATGGAGATTTGAATTTGAGACCAGTCACTTCCTATGTGTGAACTTAAGTTCCCACACGTTCAAAACGAGAATTTGAAAAAGACCAGTGGTTCTTTTATTTTATTACATTTATTTTAATTGGAGGCTAATTACTTTACAATACTATATTGGTTTTGCCATACATTGACATGAATCTGCCGTGGGTGTACATGTGTTCCCAATCCTGAATCCTCCTCCCACCTCCCTCCCCATCGCATCCCTCTGGGTCATCCCAGTGCACCAACCCCGAGCACCCTGTATCATGCATCAAACCTGGACTGGTGATTTGTTTCACAAATGATAATATACATGCTTCAGTGCCATTCTCCCAAATGATCCCCACCTTGCCCTCTCCCACAGAGTTCAAAAGACTGATCTATACATCTGTGTCTCTTTTGTTGTCTTGCATACAGGGTCATCATTACCATCTTTCTAAATTCCATATATATGCGTTAGTATACTGTATTGGTGTTTTTCTTTCTGGCTTACTTCACTCTGTATAATAGGCTCCAGGTTCATCCACCTCATTAGAACTGATTCAAATGCATTCTTTTNGAAGGAATGATGCTAAAGCTGAAACTCCAGTACTTTGGCCATCTCATGTGAAGAGGTTTCTCATTGGAAAAGACTCTAAAGCTGGGAGGGATTAGGGGCAGGAGGAGAAGGGGACAACAGAGGATGAGATGGCTGGATGGCATTACTGACTTGATGGGCATGAGTTTGAGTGAACTCTGGGAGTTGGTGATGGACAGGGAGGCCTGGCATGCTGTGATTCATGGGGTCACAAATAGTCGGACACGACTGAACTACTGAACTGAACTGAACTGATAATGAGTGATGTTGAGCATCTTTTCATGTGTTTGTTAGCCATCTGTATGTCTTCTTTGGAGAAAAATCTGTTTAGTTCTTTGGCCCACTTTTTGATTGGGTCGTTTATTTTTCTGGAATTTAGCTGCAGGAGTTGCTTGTATATTTTTGAGATTAATTCTTTGTCAGTTGCTTCATTTGCTATTTTTTTCTCCCATTTTGAAAGCTATCTTTTCACCTTGCTTATAGTTTCCTTTCCTGTGCAGAAGGTTTTAAGTTTAATTAGGTCCCATTTGTTTATTTTTGCTTTTATTTTCAATATTCTGGGAGGTGGGTCATAGAGAATCCTGCTGTGATGTATGTCAGAGAGTGTTTTGCCTATGTTTTCCTCTAGGAGTTTAATAGTTTCTTGTCTTACGTTTAGATTTTTAAACCATTTTGAGTTTATTTTTGTGTGTGGTGTTAGAAAGTGTTCTAGTTTCATTCTTTTACAAGTGGTTGACCAGTTTTCCCAGCATCACTTGTTAAAGAGATTGTCTTTTCTCCACTGTATATTCTTGCTTCTTTTGTCAAAGATAAGGTGTCTATTTTGTTCCATTGATCTATATTTCTGTACTGGCACAAAGACCGGTGGTTCTAAACTCTAAGTACTCTTCAGAATAACCTGGGTAGTTAAAACAAAAATGAAAGCCGATGTATACCTATAAAGATTCCGATTTAATTGGACAAGACTGAGGTCCAAACATAGGTACCAAAATAGAGTTCCTCACGTTATTATCATGTGCAGTGAGGGCTAGATGAATTCTAAAGGCTGTTTTGTTTGTTTTTGGCCATGCTACCTGGGTTGCAGGATTCTTGCACAGAGACCATCCCCTTCAGTGGAAGTTTGGAGTCCTGACGACTGGACCACCGGAGAATTATCTCTAAGGGCCTTTTAAACTTTGATATATTTTAATAATTGCAGTGGAAACATGCAGATATTAAGTAAAACACTATTTTAATTGTATCAGAAATACAACTGAAACAAGAGTAAGGAAAAATAAAAGAAAGATATTTAAAGGCTCCAGGCTTTGGGGATCCCCAGTATGAACAAATCATTCAGAGTTGTTACATGTGTTATGCTGAGCCCCCTACAGACATCAGTCATAGAGCCACTTGTCTTAAGTAACATTTCACCACCATTTTGATGTTTCCAGAGAACATTCTACTTATTTTTTAATAAAAAAAGACAATAACAGATAATTACAACGTCTGTCTAGTCATCATTTTTAATTGACAAAGCAACCAGTCCATTCTGAAGGAGATCAGCCCTGGGATTTCTTTGGAAGAAATGATGCTAAAGCTAAAACTCCAGTACTTTGGCCACCTCTTGCGAAGAGTTGACTCATTGGAAAAGACTCTGATGCTGGGAGGGATTGAGGGCAGGAGGAGAAGGGGATGACAGAGGTTGAGATGGCTGGATGGCATCACTGACTCGATGGATGTGAGTCTGAGTGAACTCCGGGAGTTGGTGATGGACAGGCAGCCTGGCGTCCTGCGACTCCTGGGGTCGCAAAGAGTTGGACATGACTGAGCGACTGAACTGAAGTGAACTGAATGCTTTGTCATGTGCTTCATGTTTGTTTTTTGGTTATTGCGTAACGATTCTGCTTTTTGAGGAGACCTTTATCAGGATCAAGAAATGCAGTGTTTCTAATGGTGAGTAAATATAATTCTTCCACTACTTAGCTTCAAGATATCCACCCTGTAATGCCATTGCTTTCCTTGGAGATAATCAATTTGTCATTCATTATTTCTTTTTTTTTGGGGGGGGGGACATTATTTAATTCCCTAATACTTTGGCTACCTGTTGTGAAGAACTGACTCATTTGAAAAGACCCTGATGTTGGCAAAGATTGAAGGCAGGAGGAGAAGGGGATGACAGAGGATGAGATGGTTGGTTGGCATCACTGACTCAATGGACATGAGTTTGAGTAAACTCTGGGAGTTGGTGATGGACAGGGAGGCCTGGAATGCTGCTGTCCATGGGGTCACAAAGAGTCATACACAACTGAGCAACTGAACTGAACTGAATTACTTAAGATCCTATTATTAACATGCTAGTATTCTTGAGAGGGGTTGCTTTTTACTTTGGTCATCTTTTATAAGCTCTTCTGTGAGCCACGTATCTGCTCTGATTTTCAACTGGCAACTTGCTGAGAGGAAGACAAGAAAGATATGATTCACTTTCAGTGAATTTGAGGGTGAGGAGCAGAGATGCCTGGACCACACAAGGTGCTGTCTCCACATACTGGCTTTGAGAGCTACAAGGGTCAGGAGTGTGAGCTGCTGGGGCCGCTGGGGTGGCACTATGACTTGAGGGAAAGGGGAGAGTGAAGAAGAAGTTGTGGAAACAGAGATATTTTGCTTTGTGATTCTGCCAAGGACCTGGCTTGGACTATGCTTTTGAAAGAAAATCTGCAAGAGGTATAGTGACATCCTGAGGAGAACAGATGGTCACAACCTCCCCTGCTTCTCTCTAACCAGAAGGAAGCTAATGTCCAGCCCCTGGTGAGGCCCACTTGATTCACCAGTCAAAGCATGGTATTCTGAGGATCTGTGCCAACACTCCTGCCCAGCCAAGCTGTAAGACCAACTGTTCCTTATTTTCTAAGCATTGAGCTGCTTATGGACTTCACTCCTTTGTGTTCAATCTCTCTTCTCTGAATTTGCTGGATCTCCAAGCCTGAAGTCAAGCCAGAACTGGCTATTATCTATTCTCCAAACCACACACTTAATAACCATAAGAACCACACCACAGTTATAGCTTCACTTCTTATTTTTAATAGATGTCTATGTATTCCACTTTATTTGATACTAGAAAAGAAACTCTACACTGGATTTGGGCAGATACTGTCACCTGTTAGGCAGATGAGGCTTGAGGTCCAGATAAGTTGATATAAAGCCAGTTTCAGAGTCCACCTTCAGCATATTTTTAGTTTAGGAATACCAATGTGTTACCTCTTGGGAAGAAAATGCACATTTCTCCTTCCTATTTGACAAAATTAAACTTTCTAGGACTTTTATTTTCAGTTCTTTGTTCTCATGTAGCCAAATAAAGAAAAAAGGAGTGGGAAATTTCCCCCTTTAATCCTCTTGAGTTCATATGGCTAGACTAATAAAATTAACACAAGGCAGATTAACAGGAGAAAAAGAAAAAAAAATTTCTTGCACACAATGGTTTCCTAGAAATTGGACCCAAGAAATGGCCATCTATGTAGCTTCCATATCCTGGCTATTGTAAATAGGACTGCAATGAGCATTGGAGTACATACATCTTTTTGAATTATGGTTTTCTCATAGTATATGTCCAGTAGTGGGTGATTTGGTAGTTTTATTACAAGTTTTTAAAGGAATCTCAATGTTGTTCTCCATAGTTGCTGTATGTGTTGACAGATGAATGGATAAAGAAGATATGGTACATATAAACAATGCAATATTACTCAGCCTTAAAAGGAACAAATTTGAGTCAGTTGAACTGAGGTGAATGAAGCTAGAGCCTGTTACACAGAATGAAGTAAGTCAGAAATAGAAAAACAAATATATATTAATGCATATATATGGAATGTAGAAAAATGGTACTGATGAACTTGTTTATAGGACAGGAATAGAGATACAGACATAGAGAACAGACTGTGGACACAGTGTGGGAAGAACAGGGTCGGGAGAATTGAGATAGCCACTTTGACATACTTACACTTGTTTAGTCGCTAAGCTGAGTCCAACTCTTTGTGATTTCATGGACTGTAAAACACCAGACTCCTGTTCTCCATTACTTCTCAGAGTTTGCTCAAATTCATATTAATTGAGTCAGTGATGCTATTTAACCATGTCATTCTGTGCCACCCCATTCTCCTTTTGCCTTCAAGTTTTCCCAGAATCAGGGTCTTTTCCAATGACTCAGTTTTTTTGCATCAACTGGGCAAGGTATAGGAGCTTTGGCTTTAGCATCAGTGCTTTCAATGAATATTTAGAGTTGACTTTCTTTAAGAGTGACTGGTTTGATCTCCCTGCTGTCCAAAGGACTCTCAAGAGTCTTCTCCAGCACTACAAACACAGGAATGAATTCCTCTGTGCTCAGTCTTCTTTACGGTACAAATCTCACATCCATACATGACTACTGGAAAAACCATAACTTTGACTATATGTACCTTGGTTAGCAAAGTGAGGTCTCTGCTTTTCACTATGTTTTCTAGGTTTTTCATAGCTTTCCTTCCAAGGAGCAAATGTCTTTTAATTTCATGGTTGCAATCACCATCTGCACTGGTTTTGGAGTCTAAGAAAATAAGATCAATCCCTGCTTTCACTTTTCCCCCATCTACTTGCCTTGAAGTGATGGCACTAGATGCCATGATCTCAGTTTCTTGAATGTTGAGTTTCAAGCCAGCTTTTTATTTCTCCTCTTTTACTCTTATCAAGAGGCTCTTTACTGCCTCTTCACTTGCTGCTGTTAGAGTGGCATCATCTACATACTTGAGGTTGTTGATATTTTTCCTGACAATCTTGATTTCAATCTTGTGATTCATCCAACCCAATATTTCACATAATGTACTCTGCAAAGAAGTTAAATAAACAGGGTGACAGTATATAGTCTTCTTGTACTCCTTTCCCAGTTTTGAGCCAGTTGTTTCAAGTCCAGTTGACATATATACACCACCATGTGTAAAATAGATAACTAGTGGGAAGCTGATGTATAATACAACTGATGTATAATCCAGCCTTCTGTGATGACCTAGAGGAGTAGGATGGGGGAGGGTAGTGGGAGGGAGATCCAAGAGGGATGAGACATACGTATATTTATGGCTGATCCATGTCGTTGTATGGCAGAAACCAACACGATATTGTAAAATTATCCTTTATTTTTAAAAAAATGAGTCCAACATTGGCAGCTTTTATACATTTTGGACAAATAAATATTAAATTTGTGAGGGAGTAACAGGAAAAAGAAACAGATTTGAGGTATTCAATCAGAGAAACATCTAAACAGAGTTTGGGCATGAGATCGGTTCAGTTCAGTTGTTCAGTCCTGCTGACTCTTTATGGCCGCATGGACTGCAGCACGCCAGACCTCCCTGTCCATCATCAACTCCTGGAGTTTACTCAAACTCATGCCCATTAAGTCAGTAATGCCATCCAACCATCTCATCCTCTGTCATGCCCTTTTCCTTCTGCCTTCAATCTTTCCCAGCATCAGGGTTTTTTCATATGAGTCAGTTCGGTTCAACAACAATCCTTCCAATGAACATTCAGAACTGATTTCCTTTAAGATGGATGGGTTGGATCTTTTGCAGTCCAAGGGACTCTCAAGAATCTTCTCCAACACCACAGCTCAAAAGCATAAATTCTTTGGTGCTCAGCTTTCTTTATAGTTCAACTCTCACATCCATACATGACGACTGGAAAAACCATAGCTTTTTCTAGATGGACCTATGTTGGCAAAGTAATGTCTCTGCTTTTTAACATGCTGTCTAGGTTGGTAATTTCATGGCTGATATCACCAACTGCAGTGATTTTGGAGCCCAGAAAAATAAAGTCAGCCACTGTTTCCACTGGTTTCCCATCTATTTGCCATGAAATGATGGGACTGGATGACATGATCTTAGATTTCTGAATGTTAAACTTTAAGCCAACTTTTTCACTCTCCTCTTTCACTTTCATCAAGAGGCTTTTTAGTTCTTCTTCACTTTCTGTCATAGGGTGGTGTCATCTGCATATCTGAGGTTATTGATATTTCTCCTGGCAGTCTTGATTCCAGCTTGTGCTGATGAACTATGGATGGAGGTTTGTGACAGTGTACAGGAGACAGGGAGCAACATCATCCCCAAGAAAAAGAAATGCAAAAAAGCAAAATGGTTGTCTGAGGAAGCTTTACAAATAGCTGTGAAAAGAAGAGAAGCCAAGTGCAAAGGAGAAAAGGAAAGATAAGCATCTGAATGCAGAGTTCCAAAGAATAGCAAGGAGAGATAAGAAAGCCTTCCTCAGTGATCAATACAAAGAAATAGAGGAAAACAACAGAATGAGGAAGACTAAAGTTCTCTTCAAGAAAATTAGAGACACCAAGGGTACATTTCATGCAAAGATGGGCTCAATAAAGGACAGAAATGGTATGGATCTAACAGAAGCAGAAGATGTTGAGAAGAGGTGGCAAGAATACACAGAAGAACTGTACAAAAAAGATCTTCATGACCAGAGCCAGACATCCTGGAAAGTGAAGTCAAGTCTTAGGCAGCATCACTATGAACAAAGCTAGTGGAGGTGATGGATTCCAGTTGAGCTATTTCAAATCCTAAAAGATGATGCTATGAAACTGTTGCACTTAATATGCCAGCAAATTTGGAAAACTCAGCAGTGGCCACAGGACTGGAAAAGGTCAGTCTTCATTCCAATCCCTAAGAAAGACAATGCCAAAGAATGCTCAAACTACTGCGCAACTGCACTCATCTCACATGCTAGCAGAGTAATGCTCAAAATTCTCCAAACCAGTCTTCAACAATATGTGAGCTGAGAACTTCCAGGTGTTCAAGCTAGATTTAGAAAAGGCAGAGGAACCAGAGATCAAATTGCCAACATCTACTGGATCATCGAAAAAGCAAGAGAGTTACAGAAAAACATCTGTTTCTGCTTTATTGACTATACCAAAGCTTTTGACTGTGTGGATCACAATAAATTGTGGAAAATTCTGAAAGAGATGGGAATACCAGACCACCTGACCTGCTTCTTGAGAAATCTGTATGCAGGTCAGGAAGCAACAGTTAGAACTGGACATGGAACAACAGACTGGTTCCAAATCAGGAAAAGAGTACATCAAGGTTGTATATTGTCATCCTGCTTATTTAAGTTATATGCAGAGTACATCACAAGAAACACTGGGCAGGAGATGGTAAATCTTAAAAGTAATATGTTTTGTTCATACAGGCATCTCAATTTGAATTCCCTATTCTGATATATAAAGGTTTCTTTTTAAATCCAGATTCAGGAAATATACCTTTCACAGTGGAGATTTATTTTTTGCTTTCAGGGAGACAGAGAGGAGGGTCAGAGTGTCTCTCTTGCTTTGGCTGTTTCTTAAATAACTTTAACGCAAAATAATCAATGTCATTGAGGTATATTATGGAGTGGCCCATCCTCAGCCCCAAGAAGAGTATTGGCATATTGGGGCCCAAGACCATCCACTTGTTAGGGCAAAGATAAGAAATTGCAGGAGCAGATGGTCATATTTGTGATGTACAGGAGGAACATAAAAGCAGGAATGAGAGAACTTAAACTTGATTCTGATTTTTCAGTGAATTAGCTCTGTGATATTTGTTAAACTCAACCTCTCTGAGCTTTGCTGTGGTCTTAAGCAGGAATTTATATCCCATAGAGTTGATATTGGATGAAACTTGTAAAATAAAACTGTATTTTAAATTATAAAGCCAATTTAATAGAAATATTTTTTGCCTTGTTTTAAATTATTTTCACATGGAAGGACCAAATAAATATCTGTTGGAAGAACGAATGAAGAAATGAATGAATGACTTGGCTCTTTTGAATATTCTTCATCTTCATAAACCTTGAAGTCTGTTAGCTTCTCCAATCCCTCCTTTTTCCTAGTGCCCCAGTGATTGTGGGTAGACTGTCTTTTCTCCTTTCCCTTTAACTGGATGTCAGTCTGTTAGTCATTTCAATCTCAAAAGTGTGTATGTAGTCACCAAACAATATTCATGATATTGATGACAGTCTCTCCCATGCCCTTAAATACTGACAGAATACTTTTTGAACCAATTGGTCTCACCTCCCACTCCTGTTCTTCCCTTTACTGAGCAGTGGCTAAGAAGTTGTTACCAAGTTTACCTAGTAATAAAACTCTTAGACTCTTCAGGGGAATAGACTTATTGAGTCAAAGAATGTTAGAGCTAAAAGGGTACTGAGAAACAATCTTAACCACAGATTTTATTTTACAGATGCAACTGCTGAGGTTCACACACACACACACACACACACACACACA
>SJYV01018776.1:223417-235064 GCA_006410875.1 Neotragus pygmaeus | reverse complement strand
CTCTTGAGAGTCCCTTGGAGTGCAAGGAGATCCAACCAGTCCATTCTGAAGGAGATCAGCCCTGGGATTTCTTTGGAAGGAATGATGCTAAAGCTGAAACTACAGTACTTTGGCCACCTCATGCGAAGAGTTGACTCATTGGAAAAGACTCTGATGCTGGGAGGGCTTGGGGGCAGGAGGAGAAGGGGATGACAGAGGATGAGATGGCTGGATGGCATCACTGACTGGATGGATGTGAATCCAAGTGAACTCCGGGAGTTGGTGATGGACAGGGAGGCCTGGCATGCTGCGATTCATGGGGTCGCAAAGAGTTGGACACGACTGAGCGACTGAACTGAACTGAACTGAACTGAACCATATGATTGGGTAGACCAGTTCCCTTAACATTTTAGGGAAACAAAGCCAAGAGAAGAGGTGGGAAAGGATCTGTCACATTGGCAAAATGCTCAAACATCCTTTGCCTTTTCCCTGCAGTGGTCCCGAGTTTGCTTCCGACGCAGTAGTTGTCTCAGGCTGTCTGTGGTGATAATCTGACTAATAATCACCCGTCTGGGCTTCTTCTTGGAAGTCAGAAATGAAAGGTAATATATCTCTTGTCACAGACGTTGATATGTGATCTGAAGGGCTTTGAGCCAACTTGAAACACTTTGTGAAACCACTAGTAAAATGAGTTAAGACAGAGGGCCACAGCGGAAGGTATAACCTGATGAGACTTGGGCTGCCCTTTATCCAGGAAAGGTCTTCTCAAGAAACTGGCTTTGCTTTGGAAGTATCCATTTAATCCCCTTAATGTATGGATTTCCCCAGGTGACACAGAAGAAATAGGGGCTTGCGCATCAGTGGTTTATCCTGTTTGTACCAGTACCCACAGCTGTCACAGTTTTTCACCTATGGCTAGTCACCATACATCTTTGGGATCCCAGACTCTTTTTAGTGAAAACATTTTCTCATTGTAATCCTTGATTGGCATTGATGGGGTATGGCAGATCTAAGGTGAAAGAAAATTAACTTACTCAGTGTAGGAAACAAATGTGATGTCATTTGATCGTGTACTTTTCTGGGTGTGTTTTGTTTCTGCTAATAGAGGCCGTGCTGCCTCACTGACTGGGGATGGGGGAAATGTTAGTCTTAGTCTTGAGTCTGCCCCTTTCTTAGCTGACTGTTTTCCCCCTGTTTCTCCTATTCTCTGGCTCTTTCCATATTTCTTTGTCCAGAGCACTTTCCTCCCAACTTTCAGCATCCCTTGCCAAACTTCTAAATAATCTCAAGTTTCTTGAGTCCCTAAACATATGAACTCCAACCCCTATTATACAAATTTGACATAAAAATTGGGTAAAGAAAAATGATAGGACTCTCCAGAGAATCTTGACTTAGTCAGATGCAATGCCATTTTAGTAGCAATTATGTGATCATTAAACTGGAAATTTGAAGTGGTCCAAGTTATAACGTATAGAATCCATTTTTAATTGCTTGCAGGAATTTAGTGGTATTTTTGCCTATTTTCGGGAAGATCTGATGGAGAAGGGAAAGGCTACCCAGTCTAGCATTCTGGAGAATTCCGTGGATGGTCTATGGGGTCGCAAAGAGTCAGACATGGCTGAGTGACTTTCACTTTCACTTTTGCCCATTTTATTTAAAGAGAATGTTCTGTGAAATTTCTTGACTCATTTAATGGAGTAAACATCCAAGCTAAGCTTTTAAATAGTATGGGTATATTTTGTCTGCTGTCAAAGTATACCCAAAGACAAAATTGAAAAAGTCATCCTTGATAACTATTTTTTTTCCAAGAAGTGCCATTTATCACCACAGATGAACAGAAATAGAATGGAAATGCTAATTTAATAAAGACTGAATAATAGAGTAGATTATTTTCTTCATTCTTAATATGGTTTCATTTTTAATTAATATGTGGGTATTAAAAAAATCAAATAGAGCTAAAAGGTTAATAACAAGTCAATACTACCCCCCACTCCCACTGTGTATCTTTTCCCTGTTAAATGTCTAATTCCATTGATTTTAGATATTTATTCTGATGTCTTTTTCTCTACTACCCAACAATATGCCTTTAGTGCTCATTCTTTTTTATTTTAATCTGTGAAAGTATCTCACAGGTACTTCGAAAGAGCAACTTTATTTATTTATTCATTTTCGCCTGTACCGGGTCCTTGTTGCTACTCAGGCTAAGCTCTAGTTGCTGCAAGTGGGGGCTACTCTCAGTTGCAGTGTGCAGGCTTCTCGTTGTGGTGGCTTCTCTTATTGTGGAGCACAGGCTCAAGGGGCTTGCGGGCTTCAGTAGCTGCAGCTCCTGGGCACTAAAGCCCAGGCTCAGTAGTGCGGGATGTGGGACCTTCCCAGATCAGGGGTGGAACCCGTGTCGCCAGTATCAGCAGGTGGATTCTTTACCGCTGAGCTACCAAGGAAGCGCTACTGCTCATTCTTCATTCATCAGTTTTAAATGTTGCCTATAGACTTCTTATGGAGATTGATTAGGATTATTTGAGCTCTTTTGTGCATTCCTCTCTTTACTGACCTATTATCCCAGGGTGTGACATACTCATTCTATTAATAATACAAATCCTGAATGCGAAGCATTCATTAAAATCCCAGGCTCAGCACTCAGGTGTAAGGTGGTCTCATTTTTATGCAATATGCATTTTTAGCAAAGGACTGGGTAATTCTGATGCAGATGCCCAAAGAAATTAGGATCTAGAATTTGGCTCTTGATTTTTCTCTAGGTGTCAGGTAATGCAGGATTTCCAGAATTGTGGAGGATTCAAGGGCATAGTTGATTTGTACCCAATGACTCAGGGCTTCTGCTTTAATGAACAGATGAATCTGTAGACTCCATGCAAATTGTTTGTATTGGGTTGGCCAAAGAATTTGTTTGGTTTTTTCCTAAAGATGTTATGAAAGACCTGAATGAACTTTTTGGCCAACCCTATACATAATTTTGTTGTTTTTGTTTAGTCGTGAAGTTGTGTTTGACTCTTTCGTGACCCCATGGTCTTTAGCCCTTCAGGTTCCTCTTTCCAAGGGATTTTCCAGGCAAGAAAGAATACTGGAATGAGTTGTCATTCGGTTCTCCAGGGGATCTTCCCTACCCAGAGATCAAACCCGAGTCTCCTGCATTGGCAGGCGGATTCTTTACCACTGAGCCATCTGGGAAGCCCATGTTTAATTTTGTAGTCATTGCTTATAAATAAAGTAGAAAATGGCTTACTTCCCCTAAACATAATAAACATGTACCCTTCAAAATCATTTGCCAAGAAAAGCATAAACTTTAACTTGGCCTGTTAGTCAAGTGATTTATAATGTTTAAAAAGATGCTCTGAATTGCTTTTTCTGCTTTCTTAATGTGTTTGCATTTGTTTTGGAGGTGCAGAAGCTCCCAGAAGTGACAGCAGGCAGAGGAGGCAGAGCACAGGCTCAAAAATCGAAAGTGCAACCAGGAAGAAGGGCAGGAGGTACAGGGAAGTGAGACCTCCACAGCCCAGCTTCAGCCAAATGATTAATGCCTGAGATGAGTCAGAAGTACACTATGCTCAAAGTCCAGGCAGACAACTGTCAGAACCTCTTTAGGAGGTTCTATTCACAAGGAGGCTTTTACCCTTTAGCTTGGAGTTCAGGGGCAGAGAGAGAAGTGGTTCTAGGTCCTAGATGCTAGGAGGCACGCATGTTCAGTGATTTTAAAAGGAACCAAGGCAAAAGCCTAGCCTGAAAGCATCAGTCATTTTGGGTGAGAGCAGATGACAGGGACTAGTACCCATTTCAGGTCCCAGGCATGTTTTTCCATGAACCAGATTTGAAATGTAACAGCGGGACCTAGAATATGTTCATGTACTCCTAGTACCTAAAAGGAAATCTTTGGAGATAGAGCTGCCAGGATATTCTGACTATTTAGTAGGTTTCTATGTTTGTTTGGAAGCTGGAGTATAGTTTATTAGTTAGCATGTCTAACTCCAGCGAGTTTGAGAGAGCAGGGACTGCTCATTACCTGGAGGTTTCAGGAGAAATGCTGGAGAATGCTTGGAATGTCAGGAATAATTCCAGAACCCCTCCTTTGGGTTCAGCATTAGAACATGACCTCATTCCTGGTCTAGACTAGTAAGAAAGGTGGTCATGTACCAGCACCTCCAAGGAGTTGGGAAGGTAGAGGGCTTAAGACTGCTTAACATTCTACTTTCTTTGGCCCTGATTGGTGGGGCAAGTGCAATGGGCTGTGGCTTTGGGCTAGATGTGGAGCGGTGGTGGGTAAACAGGACCAGGCAGAGTCAAAGGTTGACTTTATTAGATAATCAAACATTTCAGCTTCTCTCATTATCATGAACCACAGGTTCTCCATTGGATTATTTCTTATTTGTGTGTCAACTTAATGCAAGGGTTTCTTTGATATCGAAATGAGAGGTATATGGAAACTTCTCATTCAGTTTTCCTTAGGTAAAAGCGCCAAGCTAAGAGTGCCATGTTGTTAAAAATTCAGCTGTAGGTTCTGGTTTTCCAAGACAGTGACCATTGTGTGGACCGCCGCCTGAAGCATATCGGAAAAAAGTTAGCTGGCGTTTCTCGGCCATCAGATTGATTACCAAGAATTCAGAGTCACTTAAATGAAAATGGCCACTGTGTTTATTTATAAAAGTACTTTGTTGGTCTTCTAAGTTGAAGTTGATGACAGATGTGTTTTTAGAGAAAAAGTACAAACTCTAGAAACATAAGCATCTGCTCTTTCTCAGGCTTGCCTCCTAGGTTGATACTTCATTTTTTTTACCCACACAAAGGGCTTTCTTTTTTCTACTGAATACCTGAAAATATGGGTGTAAATGACTAATATGGATTCTTGACAGTTTTACTGGAACAAAACTGGGGTTTTCAGGCTTTGATTGCTCAAATCTGGCTGGCTCTGTGGGTGGCGTTGATTATCCCTTTTTTTTGCTCTACAGTCCATATGGCATCACAGTCCACTAAGTGAACTTGCCGATTTAAGTGATGATGTACAATGTTTCCCTGGGACCGTAGAGTTCAGTTCTGTGACCCAAGTATGCTGCTGTACTCTGGTTTGTTTATCATGGTTATGAGAATTACTTCATGGAGGCAGACCTCAAGAATGGAAAAGTCACAGCATTTGAGTCAGCGGTTCTCAAAGTGTAGTCCATGGACCCCCGGGAGTTCCAAAGACTGTTTCAGAGAGTGTATGAGTTCAAAACTAATTTTATCATAATACTAAGACGTAATTTGCCTTTTAGGAGGGCTAGATCAATGATGGAGAGTAGAAGTGCTAGAACCTTAGTTAGTACAAGGCTGCTGCTGCTGCTGCTGCTAAGTCTTTTCAGTCGTGTCTGACTCTGTGCGACCCCCTAGATGGCAACCCACCAGGCTCCCCCGTCCCTGGGATTCTCCAGGCAGGAACACTGGAGCGTGTTGCCATTTCCTTCTCCAATGCATGAGAGTGAAAAGTGAAAGTGAAGTCACTCAGTCATGCAGTGGCCCTAAAATGGTCATTGTATTGGTCACCACTGTGTACTCAATTTTTTTTTTTTAATTCAGTTTATTTAAAAATGTTTGTGATGAAACTAAATTTTTTTAAAAATTAAATCTGACCTTTGAAGACATCAAATTAACATGATGCTACTGCTGCCAAGTCGTTCAGTCATCCATCTGTGCGACCCCATAGATAGCAGCCCACCAGGCTCTCCCGTCCCTGGGACTCTCCAGGCAAGAACAGTGACTGGAGTGTGTTGCCATTTCCTTCTCCAATGCATGAAAGTGAAAAGTGAAAGTAAAGTCACTCAGTTGTGTCTGACTCTCTGCGACCCCATGGACTGCAGCCCACCAGGATCCTCTGTCCATGGGATTTTCCAGGCAAGAGTACCGGCTGCTGCTGCTGCTGCTAAGTCGCTTCAGTCGTGTCTGACTCTGTGCAACCCCATAGACGGCAGCCCACCAGGCTTCCCTGTCCCTGGGATTCTCCAGGCAAGAACACTGGAGTGGGTTGCCATTTCCTTCTGCAATGCATAAAAGTCAAAAGCGAAAGTGAAGTCACTCAGTAGTGTCTGACTCTTAGNAACCCCATAGACGGCAGCCCACCAGGCTTCCCTGTCCCTGGGATTCTCCAGGCAAGAACACTGGAGTGGGTTGCCATTTCCTTCTGCAATGCATAAAAGTCAAAAGCGAAAGTGAAGTCACTCAGTAGTGTCTGACTCTTAGCGACCCCATGGACTGTAACCTTTTAGGCTTCTCCGTCCATGGGATTTTCCAGGTTAAAAAAAGTCTGCTGAATTTGAATTACAGTGGATATCTGAATTAAAAAAAAAAAAAAAAAACCACTTAGATGTTTATTTGAATTTTGAGCAGAATGAATCAATTTTTTTTTCTTAATGGAACTCCATTTTTACTTGGGCATTTGGCAGACATCTCAAAAAATATATATATAAGAATGTCACCCTAAAGACAATAAATGGTAAAGTCACCAGTAATTGAAACTTTAGCTTTCATGTGAAAATTTGACTTTTGGAAAACTTTCATTTGCCCTTGTGAGACTGATAGATTGTTTTATACTTAAAGACTTTTTATGAGTAAGTAAGAGATGAAGATAAGTGTAATTTTTTGATATTTGATAATGAAATATGCTAACATTTTGAAGATCTGATTAAATAGAGGACAAGATATGGTTTTTAATTCCATATCACAACCAACCTTTAAGATTATTGAATTTTGATATAGTATCAAAGAAGAGTATCCACCATTATATGAAATAGCTCTCAAAATCTACCTCTGTCTTCTGACTGTGTGTCTGTGTAAAACTGTATTTTCCTTATAAACTTCAACCAAAACAGCATATTGGAATAAATTGAAAGAAGCAAATAAGAAAACTCGATAACCTCTATTAAGCCAAACATTAAAGAGCTTTGCAAAAAGGTAGAACAGTGTCAGTTTTCTCACTATTTTTTTTGTTTGTTTGTTTTGGAATGTGTATTTTTCATTAAAGTATGTTATTTCTGTTAGTGTAATGAATTTTTGTTATTTTAAAGTCAACAAGTTTTAAAATTTCTGTTTCAACTTCTAAAACAGTAAATATTCATAGATGTATCTCNGAGTTTTCTTAGCATTGCCTTTGTTCTTTGGTTTCTGTGTGTCTGTCCAGAAATGCCCATAAGGAATCTTTGCCCCTACCCTCCCGGGAGTAGGTACCAGCCACAATTTCCTCCTACCTGAAAGGAAAGCGAGTCATGTGTGTGCAGTTCTGGACAGATTGCCATTGTCTCTCACATCTGGCTAACTCCTTTATGAGGAAAGAGGGACAGCTAGCTGGGGATATGATTGCTGGCGGAATGATTCTGTGTCTAAAACCTTTCTTATCTAGATACAGAATTGGAATTTGGAGGGAGTGTTTATGAGTTCATCATAAAGTGGCTTACCTAATGGTACTGCAGTCTATCAACAAAAGCTGTAATTATTTATTTAAAAAGATATTGTGGTAGTCTAAATGTAAAATTAAGTGTGCACCTTGAGATGAAGTTGAAGGTCATGGGTAACAATGAAAACAATTTAATGAGGAAGCCACTTCTTTTTTAGAACACTTAAAAAAAAATAACATCTTGTTGATGTTATTATTTTAAGTTCAATGTTGGCAACGAGGGATTAGAGATGGGTGTGAAATTCATGCTATTTTGACCCCTGCCTCTTTAGAACAGTGGAGGAGAGGCCCTGCTCCCAACCTGGTGTTCTCGCCTGATCCCCCCAAAGCTCTTGTCTTCTTTGCAGCTCCTAACCTAACCCAGTCCAGGATGGTCACAGCCTCCCTTGTTGTCTCATGAGGTCCCACCCAAAGTGAGAGACAGAGGAAACAAACACACCTTTTTCTTGTATCCTTGTTTCTGCTACTACTGCCTACTAAGGAATCTGTAAGGGTTCTATTTGTTTACAACGTGTCTCTTTTTTAAGGCCACCCAGAGGCAAATTTGGAGCAAGTTTGCTAGGCAAAAAACATAAAAAAAGATAAGAGAAAGACATGGCTGAAATATCCCTCAGTATATCCTACAAACACCGCTTTTGAAGGCCTGGAAACCACACACTCACAGAGCCTGCCTTGGGAATCTGTAGCCAGCTATGTTTTCAGAGGACGTGGGAGGTAGAGTTTTCCTACTGTAGTGTTTATAAATATTCCAGAAAGGCCAGGCATTGGTAGGGTGGCCTGGTTTATGGAATTGGGAAAGAGCCACGTGGAAACCTAAAATTCTTTTTCTGTTTTTTTACCCCTATGGTAAATGTATGAAAATTCTGGGGGGGGAAAAAAAAAAGATGAAGATAATCCTGAAGAAAACAATAAACCCAACCAACCAACCAACACTGTCAGAGTGGTTTTTGGAATCTGTAAAAATAAAATATTAAATTGAATTTGAAGAGCATATTTTTAAATATAGTAATTATGGAGGGGAAGGCTTTGGGGAGTAGAACTGTTTGCTCAATTAAGGAATATTGATTGCTCAATATAAGGACTTCTGTACTCTGAAATTGTCACCAAGAAATTTGTGTCAAGGAGGAAGGCTTCTATAGCTATCAGTACTTAGGGTAGACACAAAGTAGTAAATTGAAGTTGACTAGTGTTTTATGAATTGTGTTCCTCTTTATATTGTACTAGGATATGTCCATGTGCTATGACAAAAGGGTTCTATGGTCATATGAGAAATCATCTTATATATTCTCCCAGTTGGATATTTGTATGCATTAAAGAATAAGAAAAGACCTACAATAAAGAAAACTCATTTAACTTTGTCCAACACAACCTTATTCATTTCTTGGCAGGAGTCTTATGTCATGGAACCCCTAGCTAATCTCCTATGGAAAAAGATTCCACAAAATACTAGTTTAGGAAATGGTATAGGAGATAATTGAATATATTACTTCAATACTTTTGATGGAAAGATTTAGTCAATCTAGAAAATTCTTCTAGTGGCTCTGAAAGAAGACTGAGGTAAATGCTGGCCTGTGTTGGTAAGGAATTGCCATTGTCTTTCACCTCTGGCTACCTCCTTCATTGGAAAGATGAAGAGTCAGCTGAGGTTATGACAGTTTGCCTGCAGGATTCAGTGTGCTTAGAAGTCACAGCCAACTATTTTATCCTTCCCTCCAGACTTCAGATAGGTTGTGGTTACGGCACCCTTCAATGTTAAAAAAAAAAAAAATTTTTTTTAATGCTTATAATTTTAAAAATGACCTACTATATCTATAGGGTTGCCTCATGTATTCATAGGGAACATCAGCTATTTGCTGTCATGGAGCGAGGGAGCATGCCAGCATGTGTTACTTTCTAGAGGGAGATGAAATGATTATTCCCACCAACCCTCAAACACACCCCTCCTTAGGAAAACAAACATTTGCAAGTTTATTTTATAAAATCCGCATAGAACTTATATAAATACATTGTGACAGCGGCTGTCATACTGCATATATCAAGAAAGTGCTTTGAAATTTTATGCAAATACATGGGTGATGTATACACTACTGCACACCCAAAAGACTACTCCACGTGTTCCTGGTGCCAAGGAAAACACAAATGTTCTCCAAGTAATTCAGAGGAAAAGTCACCACAGCCCTGTACCTTTCACAGCCCTGTTCTCTGGGCCTGTGAAACCGGCTTTGAATGGCTAATCCTAAAGCACGCAGGGTGGGAGTGAGAGTGCTGAAGTTTCATTTTTATCAAGAACTTTTATAGATTAAGTTCTGTGCTGGGTGCTTTAAGTATATTCACTCATAACGTTTTCACAACAGCCTTGTAAGGAAAGTGGCACTGTTTAGTAATAAAATAACCAAGATGCAGGTTACATAAATTGCCAAGGTCACTCATTTGTTAATTTATGGAGCTGACTGGGATTTACAGTTAATTTAACCCTACAGTATTTGTAAGAACTAAACATTTGATGAGCACTTATTTGTGCACCAGACACTGAGGTAAAACCTTTACCTCCATCATCTGATTTTTTATGTGAACTTGTGAGAATGGGTACAGGTTTGTTTGTTTTTTCTTTCTAATTTACAGATGAAGAAATTGAAATGTAGAGAAGTAAACTAAATTTAGTGCAAAGAGGCAAAGGATGGAACTGGGGTAGGAGAGGGCTCTTAACCCCAGGGTCTGTTCCTTTGAACCATGTGGATTTCCAGTTTTCCTTCTCGATTTAGACTGGAAACTACCTGCTTGTACTGAGTTCAAGGAGTGGGCTTCCCCAGTGGCTCAGTGGTAGAGAATCTGCCTACCATGCAGGAGTCACAGGAGATGTGGGTTCGATTCCTGGGTAGGAAAGATGCCCTGGAGGAGAGCATGGCAACCCACTTCTATTCTGGCCTGGAGACTCCCATGGAGAGGAACCTGGCTGGCTACAGTCTGTAGGGTCGCGGAGTCAGATATGACTGAAGTGACAGCATGCATCCACTGAGCTTAATGCACAGGGAGACAGTGAAGGCTCATGCCTTCATAAACTAGGATTTCATAATTTTAAAAAGTCATTATTTTCCTGCAGATTTTTGATTCATCACCCATTATCAGGAATTTGGTATCCATGTGCATGGAAACGGTTATTTTTACAACTCTAATGAAAGACCACATTGGGCTTTTGAGAGACTGTTTCAGTGTAAAGACCTCACATCTAAGTATTAGGTGAAAGGAGTGGCCCCCTTATTAGGGTTTGCAGCTTTTTGTCCCAAATATTGGGATACATGTACATCTGAGGCTCTCCTCCTTCATTCCTGTTACCCTTTGGAGCTAGGAATACTTGTGAGGCAAATCATTTAAAATATTTGCTAGGAACAATTTCAGGGCAATACTGCTCCTTTCATTTGCAAGCATTAAGAACTCTTCTGTTTTTCAAAGTAAAACTTACTAGACCCTTTGAGAACTATGGATTTTGAATCCATATGAATTTTGTGGTTGCCCAAGTTTCCCTAGGATGGCATTTTTATTAAATGAGAGCAACCATTTAAAAAATATTTATTTATCCGGCTACACTGGGTCATCGATGCGGCACATGGGCTTTCTCTAGTTGTGGCTCTCAGGGGCTACTCTCTAGTTGCAGAGTGCGGGCTTCTCATTGCCGTGACTTCTATTGTTGTTGCGAAGCCCTTGCTCTAGGTGAGTGGGCTTCACTATTTGCAGCACTCAGGCTCAATAGTTGCAGCTTGCAGGCTCTGGAGTGTGGGCTTAGTAGTAGTGGTGCCTGGGCTTAGTTGCTCAGTGGCATGTGGGATCTTCTTGGAGCAGGGATCACACTTGTGTCCACTGACTTGGAAGTTAGGTTCTTAGTCGAACGCCTGAGAGCAACCACCAGGGACCACCACCACGGACACCAGAGAGCAACCATTTTTCAGGCAGATTTGATGCCAGACAATAGAGCACTTGTGATTTCAGTTAGGTCACTTGGGAAGATTTACAAAAAATGAAGGGAAACTTGAGCCTAAAGGCTATCCCAGGCTAAACTAGTTAAAAGGTCAGTGGATCATAGTCTTTGTCCTACACTACTGGAAACATCTTCCTAAAACAAAAGCATGAAATTGTCATTGCACATGAGTATCTATAGGATACATTTTAAGTAAAATATGGGACATAAATGTAAGTGTATTTTCCACTTTAGCTATTTTTCTGGTGGCGGGGGGGGGGGGG
>SJYV01018776.1:58950-214199 GCA_006410875.1 Neotragus pygmaeus | reverse complement strand
TCCAATTTAAATTAAAAAAAGAAAAAAGAAAGAAAATATTTAAAAAATTCTACCACTCTTTCTTCATTATTTAGCTGACATTCCTATGCAAAGAAGAGCTTTCTCTCACCAAGTGGGCTTTTACTCAGAAACCCAATGCCTGCCAGAAAGGCAAGGTAAATGATCAATTCTTTTCTTTTATTTTCCAATTTTCAAAAAGAAGTGTTGTGTTGATTCTTACCTCAAGTAGTGATAAATGAGTTTTCTATGACTTTCTTTTTTATAGCATCATTATGCACACATTGATTTTTCATTGATTTGATCTGTTTCAATCCACTAAACTCATTATTCTTTTTGAGGTCTAAATTGTTTGACCAGTGGCAGGTTCTTCACGTTGATTCCTGGGTGTTTGACACAATGCCATTAATCTTTGCAGGGACTTCTGCCTTCTGACAAAAGAGGTCCCAGATTCACTGGTTCCCTTTCTCTCTTAGACTGGAATCAGCCATTTCTCCAAGGAATGTTGGTTTCTTTCCATGGAGAACATTAATAAAAGCCACAGTCTGGGCACAAGGGATGTTAATTGTGGTTTAGATTACATTGCTTCTAGAAGTTTGCAAGATATTGGTGACAAAAATTTCAGAAAAGACAAAAATGGCAACAGGCTTCTAGATAAAGATATTGGCAGAGCTATGATTAAAATACTACATTCCTTTAATGTTTAATTAAAAATGAGACATAAAGCAACAGAGCACACAAAGTATAGTGTTTCTAAGAGGATTCATTATCCAATCTAAACTATTAAAGTATTAGTAAGGAGGTATGTTTCCACTGAATTACTTAACAATGCATTCCTATAGTACAGCAAAGAGATGTACACACATCAGTGGTTCTCATCAGACCATAAATATGAACACATCCACATTCATCCCTCCCCCTCCTTCTGCCCCTCTGCTGCCAACCTAAATGAACAAATGCTGATGTCCTCAGAGATGGTGTAACAATTCCATGTCTAAGATGCTGGCCTTTTATTTTTTTTAATGTAGAAGATAGTTTTAGGTTATAACTACAGTGCATTTTTGCAAAGTATCTATGTTTATTGTGGACAGTGTTCATTCTTTATCTCATAACATCTAGCCTTCTTAGATGTCTCGAGGTGACAATGTATGATAAAAAGTAGAGCTGGTGAATTAATCAATTTGTAAATATCTTTGTTATAATTGACAAAAGTGTTATAATTAACACTTGATAAAGTTATGAGAAACAACAACAAAAAAAGAGAAATGGAGAAATTGGAACATAAACTAAATAAAAAGAGTAGAGATGTCACCTTGCTGACAAAAGGCTGTATAATCAAAGCTATGGTTTTTCAAGTAGTCATACATGGATATGAGAGTTGGACCGTAAAGAAGGTTGAGTACCAAAGAATTGATGCTTTTGAACTGTGGTGCTGAAAAAGACACGTGAGAGTCCCTTGAACTGCAAGGAGATCAAACCAATCAATCTTAAAGGAAATCAACCCTGAATATTCATTTGAAGGACTGATGCTGAAGCTGACGCTCCAATACTTTGGTCACCGGATGTGAGGAGCCAACTCATTAGAAAAGACCGTGATGCTGGGAAAGACTGAGGGCAGAAGGAGAAGGGGATGACAGAGGATGAGATGATTAGGTAGCATCACCAACTCAATGGCCATGAATTTGAGCAAATTCTGGGAAATACTGGAGTACAGAGGAGCCTGACGTGTTTCAGTCTATGGGATCACAGAGTCAGACATGACTTAGTGATTGAAACAACATTGCTTGTGGGCATCAAAACAAAGCCAGAATGAATGAGAGTAAGAAAGGCCAGGTTTGCCTGAGGGGAAGAGGGGCATGTTTTGGACTAGATAAATTTTCTCAGTCTCTACAAGACAACTGCTTTCCTTCTCAGAGGCTAAACTTTCTCCAACTGATTCTTTCTTTCCCAGTAAAAAAGGTTCTAGTCTGTCTATGCTGTAGTGAGCCTGCAAATGAGAAAAGCCAGAATTCCTTAACAGGTATCAGAGCCTCTTCCAAAGGGATCTAGTAATGGATGAGAAGGTAATGGGGTCAGGCTTGTATCCTGTATGAAACGAGCTTGAACACTTGCCTCACTGAAGTTGTTTCTTATAATCAGGTCTTGAAGTCTTATGTTCAATAGATAAAAACGGTCTAAAACAGAGTATGGGAATACAAAGTTCATAGCCCCATGTCCACTTATTACTCATTCATTTGTTTATTCAACAGACATTTATAAACAATCTCCTATTTTATTTTTCATTTCTGTTTTTAGTGCTTCTAGGGGAATTCATTATCCAGTCTATAGCATTAAAATATTAGCAAGGAAGTTGTTTCTGCTGATCTACTAAACAGTGTATTCCTATGGTAGAGCCAAAGTAGATGCACAAATATCAGTGATTATCATCAAAGTGTAAATATGAGCACATTGCATACATCCATCTCTATACACTTTCTTCTGCCCCTCTGCTGCCAATGAACAAGACTCAACTCAGAGATGGCTTAAAAATTCCATGTCTTAGATGCTACGTTCCTATTAATTTTTTTAAAAAGATATTTACAAATTGGTTAATTCACTAGCTCTACTTCTTCTCATACATAGTCACCTCAGGATATTTAAAAATCTTAGATGTTGCAAAATAGAGAATGAACTTTATTCACAATAAACACAGGCGGTTTACAAAAATGCACATGTAACCTAAACCTGTCTTCTTGATACAGAGATACTAGCCAAGAGCCTTTCCCGTCATGCTTCTTCTCCCTCCTGCGTTATTTCAAGAACTTAGTTGGGTAATGTAAGACATTATCCCTTTTTAAGGATCTTCTAGTATAGAGCCATGGCCCTCAGCTTTTTAAATCTCACATTCCAGCACTAAACATTTTTTAATATGCTTTCCAATTATCCTTACATATTCATAACCCAACATAGTTTACTATTCTAGTATGAACATTATAAAATGTACAAAAAACTTGTAGAAATACAAACAGAAATTTTAACATTTTCTCCCTTAGAACGGTTTTGTAAAAAATATTGACTACCATACCAATGTGCTACAGACTATTGAAAGTGGTTAGACATCCATGTAGAAGTTGAAATGAAAGTCTCTCCATCATGCCCAACTCTTTGCAACCCCAGGGACTACAGTCCATGGAATTCTCCAGTATTCTGATACTGGAGTGGGTAGCCTTTCCTGTCTCCAGGGGATCTTCCCAACCCAGGGATTGAACCTAGGTCTCCTGCATTGTGGGCAGATTCTCTACCAGCTGAGATGCAAGGGAAGCCCAAGAATACTGGAGTGGGTAGCCTACTCCCTCTCCAGAGGATCCTCCCAATCCAGGAATCCAACTGGGGTCTCCTGCATTGCAGGCAGATTCTTTACCAGCTGATCTATCAGGGAAGCCCATGTAGAAGTTAGGCCAGTTAAAACAATTTGCTGAGTCTTCTTACCTGGGTCTCCACATACCTGGATCTTGCCTCTAATGTTAATGTAGAATTGTCTAGTTTAACTAAATCAAAGGGATCTTTTATTTCATTAAACTAAGACTTAAAAGGCAGTAAACCTTTTTTGGGGGGGTGGGGATAAAATGACTTTTGCAATATTACCACCTATGGCTGTGCTTAGTCCCTCAGTTGTGTCCAACTCTTTGTAACCCTATGGACTGTAGCTTGCCAGGCTCCTAGTTCATGGGGATTCTCCTGGGAAGAATACTGAAATGGGTTGCCATTCCCTCTTCCAGGGGATCTTCCCAACTCAGGAATTGAACCCAGGTCTCCTGCATTAAGGGAGAATTCTTTACCATCTGAGTCACCAGGGAAGCCCAAGAATGCTGGAGTGGGTAGCTTATCCCTTTTTCAAGTGATCTTCCTGACCCAAGAATCAAACTGGGATCTCCTTTATTGCAGGCAGATTCTGTACCAATTACCACCTGGTTATAGGCAAAAGTTCTTGAGAATTCATTTCCAGTTCATCTGTCAGAAGGCACTAGTAATGACCCTAACTGGTGGCGTGCTTAAGGGGCCAGTTTGGGTTCAGGTTTTTTTCTAGATAGATACACCATAGTATTCTGAGTAATACTGAGTAATATTACTGAGTAATATNAGTTCATCTGTCAGAAGGCACTAGTAATGACCCTAACTGGTGGCGTGCTTAAGGGGCCAGTTTGGGTTCAGGTTTTTTTCTAGATAGATACACCATAGTATTCTGAGTAATACTGAGTAATATTACTGAGTAATATATAGCTCAGTTGGTAAAGAATCCACCTGCAATGCAGGAGACCCCAGTTCAATTCCTGGGTCAGGAAGATCACTACCCACTCCAGTATTCTTGGGCTTCCCTTGTGGCTCAGCTGGTAAAGAATCCATCTGCAATGCTGGAGACCTGTGTTCAATCCTTGGATTGGGAAGAGCCCCTGGAGAAGGAAAAAAGTACCCACTCCAGTATTCTGGCCTGGAGAATTCCAGTCCATGGGGTCCCAAAGAGTAGAACACGACTGAGCGACTTTCATTTTCACTTTCATTCATACTATTCCACTGCATCTTGCTCTTGATTCAAAGGCACTACTACTAAGGCATAGTCTATGCTTACATGCTTACTCAAAATAAAGCATTTAAATATTGAACTTCTATTAACTGAGTTTGGTAAAGGCTTTTTCCTCTCCAGTGGTCTCTCAGAATTGCTGCCATCAGCTCTGTGATGCTGCAATTTTTGCACCTTCTTGGTAGAGTAGATTTTTTATGAATTGTGGTGTTTTGGGATTGGGATGGTGTGGAAGACTCCACTTTGCAGAAAGGCTTATTTCCCCTTTGAAGTCCTGGTTGAGAAATGAGTTTCCTCATTGTGCAAAAACATGAGTGCCATGACATTTCCTGCAGAGATCATTAAGCACCTCTGTGGCAACAGCAGATTAGGACACTGTGTTTATCACTCATAGCCAACATTTTGTGAGTTTCAATAAGAGAAATATTAGTGCTAAGTCAGAAATGTAAACTTTTATTTTTAACTTCAGGCTTACTACCACAAGTTTGAGAAGAAATTTAAACAAAGTATTTTTCTTTCCTCTTTAAAAATTTTATTTATTTTTACTTTTGACTGTGCTGGATCCTCATGACTGTGTGCAGGCTTCCTCTAGTTGTGGTGAGTGGAGGATACTCTCTAGTTGTGTGCGCAGGCTTCTCATTGCAGTGGCCTCTCTTGTTGCACAGCACGGGCTCTAGGGCACACGGGCTTAAGTAGTATGGTGAGTGGGCTTAGTTGCTTTGTGGCCTGTGGGATTTTCCTGGACTAGGGATTGAACCTGTGTCCCCTGCATTGGCAGGTGGATTCTTAACCACTGGACCACGAAGGAAACCCCAACATCATATTTTGTTAAGTTTCCACAGGATATTTTTTTCAGAAGAAATAAACCAGTGATTTCTAATTTCCACATTTGTTTGTATATAAATGAGGGCTGCTAACGTGTTTGGAAGTCACTTAAAATATTATTTAACTATCTCGCAATCCAACCCCTAACAATCTACTTCATTATATTAACTTATTTGTCTCCCCATAGACAACTTAGGAGGAGATTTAAGGCAGAATCAGAATTATTCAGATTTTAAGCAGCACACTCTAAATTATGGGTGCTTTAGTGAACTTTAAGGCTTGGTTTAGAGCTAACCTGACAAGAAGTAGGGAGCCAAGCCTGGTGAGGAAAGAAAAGGATTCTGACAGGGTATGTGGCAGGCTCTCTGTTCTCTCTTTTATGGAGTCTGTTTAGCTCTCTCTTGTGTCTCCCCATTTTCAATATTAATATAATAATATCCACATACATGGGGTTCCCTGGTAGCTCAGACAGCAAAGAATATGCCTGCAATGTGGAAGACCTGGGTTCAATTCCTGTGCTGGGAAATCTCCTGGAGGGCATGGCAACCCACCCCGTTATTCTGTTCATGGGGAGAGTACCCATGAACAGAGGAGCCTGGCAGGCTGCAGTCCATGGGGTGGCCAAGAGTCAGACACAACTGAGTGACTAAGCACACATCCACATCCACGGGGCTTCCCTGGTGGCTCAGTAATAACAAATCTGCCTGCCAATGAGGAGACGTGGGTTTGATCCCTGGATCAGGAAGATCCCCTGGAGAAGGAAATGGCAACCCACTCCAGTATTCTTGCCTGAGAAATCCCAAGAACAGAGGAGTCTGGTAAGTTATAGCCCATGGGGCTGCAAAAGGGTCAGACACAACTAAGTGATGAGACAACGACATCCACTTATGGTATCTCCTTTCCAAGGAAGAAAGACAGTAAGATTGAGCCAACCTTTGTATTTCCTCATTCATATTATGAACAAAACAATTGCTGTCCTTGCCTCTGGGGTGTAAGCCTTGGTTGCCGATAAGTTACTCAAATATGCAGGGGATAAAAGTGACTGAATTTGCAGTGTTCTTTTAAATTGAAGATCAAACCACAGAATCTTGATACTCTTGGGATTAGTGAAAATGAGTTTGAAAAGTGAAGTTTTCTTAGGGAACATTCAGTTGTTCATATGGCTTAAACAGCAGAGAGATGGTGCCTTCAATGGGATGACCATCATGATTCATTATCTTCTGCAGCAGCATCTTACCTTATATATTGACTCTTAATTGAATACTGTATGATGTATATACACATCTTAAGCACTATGCACCAGAACCTCATTTATAGCCTTTTCTTAATTCAATTGTTTATCTGTGATCTTTTTATTAATGTTGGTATTTCCTTAGATCACTTGCTCCATGAATGCAGAGACCATTTTTGGTTTATATTCAGTTTCTGCACAGGAATTAGTATCTAGTAATCCTGAATACAGGATAGAAGGAAGAAAGGAAGGATAGAAGAAGGGAGGGCGGGCAGAAAAGGGAAGGGTAAAAAGGAAAGAGTGGACTTCAGAAGGAAAGAGAGAAAAGGGAAGGATGGAAGGACTGAATACAAAATTTACAATGCAGCTGTAATCCTTGCACTCTTGGTTGAAAGAAAGTGAAAGTGTTAGTCACTCAGTCATGTCAGACCCCATGAACCATAGCATGCCAGGCTCCTCTGTCGATGGAATTCTCCAGGCAAGAATACTGGAGTGAGTTGCATGCCCTTCTCCAGAGGACCTTCCCCAACCAGGGATCGACTCTGGGTCTCCCACATTGCAGGTAGATTCTTTACCATCTGAGCTACCAGGAAAGCCTTCTTGGTTGGGGCTCTTCAGATGTTTTGGATAGGCTGGTGATTTCTAGTTACTCAGAACCTTCACATTATGGGGCCTGAATAGAGTGACCATAGTTCTGTCTGCCTAACTCCGTTCTCATTTGCTTCTGTCTCTTTGGTATAATTATTACTAAAGTCCCCTTTTAGGTCTCAAAGTGTCCTGGTTAGCAGACAAGTATATGGCAATCCTAGGCATGCGGATATAGAAAATGGAATTTGCTAGAGTTTAGCTACCCACTGACCACTCTTTGCTGACCCAGTACTTTCTGCTTTCAAAAACAATGGACCCAGGTTGAATCCCATAAAGCTTTGTTCAGCTCAGTCACTCAGTCGTGGCCAGCTCTTTGTGACCCCATGGACTGCAGCACACCAGGCTTCCCTCCGTCACCAACTCCTGGAGTTTACTCAAACTTATGTCCATTGAGTCAGTGATGCCTTCCAATTATTTCATCCTCTGTGATCCCCTTCTCCTCCTGCCTTCAATCTATCCCAGAATCAAGGTCTTTTCCAAGGAGTCAGTTCTTTCCCTCAGGTGGCCAAAGTATTGGAGCTTCAGCTTCAGCATCAGTCCTTCCAATGAATATTCAGGGCCAATCTCCTTTAGGATGGACTGATTGGATCTCCTTGCAGTCCAAGGGACTCTCAAAAGTCTTTTCCAACACCACAGTTCAAAAGCATCAATTCTTCGATGCTCAGCTTTCTTTGTAGTCCAATTCTCACATCCATACATGACTACTGGAAAAACCATAGCTTTAACTAGATGGACCTTTGTTGGCCAAGTAATGTCTCTGCTTTTGAATATGCTGTCTAGGTTGGTCATAACTTTTCTTCCAAGGAGCAAGCATCTTTTAATTTCATGGCTGCAGTCACCATTTGCAGTGATTTTGGAGCCCCCCAAATAAAGCCTGTCACTGTTTCCATTGTTTCCCCATCTATTTGCCTTGAAGTGATGGGACTGGATGCCATGATCTTAATTTTCTGAATGTTGAGATTTAAAGCCAACTTTTTGTAGGGGAGAAAAAGTAATTTCCCTCTACCCTCTGAGTTCCTGACCAAGATTCCTGTGCTAAAACATATATTAACAAGAGAAAAACAAATATAAATTTATTAGTATGTGAATCATGGGAGATAGCCAAGGAAAAATGAATAGTTCAAAAAGGTAGCATTAGAATTCAGGATTAAATACCATATTAAATAAAAAGAAGGAAGGTGTAAGCCTCCTAAGGGAGAGTAAATGATTTTTAGGAAAATGAATGGGGCTTTAGAATAAAAAGGGGCAGTATGACATTTTGTGAAAAATTATATCTGGGTGTGGTGTTGACCTCTTTCCCTGGTGGGTGAAAGTCCTGGGAAGAGAGTTTATGACAACTGAGTTCCCTTTTAGAGGGTCTGTCTTTAGGCAGATAAGGGGACTTCAGACAAAGCACCACTCTGCATTTATTGCTTTTCAAGTGCTTATAGCTCAAAATAATCTATATTCCAAAGCTACATATTTTGGGCTGGCATACTCTGTTACCTTTCACCTTGTACCTCCTTGGAGTGGCCCCATGTGTAGTGATCTAAAAAGACCTGTGCATCAAAATACTTATATTATTTAATCATTTTTTGATTCTTCCAAGATACAGGATCTGGCTCCAGTTTCTTGGATGCTGAACAGAAATGAAAAACCTGAAAGATGTGATCTGTTCCAAGTACCTTAGTTAATTTCTTGATCTTCACGAGTTTGTGAATTTTGCAGCAACCAGAATGCTTATTTTCACTCCTAGATAAAAGCAATAGGGAGTGAAATGAGATATAGCAGTGCAGTGTAATTTGGATTGATTTGGACAAAAAAGAAACCCTTCAGAGGATTATCTGAGTGTTTTGTGTATGTGACATCAACCATACAGATGCAGTGTTTGGAAATAGCCAAAAAAGAAACCCTTCAGAGGATTATCTGAATGTTTTGTGTATGTGACATCAATCATACAGATGCAGGGTTTGGAAATAGCCAAAATGTTCTGATCTTCTACTATTTATCTGATTTTTCACCATCCCTAGCTAGTACTCATCTGACTTCATGCTTCCTTTGGAGGGACAGCAGGGTCAGATCTGTCAAATGTTCAACTGCAGATCATAATGAAGAGAATTAACTCTCTGGTGAAAACGAAAGTATCAGCAGGCTGTTCAGATCACTGTAGACTCTGAATTTAGATCTGAGGGGAGTTGGTGTGTTATCACGTCCTCATTTTGGTGATGAGGATATTGAGGCTCAGAGGGGTTAAATGATGTGGCGAAGGTCACACAGCTGGTAGCAGAAGCTTTGTTTCACGCTGCTGCCTATGCAGACTTCAGACAAATCACACTGTATGCTCTGATTTCTGTTGCTCTCCACACTGACCAGAAGCCAGAGTTCTTGCTTCAGAAGGAGTGCGCTGCAGCAGAATAATCCCGGAACAGCACAGAGCTCTGAGAGCGATTTGCAGCCAGTCTTGTGAAATTTGGGTGTGTGGCTCAAACTGACCTCAGTCAATCACTGCTGGCTCTTTCTCTGGTTTGGGGAGTGGGGAGGTAGTGTATTTGTTTTGGTTGTTTCTTTAGCTGTCGTTATGAACTGATATTTTGAACAGAAACACTTTTTTCTTTCAAATCTTTGTTTCTGCTAAATTGGGCACTAGTGTGTCATATCTAGCACCGAGGGAAAATAGAGGCTCCTTCTTTCAAACCTACATGTGTTTCTCTGCCCCTGCTATTTCATATATCCTGGTGGTGTGGTTCATATGTCTTAATTCTGTTATTTAAAAAGATTCCAATACGTCTGCTCATCAAAAGTCTTTGGAATGCATACCACATCCCTCTAATTAGAATTGGCTAAGGATAATTAGAAAAATAACTGATATCAAGCTCTTTTCACGTTTCCTTCTGTATTGATTGTCCGAAAGGTGATTATTGCAGCTGCTTGGCTGGCTGTTCTCATTAGGAATCCATTGATTATGGGCTGTTTATGGTTCCACAGGCCAGGCGAGATGTGCTGCATTCGATCCACAGTATGAAGAGCCAGATAAGAAAAAGGAAAATTAAGGCCAGCATTTTATCATCCAAGCTCTGGTAAAACTGCTTTACTTTCTCACTACTCCCCCAGTTCCTTCCACAAAGAAACATTAATTAGTGTTTTCAGGTATGCAGCCTTTGGAAGTAATACTCTTGATCTACTGAAGGGCACATTATTAATATTATCTGCTGTGTCTGCCCTTAATAAGGTCAAAGGAATCTATGAATGCTGATTCATCACAAAGGCCTGGGGATGCACACTTCTGAGAAAGCCTATTTTATTTTCCTGTTGCAAGGTAAAACTGTGTTACAACCTCTCCTTTGTTTATCAGAAAGGTAAAGCTTAAAGAATCCACTGTTAATTTGGAGAAAGGCCTAATCATTTCATCTGGCCTTCTTCATGTAGGGTTCTTTGTGACCAGGCTACATATAGGGAATACAGTGATAAGGGAGGATTTGAATTGAACGATAATTCCTCTCAGGAGATTCTTGTCAGAATAGATTTCCCTCTGAGCTCTCAGCTTAAATTTCTTTAATAGCTATTAATGCCACTGTATTGGCAGTGTTCCTCTCCCACCATGATAAAATCTCTCTAAAGAGGATTTCTACTGAATATATTCAACCAGATTTAGGAAGACAAGATACTGAGAAAAAGAATTGATTTTTCATCTTTCCAAAGAGTATAATAATGGAGACAGACATTGGTTTGTCTTATATCACAAAATCTTCAGATTACTTCATAATTGCACAAGATAGTCCCCACAATATCCTCAAAATGTAAAGGCTCCCAATTTAGTATTTACTTCAATTTGTGCTTTCTGAAAAAGACTTGTTTCATATTTCTACTGAAAATATTGTAGTTCTGGAATTTGGGGGATTATCAGCAGAGGAAAAATGTTGGCATTAGTCCCCACACACAGATACATAGCAAATACAAGTGAATATTTGCCGACTTGTGGATAGTTGTCAAGATAAAAGCTAAAATTCCCTAGGAGTCATTTCAATATGGCTCCTATTTACAGCAAGTGATTAGAGTTTCATCTTTTACATAATATATTTCTTAAATAAGTGTGACTATATAACTGTGGAATCTAAGCACTGAAGTTTTAGAGAGCTCTCCCTTCATATCAAATGCAGGCACCAGCTGAGAAGTCATCATCAAGCATTCAGTTGTGGACTTGTGTTACTTTTTTCATTTGCATACTTGCAATGATATTTCTTAGAATATGTGAAAAGTTTTGGCATCAATCTTAACCAAATAACTTGAATATTAATAAAGTGAGTGGTGAGGTAGGTTCTTTTTCAAAGCATTGAAAGTAGTATTTGATTCCACTTGGCTGAAAATGTTGTGGGAAATTTTGATTACTAGCTCATGTCAGGAAGCTTTTTATTAATCATACTAATATATATATATACATATATGGCAATTTCTACTGAGTTCTGGGCCCTTGCTTGAACTTCGAGGTATAAAGATACCTAAACCATGGCTTCTGGTCAATATGTCTGATTATTAGTAAAATATTGAGCATGGAGGAGACAAAAAGATTTCCTAGTTGAATATGCCACAGAATCTGAAAAGATCATAGTCTGTTGTGGAAAATTTGACCACTTGTAGGTAAGTGGCTGGAGGAGAGTTTTTGAGAATGAAGGCGGGGCCATGCCATTCAGCACTTGATAAATCAAACTGGGAAGATTGGATAATTTGTTGTATGGCCAACAAAAAATTAACCTCGGATGAAAGGGTTGCTGTGCCCTTTAGAAAGTTTGCGACTGTCNGGAGAGTTTTTGAGAATGAAGGCGGGGCCATGCCATTCAGCACTTGATAAATCAAACTGGGAAGATTGGATAATTTGTTGTATGGCCAACAAAAAATTAACCTTGGATGAAAGGGTTGCTGTGCCCTTTAGAAAGTTTGCGACTGTCCATAAATCTAAGGAAAAGAGGAAGAATTCAGGCTACAGTGTGCCCCACATGTAAAATATACTGAGATCTAATCCTGAAAGTTGCATTATTCTATTGAGGGCTTTTTATTTATTTATTTACTTTTAACAATTTCAATAACAGACTTGGAGGATGTATTCCAGCTGGGAAATCACTAATTTTTCTTTTTCATTGCCAACATCATTGTGCCTCTAGGAAAGGTGACTGATCTTCAGGTGGGATAAAATATCTTGCATGTACTCTTCATTTGATTTCTGATTTACATAGTAACTCTGTTCAGCAAGGAACACTTTGCATAGTTTCTTGGTGCTGACTTGGATTTTATTTACAGCTGCCCTAAATTGTATTATCATGACATACCAGTTGTTCAGTATTCAACGTGGTTCCTCTGTAACTTAATATGATTTATTTCTGACTTGGATTTTTTTTTTTTTATCAAATACTGACTTTCCCTAAGAGGATCATGTAGAAACCTTGAGCATGGGAAAAGGTCAAAAACATGAATACTGACCCAGGGACACAAATACAGGGCAAAAAAGATGGTGCACGGAAAATTAGCTCATTCCTTTGTCTGTCTCTCATTTACTTCTAAATGATGTGGAGTAACTGCAAATTTTAGGATATAAAATAAAGTTAGGAAGTAGTTTTCTGCTGACAATCTGTTATTTCAACCTCAAAGTTCCAAAATTCACTTGAAAGCTGCATTTTCATTTTATCTTGATCCAATGCACACAATTTTAAGGTAAGTAGTGGCTCTGATACTATCCAGGGGTTGAACCTGGGTCTCCTGCATTGCAGGCAGATGCTTTACCCTCTTAGTCACCAGGGAAGTCCCTGATACTACCTAAGAAGCAAATATTTCTTGCAATCTATTTCTGACTGATTTGAATGAGCTCAAAGTAAATGACACAGAGATGAATTAAATGTCCCTTGAAATACACCCAAACTTAATAATTAGGAGAAGAGTGTTTGAATAAACACATTCAGATTGTTATTGAGCATATACAAGCTTAATCGTCCATATTTTGAAAAGGCTGTGAGTCTGTGGCATATTCTGGGGAGCTGAGCTGATTACATCATAAATAAAAACGGCAGTGGAGGCATTTGTTTTATCATTCACTTAAGCAAGAGGAATTATTTCTTTCCTAGAGGGACTTAGGTAAGACTAATAATCAGACAATCCTGACAATAAGAACAACAGAAAATAAGAAAACATTATCATTTAAAAGTATGAAATCACTTCTCTCAGAGTCTTTTATGATTTAACAGTGTTTTTCTGTTGGTAATGTCAAATTAGAACTTTCCCTAAAGCATTGGACAAGTAGATGGGTCTTCACATGACACCCAGGGCTCATTGTCTCCTGTTACTCAGCTAACATCCCTTTGTATGTAAGTTTCCAAATCATTGCTTTCAGTGTCTCCAGTATGCAAAATCCTTGCTCTGTCATTGGCTTGCTATCTTCATCTTGAGCAAGGTACTTAATATCTTTGAGTCTCGGTTTCCACATCTGTAAGTGAGAAGTGAAACGTTAGACTCATGTAAGGTTGCTTGGAGTTGAATGAGGCTCACTGGAGGATGTGCTTAGCTGGCTTTGCAACTTCTTTTCTGATGTTGAATCCTATTGGCACGTAGACTCAGATAAGGCCTTCCAGTGTCATCCTTTGACTCTTTCTAACATATCTCATGCAGGCTCTGCTGGTTGTCATATTTTCCAGTCCACCAATACCCCTGGCACTGTACCATATCTGTTCTTGTTCCACATTATTCCCCCGTACATGGAACCTCTAATGACAGTGCAATCTTTATAGAGAACCTCTGAGGTAGAAATATTATTTGTCCACAGTGAATATAAAAATAGGTTCATAGCAAAAGAAAGACTGAATATGAATGAAGATGAAATTATGCATGTCCTTGAAACATATATACATATAAATAGAAAGTATTCATTTTTTACTTAAAAAGGGGAAAGTTTCTGGGACCTTTCTGTTACTATTCTGGCTTTCCTAACCATACAGACAGATCTGGTTTCCCACTGAGGCTAAAGCTTATTTGTGATGTGTTGATGCTGCTCATTATTGTGGTTTTCTCAGAGGCCCCTCTGGAACAGACAGAAGTCCTCACTCCCTGCAAGCTGTGAGTCAGACATGGCATCCACATAACTCATTACTAAATGATTCTTTACTAAAATTTTCCTCATCCTAATCACAGGTCTTCTGCTCTTGTCTGATGCTGTTCCAGGGTCACTTCAGAGAGCCTGATTGTGCACCATGACCCCACTCTAATCTGTTTTCAGTGCTATCTTATTAGCCAGATGGTCTACAACGTAATTTGTGTTCAGAGAATCCTCAAGGCAAACTGTCTTTCAGAAACTCACTCCCTTGGGTTATCTCAATCTTTCTCCTGTTCAAACACATATATTCTTGGGAAGAATACACATCAAGTCATCTCTCCATTGAAAATAGTATGAATCTCAGATGGCACTGGGACAAGTTTGCAATGGGCATTATAAAAGGGAGGGGAAAAAGTGCAAGGGGCTGAGGTTGAAGATGTTCATGAAAAGACTAGGGAAGGGTTTTGGGACTGGTCTGCACACATGGAGGAGGACAGAGAAGAACCAAACCAAACCTGTTATGGTGCACAATTCTGTTATGAGCTGGCTCTGCTCTTTATAACACTCTAGGCATAGTAGAATACCTGTCCTTCTCTTTAGGAGTAAAACTCTTTATTGTTTATAGTATATTCCACTTATTTAGAAGATAAAATCCATTTCTAGAACTAACCTTCTCAGAATGGTATTCAAGTTTTCAGAAAAGACCAGAACCAGCATATTTCTTATCCATTTGAAGGTTATAATAAATCTCTCCATTAATTCAGAAGTCCTTTAACCACATAAAATTTTTAGTCCATGTGCTTTCCTTCTTCTCTCTAATCTTAGGAAAAATCTTTCACACCCCATCTCTGTAGATATATAAGTATGAAATTGGGTATGGCTATCTTGTCCCCCTAATCAGAAGGTCAGCAATTACCTGGGGCTTTTCCATCTCCCTTCTAGCTGAACATTGGCATTTAGTAAATCAAAAATTGGTTACAATTAGTGAAGCTAACTGGCTCCATGAGTTATAGCCCAGAGTCTTGTCTGAAAGGGTGAAAGTTTAAATATGGTTTGAAGGGAGATTCTAGGTGAACTCTATTTGTCAAACAATAGAATTAGCAACATAAAAGATGAGAGATAGTCTCCTGGGTAAAAGTGTCAAATTGCATGGGGAATGGAAATATTTCACAAGATAATTATTGAATTTTGAGCATCACTCTTAGTGGACTAGGAATAGTTTTTCTTTTTCTTTCTTTCTTTTTAAACAGGTTTAAGGAAGTAGCTGTAAACAGTTTTCAGCCTAGAAAATTGTTTCAGCCTAGGAATCAGTAAGGAGACGTTTTACATGTCTGGTAGTCTTCCAGGTGCTAAAGTGATGTGGGATAAGTTTCAAAGGTTACAAATTCATGAAATAATTTGCAAACAATGAAGTGTTAACCTATGTGGTGTGGATCGCAGATCTATTAGGACACTTGAAGAGGAGGGAAAGAGAACACCAGATGAAGAAATTGCAGGAAAGCTTTGTGGATAAGCTAAGTCTTGTACTGAGCCATAAAAAATGAATACATATTTGTTTGTTTGTTTTAGCCAGAGGTAAGCAGAGTGGAAACTGGAGTGGGAGGAAAGATGCCAGTAATAATGAAAGTGGTTGGGAAAAATGAGTAGGTCTGGAAATGGGATCGAGAGTAGGAAGATTCTCCCCCCATGTGCTATACTTTAGTTGCTCAGTTGCGTCCAACTCTTTGTGACCCCATGGACTGTAGCCTGCCAGGCTCCTTTGTTCATGGGGATTCTCCAGGCAAGAATACTGGAGTGGGTTGCTATGTCCTCTTTCAAGGGAACTTCCCAAACCAGGGATCAAACCCAGGTCTCCCACAAGAGAAGCAGATTCTTTTGCCGTCTGAACCACCAAGGACACATCAAAACTATAATTACATATAGAACAGCTCTCTCTGAGAACAACCTGAAGATGAGCAGCACAGCTTTACTACAATTAAGGATCTAAAGAAAAAACATATTTGGACAAAAACCATGAAGGGAAAAGAAAGAATCTAGTCAGAATCCACATTTCCAGTGGGTGATCCCAAAGAGAAAGGGGACATCACAAACTCAGAGGTCCTTTTCAGGTAGTGGGGAAATTGAGCCCCATATTGGGCTTTCCATCCCTGGGGACTGGCTCTGGAAAAATGAGCTGAAAACAAGCAGGGCTTATGCACAAACACACTTTCTCTGAGCCCCAGCACAGAGGCAGCAAGCACCAAGTTAAAAAGCAAAAGGCCACTAGAGTTGGCCTGGTTGGCCTTCAAGGTCACCCAACTTGACCCACAGTCAGCAAATGACTCTGGTTGCAGCACATTTCTAGAGAAGCCATGGTCCATACTCAGTTCTAGCTCAAGACCCATTCAGCCAGGGTGGCAGCTTCTGGTATACCTTGGGAGAAGCCCTGGTCCAAGCTGGGCTCTAGTTCTAAATCCCTCCTCATCCAGACAGTGGGATTCAATGTGCCCTGGGAGAAGCCCTGACCCACATCAGGTTCCAGCTGCAGCCCACTCAGCCAAAATAGCAGCCATGTGTCTCAGAAAGCTCTCCAGCCCACACTTGCTTTAGTTCCACTCCTCTGGTCAAACAACTGGGCACATTCACAACTGCATAGGGATGCTCCCACACAAAGAGTGGGAGAGTTAACTCTTTCACCTAATTTATAGACAAACACAGAAAGTGACACAAAATGAGAAGAGAGAGGAATATTTTCCAAATTAAAGAACAAGATACAACCTTAGAAAGAAGCTGTAATGAGACAGAAATAAGTAATTCAGCTGATAAAAAGTTTAAAGCAATAATCATAAAAATACTCACTGAACTTAAAAGCAGAATAGTCAAAGTCCAAAGTTAGTAAAAGAAAGAAAATAATAAAGATTAGAGTGTAAATAAATGAGATAGAGACCAAGAGAGAAAGAGAATGAGAGACAAAGAGAGAGGATAATGAAACTGAGAGCTGCTTTTTGAAAAGATAAACAAAACTGATAAACCCTTTAGCCAGACTCATCAATAATAAAAGAATGCCCAAATAAATGAAATTAGAAATAAAAAAGAAGTTATAACTAAAATCACAGATATACAACCATAAGAGAATGCTACAAATGATTACATGCCAACAATTTGGACAACGTAGAAGAAATGGATAAGTTCTTTGTTGTTGTTGTTGTTCAGTCACTCAGTCATGTTCAACTCTTTGTGACCCCATGGAATGCAGCACACTAGGTTTCCCTGTTCTTCATCATCTCCCAGAGTTTGCTCAAATTCATGTTCATTGAGTCGGTGGTGCCATCCACCCATCTCGTCNGGGGGGGGGGGGGGGGGTGGGGGGGCCTCTACTAAAATCCTTCCTAAATCTCTGCATTTTGAGGAACCAAGTCGGCTAAGGAGTCATAATGTGAAAGAAAAAATGATAGGAAAACAGATTTTTTAAAAAAAACTTTAGAGGAGAAGAGCATATTTAGACAGAAAGGAAATCCATAACAGCCCTTAATGACAAGTATTTCTCAAGAGTGGAAACCTGGGGAAACAGCAGCAACTCTTCTCATCTAATTTATATAAAATTTAATTATATCATTTTAATGCCCATTTTTAAAATCATCACAAGTCACACTTACTAGAACACACCAACAACAAATGCTCTTCTGAAAGCATGAAAGGTTCCTTACTTCAAAACAAAATTGATTCAGTCACCTCCACCTTTGGAAATACCCCACCTGATCCACACCTGGACGGTGGCAACCACCCTCTCTACCCCAAAGCTCCACATCTGTCATCTCAGTCAGCTTCCCAAATCATCCACACTTCCCAGCTCTGAAGCTGAGCCAGTACCTGCCAACACAACGGCTAGCAAAACCTGGAGCAAAGTCAGTTGACTTTTTCTTAGAGCCTGGGTGTGAACACGCCAGGCTTTGCCAAGCACAGCCTCTGCTGCAGCTATCAGCTCTGTCCTCTCGACACAGAACAGCCACAGATGACACAGATGGAGCAGTCTGTGTGTTTACAGAAAAGGAGGCGATGGGCTGGAGATGGGGTCTGGAGGCTCCAGAGGCAACCAAGGCTAGCACGAGGCACCCTGGAATTGTCATACACACACCCACTTATGCATCTACATATGATAGGTTCACACAGTAAAGTGCATTTATGTACAGTTTATATAATACATGTGTTTGTGTTATTATTTCTTTGATCCCCAATTATAAAACAAAGCCCTTAAGGATGGAACCGCTGCTTCATTCACTGACAGATCTTCAGTGAACGGGCACGTAATGGCACTCAAAAACATCACTGCCAGGCTCAACGATTAGTAACTCACCTCATGAGACTCAGGAAGGAAGGGAATACAAAAGAACCAATTTCTGCTACAAGGAGAGAGAGAGGATTATACGTAAACTGAGGCTCCACAGTCGAACAGCAAGCACCCTCCGGCCCCCGCCCAGGCCATCACCGTCACTGACAAGGCGGACCAGCACTAAGGATAAGGCGCATCAACAGTATCAACCAGAGGAGCAGTGTGACTTGTAACGAGAGCTTCACGCAGCAGGTCCCAAGGGAGCACCGAGGAGCCCACCCTCGGCTGATCCTGGGCGTGCCACTTCCACAGCGTAGAGCCAACACCGCCCTGGAGGGAGCACACGGAGCCTAGCCCTGGCTCTCCCAGCTCTCAGTGTGACCTGGCCTTCCTCAGGGCCCAGTCCCACTTCCTATGAAGCGGGGATGACACAGCATTCAAACACCTATGAGAGGGTCACGTGAGCTAACACATGTGAACACACTCTGTAAACTCTAAAACACCACCCAATTTCAAAGGTGAAGATTTAAAAGCCTTCATGCCATGAATTCTCAAGTGCTAGGATTTTATAGCTAGAAAAGAGTAGCAATTTTCCCATTAACTATCGACTCTTTGCAACCCTATGGACTGTAGCCCACCAGGCTCCTCTTTCCACGGCATTCTCCAGGCACGAACATGGCACTGGGTGACCACACCCTCCTCCAGAGGATCTTCACCATCCAGGGATCGAACTGGGTCTCTTCCGGCTCCCGCACTGGCGGGTGCATTCTTTACCACTAGCGCCACCTGTGGAGAAGGCAATGGCAGCCCACTCCAGTGTTCTTGCCTGAAGAATCCCAGGGATGGAGGAGCCAAGAGGGCTGCAGTCCATGGGGTCACACAGAGTCGGACACGACTGAGCAACTTCCCTTTCACTTTCATGCACTGGAGAAGGAAATGGCAACCCACTCCAGTGTTCTTGCCTGGAGAATCCCAGGGACAGGGGAGCCTGTTGGGCTGCCATCGACTGAAGCGACTTAGCAGCAGCAGTGCCACCTGGGAAGCCCATACTGAATAGAAAACTAATGTCAATTAAATTGTCTTTTTAAAGTCCTCAATGATCCGAATAGGCTATTTTGATTTTGAGTTTCTTAAGAACGCAACTTGTCCTCTTTGTTTCCTGAGCTGCACCCACTACACTATTTAATACTAATGCATTTATTTAAACATGTTTTTAGAAAAAAGTTTATCACGACTATGTCTTCAGAGATATCACAGTTCTTAGGAAATGGTTAAGTAAGTGCACAGTATAATCCATCTTATGCAAAAACTAGTGAACTGAGAGGCCTAGGGCTCAGGAAAACTTTTTCAAAGCTTTAGTTATAAGATGATCTTCCACAGTAACTATCAAGAAATATGGCTATGTGCAGGCACTAGCCAAGGATTTTCCAGCACAATACTGCATTCTCTCCCTAATGCCAAAGACATTTGTGGCAGCGAAGCCTACTCACTGCTTTCAACGCAGGGGAGCCCTTAGCCCCACAGGAACGATATTAAGAGTGTTAACAGTGACAAGAGCAGGGCGCCAAGTTCCCAGCCTCTCACTGGGTCTATGAGGAAATGGACAGTGATTCAAAATGACCACTCTTTTACACAGAACTCCCTGAGCTTTCCTATGGACAACCATCATTCCTCTATTCCAAGTAGGAAAAAACAGTAAGTTGTCCTGGATACAAGAATAGGCTTTCAAGATTTTATGCAGAACTGTGGTTGGTGCTATAAACCAGAATACCCCACAGACATGTGGGTTCGTTTAAAACAAGTCAAATAAAGCTGAAGTAAAGCACACCCTTGGAGAGACCATTCCTGAGGGCCTTTCTGGCAAAAACTGCACTTCCCCCAACCATCCACATATTTAGATGTTTGCAAGGTTATCTTTAGCCATTAGAATATAAGCTCCACGTTAGCAAGGACTCCGTCTTATCCACTAGCATATACCTACTAACAAGAGGAAACACTTGGCACAGTAAATGCTCACCAGTTTCTCAAACTACCTGATATCTAACAGAACATCCCTTAGCTACTAACTGACCATACAGAGTCCCATCATTCCTCGTAAGTTGTATAAATTTAGTAGAATTGTTTTGGTTTCCCTATATTTATTTTCACTCCAACCTTCATTAAGTGGAAGTGAGGCTGACAGGTTCTAACTTTGTAACACATTGCAGTTCCCTTATGAGAAACTTCATACATTAGAGGCAGCAGAGAGTAGTGCCTAACAGCAAGATCCCTGCGCCTCAATGCCCAGTTCAAATCCCAGTTGCACCATTCACTAGCTATGGCCTCTGGTACATTCTCAACTTCCTGTGACCCACTCCGCTCATCAGCAAAACAGAAATGATTACCACAGTATCCGCCCCTCAGCTCTGCAGCCCTTCCACTCTTCCTCCAGTGTTTCCAGCGCAGCGCGCACCTGGAAAAGCCTTGCTGTTCCGCTCTGCCAGCTCCTCCCTGCAGCTCACTGCTCATGCTCGCTCCCCCCTCTCATGGGAAAGCAAGGCCAACAGCTATCAATTCACTATTCACTTATGGATTTTCTGCAATCTGGAATTTCTACTTAGAGGTTCTACTTATTTATCCAGAAGCAAACTAATTTATACCCACCCCCCGACCTCGCCAAAAGAACGCCCTTGCCAATCTGCCATTTCCACTAACAATACTCTCCCATCATCCAGGCTTGCCTTCATGTTCTCGAACTCTTCTTCATTCTACACCTTCAGGACTAATCATCCTCTAAGTTTTGCCTAGGGTTCCTACTAGGGTTCACAACAATCTCTGTTCTTTCACCTTATAACCGTTCACAGACAGTAAGTTCCATGAGAACAGTGAGACTCCTGTAATTTTCACAGGTTTCTCAATTTCTAACACCTAGTAAAGGGGGTTCTGAACCTAGTAGGCTCAGTAAATATTTAACAAACTAATGCAAGCCCGGCTTACTATATCCACCTCCTAAAGAGACTTCCAGGAATCCAGAATCCAAACCTTTCTAAAGTCGTTAATCTTTCTTAAAATACCTCGTGTGTACAGCTTGTCTGCTTAGACACACTCATTGACAGATTTGAGTAACCACTAGTTATAAAGGATTCCAGGCTGGACTGGGGAGGGAAGAAAGAACTGGGGCACAATTTCAAGACTTGAGTCTTCTCCAGTTTTTAAAAAATGTTACAGGCATGTGCAAGAAACAGCCATGTAAACACTTATGTAAAAGGTGAATGGACATTAATTCAGATTAGTAGGTAGTTGTTAATTAAAATAAGCAAAGGAAAGGAAAAAGGGCCATTCCAAGCTTAGGTCAGAACAGAGGTAAGAACCTACAAACATACAAGTGTTACGTTTGGGAAACAACACAGGCTGAGGGCGGCAGTTACAGACTGTGTCCCTTCAAACTCACATGCAAGGCTAGCCCCCAAGCACCAAGAATACGACTGTATTGGAACTGATCTTATTTGAAACAGGGTCACTGCAGACATAATCAGTTAAGGATAAGGTCATGATGGTGGGCCCTAATCCAGTATGGCTGCTGTCCTCCTAAGAGGAGGAAACGTGGACAGACAGGCACTCAGGGAGCACACCAGGCGGAGTCGGAGCCGGCAATCAGGGAGGCACAGTGGACGGCAGCGGCCGCAGCACGCACACCAAGCAGACTGCGGAACATCAAGGCCCACAGGGCCATGAAGCACCTGACACAGGGCAGCATCTTCCTGGCAGCGAGGAACAACCCGACCACACGCTCTGCTGGTCCCACGTACAAAACCAACACAGCTAAACAGATCAAACTCTTTCCAAGAAATAAACTGCCCCAGAAAAAGGTCACAAAAACGTATAGGCATGTAAATCCACTCCTCACTTAATACAGTAAAAAACCATAAATGTCCAGCACACAATCAGAATTACCAAGCATACAAAGATGCTTTGGAAAACATAACCTATAATGAGACAAAACAATCAATCAACGGAAACTGATCCAGAATTGACACAGCTATTAAAATTAGCAGGTAAGGACATTAAAACAGGTATTATAATATTCCACATATTCATATAACTAAAGAAGAAAATTGTGGGAAACATTTTTTTAAAAGACACAAACAGAACTTGTTCAAATAAAACTACACAGTTTAAGATTAAAAACACATTAGACATTGCAGGAAAAAAAGAAGAGTGAACCTGAAGATAGTAATAAAAAGTATTTCAGAATTTCAACTGACTATTCAAACACCTGAAACTAGCTGTCAGCATAGGGGGAAAAAAAAACCCAGCTTTTTAAAAAGAGAAATTAAAATCTAAAATTAACAGACTTTCACTTAGTTCTGGGACAACCTCAAATTTTGTAATATACATGAACTAGAGTTCCAGACAGGAAAAGAAGCAACTTTTTCAAAGTCAGAAATTTTCTAAATTTGATAAAAACTACAAATTCATAGATACAGATGGTTCAGTAAGCCGCAAGCACAAGAAACATAAAGAGAATCACACAAAGGCACATCATAATCAAATTTGCTCAAAACTAATGGTAACAAGAAAATCTTACAGGCAGTCGGGGGAAAAAGATATATTATACATAAAGGAACAAAGAAAAGCATTAATTAAGATTTCTTATAAGAAACAATGCAACTGAGTAGACAGTGAAGTAAGTAAATTGTGGAAAGAAAAAGTATCACCTAGAATTTCTACGTCCAATGGAAATGCCCATCAAAAACAAAAGAAAATGCAAACAATTTCAGATATACAAAAGATGAGAAAATGTGTCACTAATAGACCTGCACAACAGAAAATATTAATGGAAGTACTGAGGATGAAGGAAAATGAGAGCAGACAGAAATAGTACCTAGACCAAAAAAATGAAGAGCATCAGAAAAGGTAAATGACATGAGCAGATGTGTAGGAGTATTTCCAGTTAGTTAAGTCTCATTAAAAAATTATTAACTGTTTAAACAAAAATAATAATGTAGTATGGGGTTTCTAACATACATATAAACTTTATGAAAAGCAGTAAAAAAAAAACAGTAAAAGAAAAATGAAAGTATACTAAGTGGTTATGGTTAATATGCTAAATGTGATGTGAAACGGCAGGAATATCTGAAAGTAGACTACATCAGGCCAAACGCTGGGCTGGATGAAGCACAAGCTGGAATAAAGATGGCCAGAGAAATATCAATAACCTCAGATGACACCACCCTTATGGGAGAAAGTGAAGAAGAGGAGAGTAAAAAAGTTGGCTTAAAGCTCAACATTCAGGAAACTAAAATCATGGCATCCAGTCCCGTTACTTCATGGCAAAATAGGTTGGCAAACAGTGGCTGACTTTACCTTTTGGGCCTCCAAAATCACTGCAGATGGTGACTGCAGCCATGAAAATAAAAGACACTTGTTCCTTGGAAGAAAAATTATGACAAACCTAAACAGTGCATTAAAAATCGGAGCCATTACCTGTCTCTCAAAGGTCCATCTGGTCAAAACTATGGTTTTACCACGAGTCATGTATGGATGTGAGAGTTGGACCATAAAGAAAGCTGAGCACCAAAGAATTGATGCTCTTGAACTGTGGTGTTGGAGAAGACTCTTGAGAGTCCCTTGGACTGCAAGGAGATCAAACCAGTCAATCCTAAAGGAAATCAGTCCTGAATATACATTGGAAGGACTGATGCTAAAGCTGCAATACTTTGGCCACCTGATACAAAGAACTGACTCATTGGAAAAGACCATGATGCCGGGAAAGATTGAAGGTAGGAGGAGAAGGGGACGACAGAGGATGAGATGGTTGGGTGGCATCACCGACTCAATGGACATGAGTCTGAGTAAACTCTGGGAGTTGATGATGAACAGGGAAGCCTGGTGACTCAATGGACATAAGTCTGAGTAAACTCTGGGAGTTGGTGATGGACAGGGAAGCCTGGTGTGCTGCAGTCCATGGGGTCACAAAGAGTTGGATATGACTGAAATGACTGTTACCAGATAAAAAGCAATCACTGAATTTAAAATAAAGGGGGGGCGGTTTAAAGTGAATAAACCAACAAAGGAGAAAAAAAAAATCAAATAAAATATATTCATNTCAATAAAATATTAGCAAACTAAATTCAACAATACACTAAAAATATCATACATAATGATTGAGTGGGGTTTATTTCAGGGACGCATGTATAATTCAATATTCTCAAATCAATCAGTGTGATATATTACACTAACAAAAGAAAAAATTAAAACCATATTATCATTTCAACAGATGCAGCAAAAATATTTAGTGAAATTCAACACTCATTCATGATGAAAACTCTCAACAAAGAGGGTATATAAGAAACATACCTTGACACAGTTTATGACAACCCACCACTAATATATCCAACAGAACAAAGATAAAACCTTTTCTTCTAACATCAGAAACAAGACAAGGATGTACAGTCTCACCACTGTTATTCAATGTACTAGCTGTGGCTAGAAAAACAAAGACATACAAATTGGAAGGGAAGAAGCAAATCATCACTATTTTCAGATGACATAATACTATACATAGAAAACCTTAAACTATTAGAACAAATGAATTCAGTAAAGTTGCAGAATACAAGATTAAAATATAGAAATCTGCTGTATTTTACATGCTAATAAGTATCAGAAAGAGAAAGCAAGAAAACAAGCCCACTTATAATCATATTACAAAATACACTTGACCCTTGAACAGCACAGGTTTGAACTTCATAGGTCTACTTATACATACTTTTTTTCAATACATACATACTATAGCGCTACACAATTCATGACTGGTTGAATCTGTGACTGTAAAACTGCAGATATAGAAGGCCATCTATAAAGTTATACACAGACTTTTGATCGAATTGGGAAGTTTGTGCCTTCATCAAAAGCATTGTTTATGGGTCAGTGTACCTAGAAATAAACTTAACCAAGGAGGTGAAAGACCTGTACTCTGAAAACTGAAAGACATTAATAAAAGAAATTGAAGGCAAAACAAATAAATGGAAAGATATACCATGATCCAAGATCTAACAGTCATAGCCTTCTGTGTTTGTGAAGGATTCTGGAACTTCCTGGCCACTTGCACTTGGTTTAAGGCACAAAGTTGAATTGTACATGCTGAGAAAAGTGAAAGTGTTAATCTTTCAGTCTTGTCCAACTCTTTGCAACCTCATGGGCTCCAGCTTGCCAGGCTCCTCTGTCTATGGGATTCTCTAGGGAAGAATACTGGAGTGGGTTGCCATTTCCTACTCCAGGGAATCTTCCTGACCCAGAGATCGAACCTGGGTCTCATGCATTGCAGGTGGATTCTTTTTCCTCTGAGCCACCTGGAAAGTCCACACACTGAGAAGCAAGTGCAACAAGCCTTGTGATATGGTTTAGTTCATGTGTAGACCTACTGCCCACCCAGCATTTGCATCTCAGAATGGCTGTTTCCTTTCTCATCATTATCCTGTATCTAGTAATTCTTGTGGAAAATTTTTATTTTGTGCCTATGAAAGAAATATAAATTAAAGTACTATGTGTAAAACCTGGACAAGAGAAAGAGTATGAACATATTTATGATTAACAAAGCTGTAATTGAATCGTGTTGGGCTTGTGCCTGCTCAGCCTTAATGTTGCCAAGATGTGGAGTGAGGTGGGAGGGAGCTTTCAGAAATGGGGAGTGACAGATGGGAGTCAGGGCTATGGAATCAGGAATTGTACTAAGCGGAGGAACAGATAGGCAAGGCTGGGCAGTTTAGCTGGATGCTGAGGCAAGAAGACACTTACTTTTCCTGCAGCTGTTTGTTTGGAACCAACTTTTGTGGCTGTGCTCACTCATAGTTGCTTTTGAACTGTGGTGTTGGAGAAGACTCTTGAGAGTCCCTTGGACTGCAAGAAGATCCAACAAGTCCATCCTAAAGGAGATCAGTCTTGTGTGTTCATTGAAAGGACTGATGTTGAAGCTGAAACTTCAATACTTTGATGCGAAGAGATGACTCATTGGAAAAGACCCTGATGCTGGTAAAGATTAAGGGCAGGAGGAGAAGGGGACAAGAGAGGATGAGATGGTTGTATGATGTCACTGACTCAATGGACATGAGTTTGGGTGAACTCCGTGAATTGGTGAGGGACAGGGAGGCCTGGCGTACTGCAGTTCATGGGGTCGCAAAGAGTCAGACACGACTGAGCAACTGAACTGAACTCACACATAGTTCTCTGAAGGGTCCAGCCTGTGAAAGCTGAGTGAGAGGCTGGCAATGCCTCCTTTGGAGTCAAGACTGGCTCTCTGCCTTTGATGGCATTTCTGAGCTGGTGATAGCGGTTCTTCCTGAATTTGACCTAAGGAGTGTAAGGATGTCACATAGAAACTGAATTCCTGAATCCCCAGGGTCATCACTGTCTTATTTGGTCACTGCAGCTGGGGCTGAAGGCTCTGAAATGGGACATGTAACTAGGTTTTTGCTTCCTTTTAGCAGTCATATTCACATTTTCAAAAAATGATGTATTTTCCCAGGCAGGCATGTGGCTGCCTATAGCAACCTTCAGCTAAATGAAAGCATTCTTTTGGTCTCTGGGGAACCAGCTGCTGACAGATGAGCTTCTAGAATTTAGAATTTCCTGGGTTTGTTATTTACCTAACAAAAGAGAAAAATATATTTTGGATGCAATTAGACAATTTTTTTTGGTGGGGGAGTGTTCTTCTCCCCCTCTCCTACCGGAGAAATAGAAGAAGAAATGTGAAGGGAAGGCATTTTCCACTGTCACTGATATTTTTAAGCCCAGTGTGGGTGAGATAATATCTGATGATAAATAAAAGATTTGTATGTGTCCTTTTAGCTCTCTGAAAAGCTGCAATTCCAGGAGTACAGTTGGAATAAGAAGGGCAATTTCAATATATTCAAATAAAGCAAAAGATTTTTATTTTATTATGATGCAATGCACTAAGACTTCTGTGCAGAGCCAGAAGCTCCCAAAGGAAAGCAGTTTCAAAGCAACTAGCACAGATTGGGAAGGGCATATTGACCCTAAGGGTTGTAGCAGGAAGTATCACATATTCTTGTTATTCAGCACCATAGATAGGGTGCTGTGCCCACCTGTGTTTAGTAATCAATTGTTATATATGTCATTCTGATTTTGTTACTACTTATAAACACTGTTATAGTGATAACTCTATTTTAAAGTTATCTTTAGTTATACTTTATCTACAGTAAAAATCAACCAATTTAAAAAGTACAATTCAATGAGCTTTAACAAGTGTATGTAGTTATGTACCACCAAAATGATCAAGCTCTAGAACATTTCCATCAGCCTAAAATATTCTCTGTGCTCTTTGCAGTCAATTCCCATAACCCCCCTCCATGCCAGCTCATGGTAACCACTTACCTCTTTTCTAACACTGTACGTTTGTCCTCCTCTGATTTTCTAAACTAATTTTTAAGTAAATACCATATTGTTTCTATGCATATATGAATGTTACTAATATAATTTTAACCAAGGTTTTATGGATGACCTTAGAGCCATTCTGTTTCTTTAAGGTAACTTTGTAGATTTCCACTTCAGTCTGTAACATGTGATCCACATGTGATCACAGTTTAGCTCATTTCCTTCTTTTTTTCCCCCTCCAAGTTCTTGGTGGGGAGCAGCTTACTGTTAACTTTAAGAATTGTGAAAGGTATATATACTCATGTATGCTGGGATTCAGGGAAAGGTCCAGAGGAAAGTGTAATCAGCAAGAGTCTAAGGAGGAAGAAGGTGAGCATTACTGACAATCTTGCAGGATAGAAAATATGTGGTTGCCTTTGGAGGGGGTGGAGGATGGAGATACTTCTTCTGGGGCAGCAAATTGGAATATATATTGCTAACAGGTTAACATAGAGGTGAAAAAATGCCACTAAGTCATGTGTTGAGAGTGACTAGAATAGATAAAATGAAGGACTCTGTAGATAGAATTAAAGAAGTGTGCTTGAAGTTTACAACCACTGGAGAAAATACAATACAGCAACAACTAGGCATAAAGAAAGAAATTGATAAGGAGAAATTTCTCCTTTAGGTACCATTTGGGTACCATTCTCTTCTATATGTTCTTCGTAGATAAGATAAATCTTTAATTCCATTCAAAGTTTTATTAAAAATGTTTTCATTTCTACAGAAAAGTTTTAAGAACACTATATTGTATTCCCGTATATCCTTCACCTAATTTCAATCCACTGTTAACATTTTGCCACAGTTGCTTTCTCTGTCACATAAAACATCTACAGTATTATAATTACTATAATAATTATTATCATCTTGCTGAGCCATTTGAAAGTAACGTGCAGAGGTCATGACATCATTCCTTTAGCACATATTTCCTAAGAATGTAGACATTTTAAAAAACATAACCATAGTTCAATTCTCAAAATCAAGAAATTTAATATTGATACAAAAGTACTATCTAATATGAAGTTCACATTCACATTTCTCTTGTAGTAATGGCTACATGATGTTAAACAAAATCATCTTATGACTCAAAGGAATGAAACTGATGGGGAACTATAGGTCATGTGGTTACTATTTGAGACAAGAGGGATACCAACTGACCAGCTGAATTTCTAGTATTATGGAGAAAGAAAGTGAAAGTGAAGTTGCTCAGTCATGTTCTACTCTTTGCGACCCCATGGAGCCATCCATGGGATTTTTCAGGTAAGAATATTGGAGTGGGTTGCCATTTCCTCCTCCAGGAGATCTTCCCGCCCTAGAGATTGAACTCGGATCTCCCGCATTGTAGGCAGATATGTCACCATCTGAGAGTGTCCAATAAATATTTGTTTAATTTACCTAAAGTATTTGGACACTGCTTAAAAAATAATTTGCTTAGTTTTTATCTCTTATTTTTAGTTTTGGGTATCTTGCTGTTAATAGGTGAGCAAGCTAGTCCATTAGCTGTTTGAAACACTTCATCTCAGCTACATTTCTCCTGTGCCTTGTAACAAGCAGGACTGTACAAAGGAAAACTCTTTTTATGGTCCCAATTCATATCAACCAAATACCAAGGAAAGGATCCTAATATCTTTCTAAACTGTTTTCATTTATCTTGGTGTTTAGTTGTCATAAAATCGTATGTTCAAAGTGTCCACTGGGTGTAAATGGTCCTATAAACTCTTGTAACTGAGTGACATGTGATAATGAAAGTACCTTCACAAAGAACAACAAAATAGATATTTTTTTATTGTAATCATCAAATACTGTGCCCCAAGGTATTGATTGAATTATACATAAACCTGAAACGGAGCTATAAAAAGGATGATGGCATACTCATTCATAACAAACCAAACACAGATTAGGCTGCAAGAAATAATCTTGATCATAACGACATCCAGACTCTGCTGGATGTATATCGAAACAAAAATATTTGCAGACAAAAATATTTCCTGCAGGTATGTAATTTGTTAGGATTATACTGTAAGACATTTTATCAATCAAAAACTAGGAAAGATTTTTTCAGTCTTTGTCATTTGAGAGAGAATCATATTCCAAACAGCCTCTCTAAATTTTTTTCTAGTTCTTTCTTTACTACCACTGTATTTACTACCATTTATTTCATGTCACTGTGTTTACTTGGACTTGTTTTTATTCTGCTATGGAATCACCTTGAGTATTTTTAAAATAAAGGATATGTTGATGGGTTAAAAAAGAAGCTTAGTGTTTCTCTTTGAAGGCAGATATACATATATATGGTTAACTTATATTTGACAGAGATGCCAAAGAAATCAAATGGGGAAGGGGTAATCTTTTCAATGAATAGTGCTGGAATGATTTTACAGCTGTATATGTAGACAAACAAACCAGCAAAAGCAGAACAAAAAATAATCTCAGTTCAGTTCAGTTCAGTTCAGTCATTCAGTCGTATCCAACTCTTTGCCACCTCATGAATCGCAGCACGCCAGGCCTCCCTGTCCATCACCAACTCCTGGAGCTTACTCAAACTCACGTCCATTGAGTTGGTGATGCCATCCAGCCATCTCATCCTCCATCGTCCCCTTTTCTTCCTGTCCCCAATCCCTCCCAGTATCAGAGTCTGTTCCAATGAGTCAATTCTTCGCATGAGGTGGCCAAAGTATTGGAGTTTCAGCTTCAACATCAATCCTTTCAATGAACACCTAGGACTGATCTCTTTTAGAATGGACTGGTTAGATCTCCTTGCAGTCCAAGGGACTCTCAAGAGTCTTCTCCAACACCACACTTCAAAAGCATCAATTCTTTGGCGCTCAGCTTTCTTCACAGTCCAACTCTCACATCTATACATGACAACTGGAAAAACCATAGCCTTGACTAGACAGACCTTTATTGGTAAAATAATGGCTCTGCTTTTGAATATGCTGTCTAGTTTGGTCATAACTTTCCTTCCAAGGAGTAAGCGTCTTTTAATTTCATGGCAGCAATCACCATCTACAGTGATTTTGGAGCCCCAAAAAACAGTCTGACCCTGTTTCCAGTTTCCCCGTCTATTTGCCATGAAGTGATGGGACTGGATGCCATGACCTTAGTTTTCTGAATGTTGAGCTTTAAGCCTCAGTTTTAACCTAATACCACATAGAAAAATTAACTTGGAATGAATTTTATTCCTAAATGTAATAGCTAAAATTATGCAATGTCAAAATAAAAACAAGAAAGGAATCTTAGTGGCTGTCAGTTTGGTGAAGAATTCTAAAATACTAGAAAAAAGTCTCAAAATAAAGAACATTAAAGTAAAAAATATAATTACTTCATCCAAGTTAAAAACTTTTGCTCTTCAGAAGATAGTGTTATGAAAATAAAAAGGCAAAGGCACATTCCAGTTAAAAACACAGCACAATATGTATTTAATAATGGATTTTGTTAGATACTTGCTACTTGGAAGGAAAGTTATAACAAATCTAGACAGTGTATTAAAAAACAGAAACATCAGTTTGCTGACAGAAGTCCATATAGTCAAAGCTTTGGTTTTTCCAGTAGTCATGTATAGATGTGAGAGTTGGACCATAAAAAAGGTTGAGCACTGAACAATTAATGCTTTTGAATTGTGCTGGAGAAGACTCTCGAGATCCCTTGGACTGCAAAGAGATCAAATCAGTCACTCCAAATAAAGGAAATCAATGCTGAATATTCATTGGAAAAACTGTTGCTGAAGCTTAAGCTCCACACTGGCCACCTGATGTGAAGAGCCAACTCATTGGAAAAGATGCTAATGCTGGGAAAGACTGAAGGAAAAGGATAAGAAGGCAACAGAGAATGAGATGGTTAGAGAGCATTGCTGACTCAATAGACATGAGTTTGAGCAAACCCCAGGAGATAGTGGAGAACAGAAGAACCTGGCATGCTATAGTCCATGGGGTTGCAGAGTCAGGCACAACTTAGTGACTGAACAACAAATCTAGAATATATAACAACTCAATAAGAGGAAATCACTCAAATTTTGAAAGAGAACAAGAGTTTCTAAAGATATTTTATCAAAGAAAATGTACAGATGTTAAATAAGCATATTAAAAGTTGTTCAACATGATTAGTCATCGGGGAATTCAAATGAAAACCTTAGTGACAGACAACTACACTCCCATTAAGATGCTTAAAATATACAGAATGAAGTAAGCCAGAAAGAAAAACACCAATACAGTATACTAACGCATATATATGGAATTTAGAAAGATGGTGATGATAACTCTGTTTGTGAGACAGCAAAAGAGACACAGATGTATAGAACAGTCTTTTGGACTCTGTGGGAGAGGGAGAGGGTGGGATGATTTGGGAGAATGACATTGAAACATGTATAATATCATATATGTAATGAATCACCAGTTTAGGTTTGATACATGATACTGGATGCTTGGGTCTGGTGCACTGAGATGACCCAGAGGGATGGTATGGGGAGGGACGAGGGAGGCGGTTTCAGGATGGGGAACATGTGTATACCTGTGATGGATTCATGTTGATGTATGGCAAAGCCAATACAATATTGTAAAGTAACTAACCTCCAATTAAAATAAATAAATTATATAAAAATAAAAAAAATGAAAAAGACTGACAATATCAAGTGTTAACAGGATGTGGAACAACTCAAACTCTCATATACTACTACTAGAAATGTGATATGATATCATTACATTGAAAAACAGCTTGATAATATCTTCAAAATAAGTGTACCTTCCATATGATTCACCTATTCCACTCAGGTATTTACACAAGGGAAAAAAAGAAAGCATACATTCATTTAAAATTTACACAAATTTTCAGAGCAGTTTTATATGTCACAGCTAAAAACTAGAAACAACATATGAATAAACAATTTATAGTATATCCATACTATGAAATATTACTTGGCAATAAAATGGAAAAAAATGTGATACATGTAACAACATGGATAACTCTCAGAATAATTATGCTGCATGAAAGAAGCCAAATAAAAACTACATACCATATCAGTTCAGTTCAGTTCAGTCTCTGTCAGGTCTGACTCTTTGTGACCTCATGGACTGCAGCATGCCAGGCTTCCCTGTTCATCACCAGTCTCCAGAGCTTGTTCAAACTCATATCCATTGAGTTGGTGATGCCATCCAACCATCTCATCCTCAGTTGTTCCCTTCTCTTGCCTTCAATCTTTCCCAGCATCAGAGTCTTTTCCAGTGAGTCAGTTCTTTGCATCAGCTGGCCAAAGTAATGGAGTTTCAGCTTCAGCATCAGTCCTTCCAATGAAGATTCAGGACTGATTTCCTTTAGGATTGACTGCTTTGATCTTTTCTATTTGTATGCCATTCTAGAAAATGTAAACTAATCTATAATGAGAAAAATTAGATCAATGTTCACTTGGACATGAAGAGAGGGACACGAGAGAAGAATTCCAAATAATCCTGGGAAAACTTTGGAGATGATGATTTTGGCGTGTTCATTTATTAATTATGATGATGGCTTCATAGGTCTGTATTTGTTAAAATCTGTCAAATTGTACTCTTTAAATATGCACTTCATTGTGTGTCAATATTACCTCAATAAAACTGTTTTAAAAAATTGTTCCCAAACTAACTGATACTTTTGCTTATTTGTAGCTTCATAGTAATCTAGTTTCTCTTTGGAAGGCAGGTGCCATAATATAAAGAACCCAGGCTCCTGAATTATGAGATATAAATTAGTGCCATGGCTCTGCCACTTCCCAGATGAGTAACCTTGTAAAAGTTCATTTGTGTTTAAGAAACTTAGTTTTCTTTCCTGGAAATTAGGCATAAAAATAACTACCACACAGGATGATGGGAAGGTTGTATAATGTAGACAAAGCACCCCAAACAGTGATTTCCATGTAGAATCATTTTTCTTCTCATTCTCTTCTTCTCTCCTCTCCACCAAGTCAAGCACAGTTTGCATGTATAACACATGCTCAGTAAATCCTTGTTTGAATCATTTACCATTTGCTTGTTTCAATTCAGTTGGTAAAGGCATCAAAAACAGGAAATCAAAAATTGTCCAATTTATTTTTTAAGCCTTGGCCTNCCAAGTCAAGCACAGTTTGCATGTATAACACATGCTCAGTAAATCCTTGTTTGAATCATTTACCATTTGCTTGTTTCAATTCAGTTGGTAAAGGCATCAAAAACAGGAAATCAAAAATTGTCCAATTTTATTTTTTAAGCCTTGGCCTAAAACAAGAGCAAACTTGGAGTACTTGTAACTAGAGTGTATGGGACAATTTGACTTCTGACATAGCTTTATATTCACTAAGTTACTAACTTCTCCATATACATAATACAACTATTTATAAAGATTTAGTTATAGCTATACAATGAGACAATAGCTGAATGCTAAAGAATTCATGCTTTTGAGCTGTGGTGTTGGAGAAGACTCTTGAGAGTCCCTTGGACCACAAGGAGATTAAACCAGTCAATCCAAAAGGAAATGAATTCTGAATGTTCATTGGAAAGACTGATGCTAAAGCTGAAGCTCCAATACTTTGGCCACCAGATGTGATGAGCTGACTTATTGGAAAAGACCCTCCCTGGTGCTGGGAAAGATTGAAGGTGGGAAGAGAAGGGGACAACAGAGGATGAGATGATTGGATGGCATCACCAAATCTATGGACATGAATTTGAGCAAGCTCTGGTAGATGGTGAAGGACAGGGAAGCCTGGCGTGCTGCAGTCCATGGGTTGCAAAGAGTTGGACACGACTTTCAGTTCAGTTCAGTCGCTCAGTCATGTCCAACTATTTGCAACCCTATGAATCGCAGCACACCATGCTTCCCTGTCCATCACCATCTCCTGGAGATCACTCAGACTCATGTATATCGAGTCCGTGATGCCATCCAGCCATCTCATCCTCAGTCGTCCCTTTCTCCTCCTGCCCCCAATCCCTNTGACTCATTGGAAAAGACTCTGATGCTGGGAGGGATTGGGGGCAAGAGGAAAAGGGGACGACCGAGGATGAGATGGCTGAATGGCATCACTGACTCAATGGACGTGAGTCTGAGTGAACTCTGGGAGTTGGTGATGGACAGGGAGGCCTGGCATGCTGCAGTTCATGGGTTCGCAGAGAGTCGGACATGACTGAGTGACTGAACTGAACTGATTGATATAAGCAATTTCCGAATTGAAAGCTTCATGAATTGTTTATTTCCTTTTCCCTCTAAGGGATGTGCTAATTTATTTTTTCTTTTATATATACTGTCTTGCTCATATGATCCTTAAGATGGTGGCCACACTCATTTTTATAATATATTGACAGGACTACTGCACCACTTTTCCATCATGCTTCACAGAAATTACATCTTAGGGTATAATTAAGTTCTAGGTTAGTGGCTGATATCTTGAATTTTCAGTATCTTCTGCTAGCCATTTACATACAGACACAAACATGCACTCATACAAGTACTGCAGGAAGTCCTATATTGGTCTATCCTATGGTTCACTGTTTAAGCTAGCCTGTAATTAATTATGAGGATTTTTATTACAGGTTAACTGAGAAAATAGCTTCAATTCTGAGAAAAAAATTGATTTGATCTGCCATCCCAACCTTCAGTTTGTGAAGACACTCTCTTGCTTCCTTTCCACTTTGTGAAGTTATAGCAAAAAGAAGGCCACCTAGGAAATCAGCCATCACAGAGAGTGATCCTGCTGGCCCTCTACTTTGGATTTCTCAACTTTCAAAACCATGAGAAATAATTTGCTTTTGCTTGCAAGTCACCTACTTTGTGTTATTTTGTTAAGCAGTCTAATGGACCAAGAAATATGATTAACAAGCACTTTCATACATGTCACCTCATTTGGGCAGTGTAATGTCTGTGAGATAAGAGTGGCAGGACATTTCAAATCCATTTTGAAAATGAGGAAATAACATTTCTGGGACTTTAAGTGACTTGATCATCATCATATAATTTCCAAGCATTTTAAACAAAATATATTGGTTTCATTATCTTTTTAGTTTAGTGAAATAAAATGTACTTTGTTGTTCATAGAATTTGCAATAGTGCCTAAGATAATTGTACAGTCTAACATATTTTTATTGTATGAGCATTAATGTCATTCAATGGATTTTGAAAAAGATATAAATTATCTCAGTTTATAATGCTAACAGAGTAGCTGGTTTCATTTCATATTATTTTCTTTCAGTTTTGGTTGGTATATTATATATTTTATATGACTATAATAGTGGTAATTATACATTTCTGGATCTGGATGTTTAGTTGACAATATGTTGTAAACATTTTCCTTTGTAGTTGAATGCAGTTCATTGTCATTATTTTTTAAATTATAATTTGAGTTTAATATTTTATTCAACTATTTAAAAAATATATAGTTTAGACAATGTGAAATAACTATTTGAAAACTATTGTTTCCTTAATGTAAATATTCAGAAACTATTAGGTAAAAAAGTAGGCATACTGAAAATGAGTCAAGCTGTATGTATCTATATTACATTCCAAAGAAGCTGTCCTCATGCCAAGCATATGCCAAACTTACAGTAACGTTGCTGTTGTTGTTCAGTTAATAAGTCATGTCCAACTCTTTTGAGATCCCATAGACTGTAGCCCACCAGGCTTCTCTGTCCATGGGATTTCCCAGGCAAGAATACTGGAGTGCATTGACATTTCTTTCTCCAGGGATCTGCCTGACCCAGGAATCTAACCCCAATCTCCTGCATTGCAAAAATATTCTTTACTGGTAACATAGTCTAACATTGGTTTCCTAGAGTTAAATTATTTATCTTGTAATTTTTTTGTTTAACTGGTAATGTGAAATGCTGTGTCATTAGCATCTCTCCATAAGCTTTTTTATTCACCCAATCTTTGAAAATTTACCTATTTCAAGTTTTTTTAAAATACAAATTCATTTATTTTAATTGGAGGTTAATTACTTTACAATACTGTATTAGTTTTGCCATACATCAACATGAATCTGCCACAGGTATACGCATGTTCCCCATCCTGAACCCCCCTCCCTCCTCCCTCCCTGTACCCTCCTTTTCTGAACCCCAATGGTGGATCAAGCTTATGTTTCAGATTAAATTCTTGATGACACTGTAATTAGCATAAGATTATCTCTAAAAAGGGATAATTCTCCATATCTCTTTTACATGGCTGTTTTTTGGGAGGGTTATTGTACAAAGGACTCAGTACAGTGTCTCTGGTGTCCTGGGTTCTTCGTTCTCTTGGCAGAGTAAGGTGATTCCAGCTGGCACACTTGGACTTTCCATGGAATTTTGCTCTGGGAGAGTCCTGTAGCTTATTAAAATGGTTATTAAAATGGCCTCTGCAACTGGAGTATAGCAGACTACTTCAACCCCAAGCACTTTGACTTTAGATGTCAACTGTTAACACCTGCTTACCTTACAGGAAATTGGATTTGTACAGACAACCCCACTTGGAAGAAGTCCCGAGTTCCAGCTTGATTTTTAGAGTGACCTTTATGAAAGGGAGAATTTTCCAGGGTGAAGGATCTTTTATTGGATAACATGTTTATACATCCACAGGACTCAAATAAAGCAAGGCACTTGGAACCATTATAAAATACAAGGTGATAGAGGAGGTCAAGGTCTGGGTAACTCTAGTATGAACATTTCTCTACTAATGAAGGTGAGAGAATGTGACTTTTAAAGTCTTTACTAACCCTAATGTGTGAATATTAAAAGAATTTTGATTTTCACACACACCCAAAGCAAGGTCAGAAGTCTGATAAATCACAATTTAATTAGAAAAGCAAGCATTATCTATTCCAAATGTATTTGCATGTTAGATAATTGCATGACTGTTTTTGAAGATTGAAATTTTGAGCTTTGCAATGATAATACTTACTGTTCTGCTAATTTAATAACTTTGCCTTTCGTATATTACTCAATCGATCTGCAGTGATGCTTGTTCTCTAAGTTTTCATACTTGTTATTACTTTTCTATGAACAGTGAGGTTAGCATCAGCTGACCAAAATGTTAAACCTTTTTCTTCTAAGGTGTTTTACTTGAAAAGCACTTATTTTAAGTTTTAAAAGTAAACTTTTTTTTGAAGTTTGATATATATGCAGAAAGAGGTATATGAGTGTATCTCCATTTATACAAAATGAGCACACACATGCACCAGATGGAGGAAAAAAAAAAAAAAACCAACAAAAAAATCAAAGATGTTGCAGTCCAGAAGTCCCTTTTGGGCATCCTCTTAAATGATATCCAGATCCCATTCCCACTAAAGTAACCACCATTCTCTAGCACCATGGATTATTAATAGTTTTGCCTTTTTACTTAATGTGATATTTTGGCCTCATGAACTTACACACTGGCTGGTTAAAACAAGAGTGAGAGGGAGATGAACGTATGACTATTTGGTAGCTCATAGGTCTTCAATTTGCTTATGCATGGATCGCATCATCTATCACAGAGAATAAAAGATCTTCCATGGACCCTCCTGGTGGAGAAAGTGGAAGAAGAGATGGGAACAAGGAAGGGAAAGGTGCTAAGGAATTTTAGTGACAGATGACAGTTTCCTGCACCATGATAATGAGCATCAGGTAATGTGCTGGGTTGGTGGTTGATACATGGGCGAATAAGGATTTTGACACTTCAAAACCAGGGGCAAGCCAGGGGGTGGAAATGAAAGTAGCTCAGAAGTGGAAGTGAATTCAGTGAAAGCAATTAGTCAATCTTAGGAGCAGATACATAGAAGACTGAGTATTCCCATGCTCAGAAAAAAGAAGCGACACAAAAACTTCATGTTAATAAAAGTGAGCTGGACCTGTATCAAGGGCTTGGGTAGCTCTGTATACTGAAATCCTACATCAGTGAAGGAGGAAACTTCAGCCTGGAGTATAAGTCATGAACTTCAGACACACCCAACCTAACCCACTTTGGGGGGTGGAGAAGGAGGGGAGATCTTGTGGCTTCATCCTCCTAGAAGTGGAAAAGATTGGAAACTAATTAATAAGTTCAGCTTTATTTTTAGGCTTAAGAGAGAGTCTGCTGCTTTGATAAGAAAATCTTCACTTTTATTTTCCTGTTACCTTTAGAAGATATCATGTCAAATAGGAATAGGACTTTTGAAACCAAATAATACCTTTAACATTTTAGTTCAATGGCATTAATAATAGCAAACATAATGTTGGTTAAAATGTATTGAGGGTCTTGTAGTCTTAATGAGGTTCATTATCTCATTAATTAAAAAAAATATGACATAGGTATATCTAACCCAATTTTACAGATGAGTAAACTGAATTTCAGTAAGATTAAGCACTTTGTCCAAATAGACTCAGAAAAACATGGCAGAGGGCATCTATAAGTCATCTGAATTTTCTACTAAGCATTATGTAAAAACAAGCTTCTGCAAGCTCTCAATCCATAAAACCTTGTCATCAGCCATCACCTCTGCCCAGACAAGGGGAGGAATGTGAGGTAGGAGCATTGAAGGAAGAAGGGAGACCCAAGGGCTCAATGGGAAGCCCAAGAACATATATTAATTTGTTTTGATATTGAAGGGATAAGGTGTGATGCTGCAGGTGCAAGGAAGAACAGTAGGATGTCAGGGATATTAGAATCAGAGTGAAAACAAATGCCTCTCCCCCAGCACAGGTGTCAGGTACTTGCACACACACAGCAAGTATCTTCAAAGAGGAGTATTTTTCAGGCTCTGGGCAGTATTCCCTGTCAAATTCAAAACCTGATTCCTTATTCTCATCTGAGTTTACTTTCTAATCTTGTGAGAATTTATTACTTAAAAAAATCTTCATGGGCATGATAAATATTTTAAAACATTTGGAAATTCAGGAGAACTTTAAAGCTCTTTTCTTCCTAGGATGACTTTGCTTGGGGTTGTTGTGAGCTTGATCCTGCTGTGCCTTCACTTCCAAGCACCTGGAGAAGTGCTTCCTGACCTTTTCATGAGAATGTTTGTATGACATTCTGGGCTATGCTAAAGTGGATTTTGGGGAATTTGCTGCAAAAATGGTGAAAACAGCCATTACTTTTCCTATATATTATATAGTTATGAGAACAATAAATATAAAAATGAAAGAATGCAGTAAATATTATTTATAAAATTCCAAATGAATTCATTTATTTTTATTGAGAAATTTGAGTATTCTTCCATGAATATAACTTTTTATGCTTTGAAATGACTACACCCAATTTATAATAAAAATTTTTCAGTGTCTTCAAATTATTTATTGTCTTCATGAAGAAAATAATTTTATTCCACAGTTTCACCAAAACTAGTTTTTACAATTATTCTCCAATTTACAACAATTTAAATTTCATTTATGGATCTAACATTTTTTTCCTTTTCTTCCTTGATTGTTGTTGACATTTCTTGTGATAATGTGAAAAGATTAACATCTAATTGAATTTTTCATATTAAATATTTAAAAATAATGATGGCAGTCTAATGTACAGAATGTGCATGAATTGCTAGAGCTATTACCCTGCAGATGGCTTGAATAAAAGGGCACATAAACTGCAAACTGACTGAAGTTTCAACACATATTAAGGCAGGGGTTCATGGCATTGGCTGGAGTTTGTACACCGGATGTTTGTACCTGGGCCCTCACCTTACCCCGAAGTGACCACACTTTGTGCTACAGACAGAAGTGCTCCTTGTCTACTCAGAGTATGACATCTCTAGTAGCTATGTTGGTTGTCATCTCCATTTCAACAACACTGCTGTGCTTTGCAACTGCTTTCTAAAAATATTTTTCTAAGTAGTACAGTATCTTCCCATCTGCATTCAGCCTAAAGGGACACAGAGCAGCACATGAGAGGCATCAGCATCTTGCCAATGGCCTGCAGATAGGCAATAATTCTGACCCTGCAAATCTCCTACTGTGCTCCAAGGAGCCTGGAAGAGGCTGACTGTGGTTGCAGCTTGCCTATTGGTTTTGGCTATCTTAGAGCCCACCTGGCTGCCCCAGGGCTGAAGGGATCAGTATGTCTTGGTACCTTTTCAGCACACATTTTTTGTTTGTTTGTTTTTGAAGGCATTATTTAAAATGACAAATTCCTTGTTCTTCCTAATCTTTAGGAAATTAAGCTTTCTTTTCACAAATTTCTAAGTTCTAGTTTTATTATTTGGTTCTATCATCTTATAGTTCTTGCAAACAGCCCACTTGGCAGGTTAAAGGCAGTTGAAGTGTAATTCCTCAAAGCATGGATCCAGGTGTCAAAATGTCAGATTCCAAACCTTAGCTCAGCTAGTTTCTATCTGTGTGCCCTGAGTACAAATTCACTGTTAGTCACTCAGTGGTGTCCAACTCTGTGACTCCATGCACTGTAGCCCACTGGGCTCCTCTGTCCATGGAATTCCCCAGGCTAGGATATTGGAGTGAGTTGCCATTTCCTTCTTCAGGGGATGATCCAGGGATCAATTCAGGTCTCCTGGATTGCAGGAAGATTATTTACAGTCTGAGCCACCAGAGAAGCCCATAGGGATGATAAAAATAGTGTTATCTTCCTAAGGCTATTGAGAAGATTAAATTAGTTAATGCATGTTTATTTCTTATAATTGTCTAGCATAGAGTAACTAATAGTATTAATTGATGTTATTATTGTCACTATTGTTGTTCATAACAATAAGGTCATGTTATTAGTGTTACTAAGAAGTTTATTAATAAGTTGTTACTAAGTAATCAAAGTTTGTTACTAAGTTGTTACTAAGAAGATGCAAAAGGCAAAGGAGAAAAGGAAGGGTATACCCATGTGAAGGCAGAGTTCCAATGAATAGCAGGAAAGATAAGAAAGCCTTCTTCAGTGATCAATGCCAAAAAATAGAGGAAAACAACAGAATGGGAAAGACTAGAGATCTCTTCAAGAAAATTAGAGATAACAAGGGAACATTTCATGCAAAGATGGGCATGATAAAGGACAGAAAAAGTTTTGGACCTAACAGAAGCAGAAGATATTAAGAAGAGGTGGCAAGAATACACACAAAAAACTAAACAAAACAGATTTTTATGACCCAGATAACCACAATGGTGTGATCACTTACCTAGAGCCAGACATCCTGGAATATGATTTCAAGTGGGCCTTAGAAAGCATCACTATGAACAAAGCTAGTGGAGGTGATGCAATTCCAGTGGAGCTATTTCAAATCCTGAAAGACTATGCTGTGAAAGTGCTGCACTCAATGTGCCAGCAAATTTGGAAAACTCAGCAGTGACCACAGGACTGGAAAAGGTCAGTTTTTATTCCAATCCCAAAGAAAGGCAATGCCAAAGAATGTTTAAACTATGTCACAATTATACTCATCTCAAACTCTAGGAAAGTAATGCTCAAAATTCTCCAAAGCAGGCTTCAACAATATGTAAACCATGAACTTCCAGGGGTTCAAGCTGGATTTAGAAAAGGCAGTGAAACCAGATGTCAAATTTCTGACATCTGTTGGATCATTGAAAAAGCAAGAGAGAGTTCCAGAAAAACATCTACTTCTGCTTTATTGACTAGGCCAAAGCTTTTGACTCTGTGGATCGCAAAAAACTGTGGAAAATTCCAGACCACCAGACCTGCCTGCTGAGAGATCTGTATGTAAGTGATGAAGCAACAGTTAGAACTGGACATGGAACAACAGACTGGTTCCAAATAGGAAAAGTAATACATCAAGGCTGTATATTGTCATCCTGCTTATTTAGCTTATATGCAGAGTACATCATGAGAAATGTTGGGCTTGATGAAGCACAAGCTGGAATCAAGATTTCTAGGAGAAATGTCAATAATCTCAGATATTCAGATGACACTACCCTTATGGAAGAACACAAAGAAGAACTAAAGATCCTCTTGATGAAAGTGAAAGAGGAGAGTGAAAAAGTTGGCTTAAAACTCAACATTCAGAAAACTAAGATCATGGAATCTGGTCCCTTCACTTCATGGCAAATAGATGGGGAAACAACGGAAACAGTGATGGACATTGTTTTTTGGGGCTCCAAAATCACTGCAGATGGTGACTGCAACCATGGAATTAAAAGATGCTTGCTTCTTGGAAGGAAAGTTATGACCAAGATGGATAGCATATTAAAGAGCAGAGGCATTACTTTTCCAGCAAGGTCCATCTAGTCAAAGCTATGGTTCTTCCAGCCATCATGTATGGATGTGAGGGTTGGACTGTAAAGAAAGCATCAATTCCTGTAGAATTAATGCTTTTGAACAGTGATATTGGAGAAGACTCTTGAGAGTCCCTTGGACTTCACAGAGATCCAACGAGTCCATCCTAAAGGAAATCAGTCCTGAATATTCACTGGAAGGACTGATGCTGAAGCTGAAACTCCAGTACTTGGCCACCTGATGCAAAGAACTGACTCATTGGAAAAGATCCTGATGCTGGGAAAGATTGAAGGCAGGAGGAGAAGGGGATGACCATGGATGAGATGGTTGGATGGCATCACTGACTTGAAGGACATGAGTTTGAGTAAGCTTTAGGAGTGGTGATGGACAGGGAAGCCTGGCATGCTGTAGTTCATGGGGTCACCAGTCGGACATGACTGAGAGACTAAACTGAGCTGAACTCATCTGAACTGAACTGAGGAAACTGATTATTACTCTAGCAGAGAGTTGTTTTTTTTTCCTAAATTGACTTGTATTCAGGGGAAATAAACAGTGACTTGAAAGCTGAAGGAATTTTAGCTTTATCCAGTTACCAGAGTGTAGTCATTATTTTTTTCTCTCAATTTATTTAAACTAAGAACAACAACCACACATACACACACATAAGCAAAAAACTGTTCACCTATTTCTCCCACTCCTCAACTCTTGCACCACAAATCTGTTCTCTGTTTCTATGAACCTTTTCAGTTTTATTTTTAAGATTTTCTGTGTAAGTGACATTGTCCTTTATTTATCTTTTTCCGTCTGACTTAATTTCACTTAGCATAATTCCCCTAATATCCATTCATGCTGCCTCAAATGGAAGGACTCCATTATTTTTTATGTTTGAATAGTACTGCAATATGTTTATCGATTCATCCATCAGTGGATACTTAGGTTATTTCCACGCCTTGGCAACTGCAATAATACTGCAGTTAATGTGAAGCTTATTTTGTTTTCTTCAGATAAACACCCAGAAGTGGCATAATTGCTGGATCTTATGGCAATTTCATTTTTAACTTTTTGAGGAACCTCCATATTGTTTTCCATAGTGGCTGTGCCAATTCACATTCCTACCAAGAGTGCAGGAGGACTCCCTTTTCTTTATTTCTTATCTTCTTAATACCATTCAAAGAGGTGATGGCNTGGCATAATTGCTGGATCATATGGCAATTTCATTTTTAACTTTTTGAGGAACCTCCATATTGTTTTCCATAGTGGCTGTGCCAATTCACATTCCTACCAAGAGTGCAGGAGGACTCCCTTTTCTTTATTTCTTATCTTCTTAATACCATTCAAAGAGGTGATGGCTCATTGTGGTTTTGATCTGCATTTCCCTGATGATTAATGATTTTCATGTACCTGTTAGCCATCTATGACTTCTTAGGGAAAATGTATATTAAGATATTTTGCTTATTTTAAAATCTGATTGTTTGATTTTCGCTATTGAGTTCTTAATATATTTTGGATTTTAACTCTCTTATCAGATATAATTTGCAAATATTTTATCTCATCCAGTAGGTTGTCTTTCCATTTTGTTGATTTCTTCCTTTGCTATGTAGAAGTTTTTAGTTTGATGTGGTTCCACATATTTATTTTTGCTTCTGTCACTTACATTTTGGTATCCTATTTTAAAAAATCATTGCTAAGACCTATGTCAAGGAGATTACCACCTATGTTCTCCTCTAGGAATTTTATGGTTTCAGGTATTAGGCTAAAGCCTATAGTTAATCTTGAGTTAATTTTTGGGTATGGTGTGAAACAGTGGTCCACTTTTATTCTTTTGTATGTGGGCATCCTGTTTTCCAACACCACTTATTGAGGAGACTGTCCTTTCCCCATTGTATACTCTTGGATCCTTTGTCAAAAATTAGTTGACAGTGTGTGGGTTTATTTCTTGACACTCCATGCTGTTCTCTTGATCTATGTGTCTGTTTTTATGTCAGTACTGTGCTGTTTTCATTACGATAGCTTTGTAATATATTTTGAAGTCAATGAACTTGATGCCTTCAACTGTGTTCTTCTTCCTCAAGATTGCTTTGACCATTTGGGGTCTGTTGTAGTTTCACAAAATTTTTATACAAATTTTATGACTGTTCTACCTCTGTAAAAATCATCATTTGAAATTTTGATAGAGATTACATTGAATAGGTACCTTGGATTTCTAACATTTTCAATTTATTCTTTGAAAACAGAATGGATATTATTCTTACAATTTAGCTGCTTGCAATGAGAAAAGAAACCAGGATTAAAGTTAGGAACTGAGGCATGGACTAGCTATCTACCTCTAAGAAGACCATTGAGTTGGCTGGAGTAACAAGCAGCTAGTGCCAAAATTCATGCTATTTAAATAGTTTATGTCACTTTATGTCATAAAGTTTTAATCACTGCTTAGTGACATAAAGTTTTAAAAACATGTTTTACTCTCCTTGGTGCCTAGAGTCACACTAAATTTTCACATTCTTTGAACCTTAAACTCAAGGGGCCAGCCATAATAATCAGGAGATCACTTACAACTTTAGTCTTTATGAAAGACATAAGTAGGCTTCACCAACCCTATGGCAGAAAACAAGAAGGAGCTAAAGCATCTCTTGATGAAAGTGACAGAGGAGAGTGAAAAATCTGGCTTAAAACTCAACATTCAGGAAACCAAGATCATGGCATCTGGTCCCATCACTTCATGGCACATAGATGGGGAAACAGTGACAGACCTTATTTTGGGGGGGCTCCAAAATCAATGCAGATGGTGACTGCTGCCATGAAATTAAAAGATGCTTGCTCCTTGGAAGAAAAGTTATGACAAATTTAGACTTCATATTAAAAAGCAGAGACATTACTATGCCGACAAAGGTCCATCTAGTCAAAGCTATGTTTTTTCCAGTTTTCATGTAGGGATGCAAGAATTGGACTGTAAAGAAAGCTGAGCATTGAAGAATTGATGCTTTTGAACTGATGTGTTGGAGAAGACTCTTGAGAGTTCCTTGGACTTCCAGAAGATCAAACCAGTCAATCCCAAAGGAATTCAGACCTGAATATTCATTGGAAGGACTGATGCTGAAGCTGAAGCTCCAATACTTTGGCCATGTGATGCAAAGAGCCACCTCATTGGAAAAGACGCTGATGTTGGGAAAGATTGAAGGCAGGAGAAGAAGAAGGAGACAGAGAATGAGATGTTTAGATGGCATCACCAACTTGATGGACATGAGTTTGAGTACCCTTCAGGGATTGGTGATGCACAAGGAAGCCTGGAGTGTTCTAGTCCATGGGGTCGCAAAGAATTGGACCCAAATGAGTGACTGCACTGAACAAAGGGAACAGACTTTATGTCTTTTGCCTATTACAGTTTTTGTCACAGCAAAGTAGATTAATATAGTATCATTTCATTGTCAATGGACAGTATTGAATGTTAAATTACCAGCAGATTTCTTTGGAACTGCACATAACAGCTACTTTCACATTCAAAGGGATTTTTATGATTAATGTTATTGTAATGCATACCAAAGAAATTAATAGCCATTTGTCACTTTAAAAGGGGTTGATGATTAATTTCATGCTACTTTTCTATTCTCATTTGTCATATGAGAACCTTGAATTTTAATGTTTAATATGTGGTTTGAATTAAAGAAGTAGCCATGCCCATCCTGACCTTTTCAATATTCTAATCTTTACTTTGTTGACCTCTTAGACCTCTTTCTGGCTACAGTTAGGATTTTGAGAGGAGGAAGAGCTGAGCCTGTTGTGTAAAGTGAGCAGAGAGAGGGAGCATTTTAAGACGCACTTTCATAATTCTCGAACTGTATTGGAAATTCAAATTTTAAAACTATCTATTATCTTGACAAACATTATAATATATGCAGAATATGGCACCACATAAATCCATTCTGGTGACAAAGAATGTAATGAGAATGGGAAATAGTAGAAATACAAAGCAATCACTTTACAATGGAGACTGGATAAAGCTAAGGTCCCATCAGGCTGCACAGCAGTTTTACTTGGCACTCTTAACAATTGCTTTCTACCGAAAACGGCTCATGAAACCATATCCAGGCACTTAGAATGGTAGTTTGGAAACATTCATTTGGAAAGTGGCCTCCACCCAAGAAGAATGTCAGTTTAATGAATTCATGTTCTTTACTCTGTGTGGGGCAATTATTTGATATCGTTGTTGATTTATATTGAAAATGAATCATTCCTATTTTGAAGGGACATAAATAATTTCATCTATTAGTGTATTTGTTTATCTATTTCATTATCTATTTGACTATTTGATAATAAATCATGGGTGTGGGTACAGGATTCTGTTAGCTTAGTGTAAGAATTGTACAGTAAAATAATTGGACATGGATGAATGGACACTAAAAGTACAAATGGCTGACAATAGATTTCATCAAGAAACTATGATTTTAATATTCTGGAGAAAGTGAGGGGGATCACTCTAGACATGAGGATCTGAGCCGTTGTGTGCCAATGAGGAAGTATTTGGTCCCTGGAAACATGAGGATGGCTGATCTGCATGAGAAAAGCATTTAAAAGATATGAAAATAAATGGAGAAACATTTTCACTTTTCATTTTTTAAACAATTAGGACAAATTCAGACTGAAATTGAAGAAAGTGGAGAAAAACACTACACCATTCAGGTATAACCAAAATCAAATCCATTATGACTGCACAGTGGAAGAGAGAAATAGATTTAAGGGACTAGACCTGATAGAGTGCCTGGTGAACTATGGACGGAGGTTCGTGATATTGTACAGGAGACAGGAATCAAGATCATCCCAAGAAATAGAAATGGAAAAAAGCAAAATGGCTGTCTGAGGAGGTCTTACAAATAGCTGTGAAAAGAAGGTAAGTGAAAAGCAAAGGAGGAAAGGAAAGATATACCCATCGGAATGCAGAGTTCCAAAGAATAGCAAGGAGACATAAGAAAGCCTTCCTCAGTGATCAATGCAAAGAAATAGAGGAAAACAACAGAATGGGGAAGACTAGAGATTGCTTCAAGAAAATTAGAGATACCAAGGGAACATTTTATGCAAAGATGGGCTCGATAAAGGACAGAAATGGTATGAACCTAATAGAAGCAGAAGATATTAAGAAGAAGTGGCAAGAATACACAGAAGAACTGTACAAAAAAGATCTTCACGACCCNTTTTAGAAAAGGCAGAGGAACCAGAGATCAAATTGCCAACATCCGCTGGATCATGAAAAAAGCAAGAGAGTTCCAGAAACACATCTATTTCTGCTTTATTGACTATGCCAAAGCCTTTGACTGGATCACAATAAACTGTGGAAAATTCTGAAAGAGAGGGGAATACTAGACCACCTGACTTGCCTCTTGAGAAACCTATATACAGGTCAGGAAGCACCAGTTAGAACTGGACATGGAACAACAGACTGGTTCCAAACAGGAAAAGGAGTACGTCAAGGCTGTATATTGTTACCCTGCTTCTATGCAGAGTACATCATGAGAAACGCTGGACTGGAGGAAGCACAAGCTGGAATCAAGATTTCTGGGAGAAATATCAATAACCTCAGATATGCAGATGTCACCACCGTTATGGCAGAAAGTGAAGAAGAATTAAAGAACCTCTTGATGAAAGTGAAAGAGGAGAGTGAAATAGTTGGCTTAAAGCTCAACATTCAGAAATCTAAGATCATGGCATCCGGTCCCATCACTTCATGGGAAATAGATGGGGAAACTGTGGAAACAGTGGCTGACTTTATTTTTCTGGGCTCTAAAATCACTGCAAATGGTGATTGCAGCCATGAAATTAAAAGACGCTTACTCCTTGGAAGGAAAGGTGTGACCAACCTAGGTAGCATATTCAAAAGCAAAGACATTACTTTGCCAACAAAGATCCGTCTAGTCAAGGCTATGGTTTTTCCTGTGGTCATGTATGGATGTAGAGTCAGACTATTAAGAAAGTGAGCGCCGAGGAATTGATGCTTTTGAACTGTAGTGTTGGAGAAGACACTTGAGAGTCCCTTGGACTGCAAGGAGATCCAACCAGTCCATCCTAAAGGAGATCATTCCTGGGTGTTCATTGGAAGGACTGATGTTGAAGCTGAAACTCCAACACTTTGGCCACTTGATGTGAAGAACTGACACATTTGAAAAGACCCTGATGCTGGACATGATTGAGGGCAGGATGAGAAGGGGATGACAGAGGATGAGATGGTTGGGGGTCATCACCAACTCGATGGATGTGGGTTTGGGTGGACTCCGAGGTTTGGTGATGGACAGGGAGGCCTGGCGTTCATGGGGTCGCTAAGAGTCGGGCATGACTGAGTGACTGAACTGAACTGGCACATATCATTGTAAGCTTTTATAATTTTTCCCAACAAAATCTTAGGTAGAAGTAGCACATACTCACATCCATAAATGTGCTTAGCATCTACTTTGGAAAAGACTCATTCTAGAGCATTTAGTGAGGTAGAAGCCAGTGAGCTATGGTTGTTCAACACTATATCCCACTCAAATATACCAATATTTTAATGTATTTGATGATTAAAAAACCATGTGCCTAATCTATGTGACCAAAATTTGCAGTCTGAAAAATTTGATAGTGGGCATCAAAAAGCAACTGGACAGTCTGAATTGAGAGTATATCCAATTGCTGAATTTCAAAGCCAGGACATAGATGAGTCCTGAGTAGAGGCATTAAAATCAGGAATTAAAACTGAGGTTTGGACAATATTGGCCATAAGGCAGTGTGTTTACAAGGAAACAGGAAACAGAAAATGAGGATCAAAATGAGGATCAAAATGTAAAAGAAGGACACATAGTTTAAGGCAAGCAGCAAATGGAAGTAGCAGGTAAAACAAGGAAATCTGAAAAATCTGCAAGAGTGAGACAAATTGATAAGAAAAAATCAATCTTGCTTTTGATGTAGAATGCAAAACATGGCATTTTATGATGACAGCAGTTCAGACTGATGCTTCCCTGTTGACTCAGTGGTAAAGCATCTGGCTGCAATGCAGGAGATGGGGGTTCAATCCCTGAGTTGGAAAGATCCCCTGGAGAAGGGCATAGCAACCCACTCCACTATTCTTGCCAGAAAAATCCCATGGACAGAGGAGCCTAGTGGGCATAGGGTCACAAAGTGTCATATATGAGTGAAGAGACTTAGCTGCACGCAAGCATGCAATGCAGTTGCAGAAGTCTAATATCAGTTAAATTTCTTGCTTCTCTGTACTGTCAGTTTGTTTGTTTGCTTTCTATTGTGGAAGAATGTAAAACACATAGCCAACAGAGAGCATGGTATAATGAATGTCCAAGTACCTATCTGTCACCCAGGTTCCACAGTTATTAAACCATGGGCCATTCTTCTTTCATTTACATCCCTAATCTTATTTTCTCCTTACTCTGATTATATTGAAGGAAAACTCAAATTTGAACTAATTTTATCCATAAATATATCTGTACAGATCCTAAAAGATAAGGAGTGATTTTATTTTAAAATTATTTTTAATTGAAGGATAATTGTTTTACAATATTGTGTTGGTTTTGGCCATACACCAGCATCAGTGGATATATGTAAGTCCCCTCCCTCGTGAATCTACCTTCCACCTCCTACCCCATTCCATCCATCTAGGTTGTCACAGAGCACCAGATTTGAGCTCCCTGCATCATACAGCAAATTCCTATTGGCTAACTATTTTACATATGGTAGTGTATATGTTTCCATGCTACTTTTTCCATTCATCCCACCCTCTTCTTCCCCTCTCCAAGTCAAAAGTCTGTTCTCTATCTACATCTTAATTGCTGTTCCGCAAACAGGTTCATCAGTACCATCTTTCTAGATTATATATATATATATAGTTTTAGTATATGATACTTGTTTTTCACTTTCTGACTTACTTCTGTCAGTGTAACAGCCTCTAGGTTTATTCACCTCTTTAGAACTGACTCAAATACATCCTATTTTGTGGCTGAGAAATATTCCATTGTATATATGTACCATATGTACATATATATATGTAGCTTCTTTATCTACTCATCTGTAGATGGACATCTAGGTTACTTACATGTCCTAGCTATTTTAAATAGTGCTGCAATGAACATTGGGGTACGGTTGTCTTTTTCCATGATGGTTTTCTCAGGTTATATGCCCAGTAGTTGTATTGTTGGGTCATACAGTAGTTTTATCCCTAGTTTTTTAAGGAATATACTGTCTTCCATAGTGGCTGTATAAATTTACATCCCCATCAGCAGTGCAATAATGTTCCCTTTCTCCACACCCTCTCCAGCATTTACTGTTTGCAGATTTTTTGATGTTGGCCATTTTGACCTCGGTGAGGTGGTATCTCATTGTAGTTTTGATTTTCATTTCTTTGATGATGAGCAATGTTGAGCACTTTCCTGTGTTTATTAGCCATCTGTATGTCTTTGGAGAAATGTCTATTTAGTTCTCCTTCTCACTTATTGATTGAGTTGTCCACTTTTCTGGTACTGAGTTGTATGAGCTGTTTGTATATCTTGGAAATTGATCCTTTGTCAGTTGTTTCACCTTCTATTATTGTTTTGAATTCTGGAGGTTGTCTTTTTACCTTGTTTATATTTTCCCTTACTGTGCAAATGGTTTCAAGTTTAATTTGGTTCCACTTGTTTATTTTTATTTACATTATTTTAAGGAGGGGCACTCATAGAGGCTCTTGCTATGATTTATGTCTTCAAGTGTTCTGCCTATTTTTCTCCAAGAGCTTTATAGTTTCTGGTCTCACATTTAGATTTTTAATACATTTTAAGGTTATCTTTTTGTGAGATATTAGGAAGTATTCTAATTTCATTCTTTTACACATAGCTGTACACTTTCCCAGAAGCAAATACTGAAGAGATTATTTTTTCTCTATTGTATATTTTCTTGTATCCTTTGTCAAAGATGAGGCCCATGGGTGTATGGGTTTATCTCTGGGCTCTCTATCTTGTTCCATTAATCTATCCTCCTGTTTTGTGTGTGTGTGTGTGTGTGTGTGTGTGTGTGTGTGTGTGTGTGTGCCAGTACCATACTGTCTTGATGAGTGTAACTTCATAGGATAGTCTGAAGTCAGGAAGTTTGATTCCTCAAGCTCCATTCTTCTTTCTCTAGATTGCTTTTGTTATTCAGGGTCCTTTGTGTTTCTCTACAAATTGTGAAATACTTTATTCTGGTTCCATGAAAAATGTCTTTGGTAATTTGACAGGAATTGAACTGAATATGTAGATTGCATTTGGTAGTATAATCATTTTCACAATGTGATACTTCCAACCCAGAAACATGGAATATCTCTCCAACTGTTTATGTCATCTTAGATTTCCTACATATAGTGTAATGTCCTCTGCAAACAGTGATTTCCAATCTGGATTCTTTTTTATATCTTTTTCTTCTCTGATTGCTATAGCTAGGACTTCCAAAACTATGTTGAACAATAGCAGCAAAAGTGGGCACCCTTGTCTTGTTCTTGATAGTATAAGAAATATTTCCAATTTTTCATCATCAAGAATAATGTTTGCTATGGGTTTATTATATATGGCCTTTGTTATGTTGAGGTATGTTCCTTCTAGGGAGAAGGCAATGGCACCCCACTCCAGTACTCTTGCCTGGAAAATACCATGGATGGAGGAGCCTGCTAGGCTGTAGTCCATGGGGTCATGAAGAGTCGGACATGACTGAGCGACTTCATTTTCACTTTTCACTTTGGAGAAGGAAATGGCATACCACTCCAGTGTTCTTGCCTGGAAAATCCCAGGGATGGCAGAGCCTGGTGGTCTGCTGTCTATGGGGTCACACAGAGTCAGACACCACTGAAGTGACTTAGCAACAGCAGCATGTTCCTTCTATGCCAATTTTTGAATAGCTTTTATAATAAATATAAATGAGTGTCGAATTTTTCAAAGGCATTTTCTGCATCTATTGAGATGGTCATATGGTTTTTATCTTTCAGTTTTTTTTTTCTTGTATTTCTTTACTCTTATTTTGTTGTTTATTTTTTTTTAATTTATCTTTCAGTTTTAAATGTGATGTATCACAGCGACTGTTTTGTGAATTTTGAAGAATCCTTGCATACCTGAGGTCAACCCAACTTGATCATGATGAATGATCTTTTAAATGCATTGTTGAATTCTGTTTGCTAGAATTTTGTTGAGGATTTTTGCATCTATTCTCATCAGTGATATTGACCTGTGACTTTCCTTTTTTTTTTTTTGTGATGTCTTTATCTGATTTTGTGTTGGGGCAATCATGGCCTCATAGAGTAAATATGATGTGTTCCTTCTCTAGAATGTTTTTTGAGAGTTTTAGAAGTGTAGGCATTAGCTTTTCTCTAAATGTTCGATAGACTCACCTATAAAGCCATCTGGCTGTTTTTATGGAGAGATTTCTGATCAGTTTTAATTCCAGTACTTATCATTGGGTTGGTCATAATTTCTATTTCTTACTGATTCAGTCTTACAAAGCTGAACTTTTCTAAGAATCTGTCCATTTCTTTCAGGTTTTCTATTTTCCTGGCATATAGCTGCTCATAATAGTCTCTTATGATCTTTTGCAGTTCTGTATTTTCTGTTGTAATCTCTCCTTTTCCACTTCCAGCTTTGTTGATTTGATTATTCTTCCTTTAATTTTTTTTCTTGACAAGTCTGACTAATGGTTTGTCAATTTTATCTTCTCAAAGAAGCAGCTTTTAGTTTTATTAATCTTTACTATTATTTCATTTCTTTTTTATGTCTTTTGCTCAGATCTTTATGATTTTTTTCCTTTTGCTAACTTTGGAGTTTTTTGTTCATCCTTTTTCCAGTTGTTTTAGGTGTAAAGCTAGATTGTCTATTTGATGTCTTTCTTGTCTCTTGAGGTAGGATTGTATTGCTATAAACTTTCCTCTTAGAACTGCTTTTGTTTTATCATATAGGTTTTGGGTCATCATGTTTTCATTGTGATTTGTTTCTAGGATTTTTTGATTTCCCTTTTTATTTCTTCAGTAACCTTTTTGTTATTTAGAAATGTATTGTTTAATCTCTATGTGTTTGTGTGTTTTTTGCATTATTTTTCCTTTAATTGATAACTAGTCTCATAATGTTCAGGTCAGAAAATATGTTTGATACAATTTCAATTTTCTTAAATTTACTGAGAGTTGATTTGTGACCCAAGATATCTATCCAGGAGAATGTTCCATATGCACTTGCTGCTGCTGCTGCTAATTTACTTTAGTCATGTCCGACTCTGTGCGACCCCGTAGATGGCAGCCCACCAGGTTCCCCAGTCCCTGGGATTCTCCAGGCAAGTGCACTGGAGTGGGTTGCCATTTCCTTCTCCAATGCATAAAAGTGAAAAGTGAAAGTGAAGTTGCTCAGTTNCACTCCAAAGGCTCAGACTCAATCTCTGGCTGGCATTTGTTTTGGCATTAAAGGAGATTAAAATAAACACACGAAAACAAAAACGAAATAAGAAACAAGAGAAAAACTCAGACAAATAGTAAATACAAAATCAGACCAATAACAAATCAAAGGAACACACACACAGAGACACAAAACTAAAGCAGTTCAAAGAAAATAAAGAGAGTGACTTGGCATGCAAGGGAAATAAAAATTGATATCAACCAATTAAAAACAAAACTAAAACACACACCAGATAACAAAACCAAAGTCAAGTGCCAACTCAGGAATGCATTAAAGAAAAGAAAACAAATTAACAAGCATGGTGAAATAAATACAGATAAGGATTGAAAGAAAAGCAGAAAAAAAATAGAAAAGCAAAGTTAAATACAAGTATATAAAAAAGATTTATATATATTAAAGAATAACTACAGTAGGAAAAGTATAATAAGAAAAAATAAAACCAATGAATTTTGAAAAAGAAAGGAAAGAAACCCTATACAACCACAAAAAGCCAATGTAGAAGTAGAAAAGAAATAAAAAGTGTGCTTTAAAAAACAATTCTCAAAAGCTTAAATAGAGTTGATAGTAGTAATAATATCAGAAACCACGGCAACAGAGGGGGAAAATTTTAAAAAGAAGAAAATCCAGAGCCAAGTACAGAAAACATCAAAATAAAAGGTTAATAATAAAAATTTTCTCAGCTGTCAGTGTCCTTTCCCTTGCTGTGAGTCAAGGATATCCCCCAATTCTCGACTGGTCTCTGCGACTGCTAGGGACAGCTCAGATTTTAATCTGGCCCTACACCTATGTGTTGTTGCCATCAGTGCTCATAGCTGTCAGACCTAGTGCACTTTCTTTTATCCTTGTATATTCTATAGACACAGAGTCTGCCTAGTTGATCAAGTCAATTTAATCTGCAGCTTGAACAGCTGATGGGAAGGGCTTGGATCCTCTTCCTTAGCCACACTGCCCCTGGGGTTCAACTGTGGTTTCATCTCCACCTCTGCATGTGGGTCAGCCACAGGAATGTTCTCTTGAGGCTGCCCTGGAGGACTTGGGTCTGCCCTAGTGAGGACCAGTGTAGAGGTGGCATAGCTGCTTAGATCACAGGGACCCTGGCAGTACCAGGTACACAGGGGAGTTGGTGGCCATTGGCACAGAAGATATGGTGTTTTAGTTTATTTTCTAGCCTCTAGCAGCCTGGTCCAGTAAAGACTGAGCTTGAAGGTGGTGAAGCTGCTAGGATTATGGGGACCCTGCTGGTACCAAGTGTACAGGGAAGCCAGTGGCATCAGGCACAGGAGCTATGGCGCTATTAGAGTGTTTTCCTAGCTTCTGGCAGCTGGTGTTCAAAGAGCCTCCCTAGCCGGTCCTTTTCTGTTACTTAGGGCAGAAGGTGCTCTGAGGCCCCTTGACTGGGGTCCTTCTCATCTGCTTGGTGCCTTGGGTCCTTAAAGGACCTCCTCTCTTAAGTCTTCCTCTATTGATCATCTGCAGCTGCCAGCATGTGGCAAGAGAGAGTCTACAGTGATGGCTCCACCCTCTGTGTATGACTTAGCAGTATCACTTTGCGTCTATGGATGCCCAGCTTTCCTATAAAGGCATTCCCCACCATATTCTCCTTCCTTTCATCCCCTTGGGCTCTCTCTCCACAATCAACAGAAGGCTTCTCCCTGAGATTTCTCTCCGATTCCTATTCTCCAGCTCCCAGCCACTGTGCATTCTAGGGCGCTTGTGTCCCTGTCCTGGGTATATAGTACTGTGGCAAGGATTGCCTGCATGGTTCTTACCCCTTTCAGAATGTCACAGATCAGCTGCTGCACTCTCCAACAGCCTCAAATGCTTTTTCTTTATTGCAAACAATTGCCCTGGTGTGGCGATCTGACCCCTGCTTCAGTTTCCTCACCCACTGTGTGTGGGCCCATTCCTTCCCACTCTCCTCTTTTTCCATTCCTTCCTTTATCTTACCTAGTTTTGCCTGGATCTATATATTCCTTTCTGGTGGTCAGGGACTCGTGCCTGCTCTCTCAGCTGGTGTTCTGCGAGATCTCCTGCATCTGAAGATATATTCCTAGTGCATCTGTGGAGAGATATGCACTCTCATCTCCACGTGTTCCTCTGCTATCATAAGGACAAGGAATGATTCTCTTATAAGCAAAGTCATAATACAATATCACCTTAAAAATTTACAAATGAATTTTTTGCATTATTTCAGGTTCTAACTTCCCTGATTTTCTTATAATGTTTCTATGACAGGATCCAATAAATCCATGGATTGGAATTAGCTGACATGAGACTTAGTCTTCTTTGGGAATTTCCTAGTCATGTGACATGGCCAAAAGCAAAAAAAGAGAGAGACAGACAGATGGACTTAGGATTTTTTAAAGTGCTTGACTTGATATTCTGTTAGCCTTGGAAAAATCTCAGCCCTTGCCCCTTTAAATATGGTCTCTGTCAGATTCTATTTCCTCTCTTTCTTGGGCTTTCTATATCATAATTTCTTAGCAACAGCTTTTGACATTTTTGCACTAGATAATTCTTATTATCTTATTTGTAGGAGTCACTCGTATTCATTATTTAGCAATATCTTTGGCATGTACCCACCAGGTGCCAGTAGCAATTCTAGAAACTGTGATAGTTTAAAAAAAAGTTTCTAGATAGTGCCAAATATCACCTGAGAGAGGACAAAATTGTGTCTAGTTAGGAACCATTGGACTATGTGTATGTTAACCTCATAAACAGTTATATTCTGGATGTATCTTGTGCTTATCCTTTCTACTCTCCTTGTTTCAGTATATATGCTTCTGTTTGACCTATGTTCCTATTATTTTTTCCTTTCATCAACTTTATTACTGTCCAGTTTATTAAATTGCTTCTTAATTTCAATTATATTTTAATTATAGAATTTCCAATTCATTTTTTAAAAAATTAGTTATTTCCTGAAATTCTACATATTTTTATTTATTATCTTGACCAAAATAATTATAGTTATCTTACTATGTCTGTTAACTTGAATATATGGAGCACTTGCGGGTCTCTTTCTCTTCTCTGTGTCATTTCTTTGCCTTATTTCTTTTTATGCTGGGTCATTTTTAATTGCACTGTTGTTTTTCAGTTGCTAAGTCATGTCCAACTCTTTGCAGCCCCGTGGACAGCAGCATGCCAGGCTTCTCTGTCCTTTATTCTTTCCCAGAGTTTGCTCAAATTCATGCCCATTGAATCGGTGATGCCATCCAACCATCTCATCCTCTTTCACTCCCTTCTCCTCCTACTCTCAATCTTTCCCAGCATCAGGGTCTTTTCCAGTGAGTTAGTTTAGCTCTTTGCATCAGGTGGCCAAAGTATTGGAGCTTCAGCATCAATTCTTCCAGGATTATTATTATTCAGGATTGATTTCCTTAGGATTGAGTGACTGGTTTGATCTTCTTGCTGTCCAAGGGACTCTCAGGAATGTTCTCCAGCACCACAGTTTGAAAGCATCAATTCTTCAGCACTCTCAATGGTCCAACTCTCACATCCATACAGGACTACTGGGAAAACCAAAGCTTTGCTTTGTCAGCAAAGTGATGTCTGTTTTTATTATTTTAATTAATTAATTAATTAATTTTTTTTTACTTTATTTTACTTCATAATACTCTATTGGCTTGCCATACATCGACATGAATCCACCACAGGTGTACATGAGCTCTGTTTTTTTAATATGCTGTCTTAGGTTTGTCATAGCCTTTCTTCCAAGGAGCAAGAAAATTAAAGTTAAAATTAAAGTTCCTTTAATTTTTTACCACACTTTATTTATGAAAAACTGAAGAAATCCTTATCTCCCTACAGAGGAGATAATGACAGATCACTATTTCTGTGAGTTATTGAGCTGATTAAAGTCAAGCACATAGTTCTTTAGGTATCCTAAGTGAGAATCTGAAATGTTTATCATGGTCCTTCTCCTGATTAGTGGATCTTGGATACCATTTCTTTTTCTCCCCAACATTGTGGGACTATTAAAATTTCTCCTTCATTTCTCAGTCTTTTGCAAACCACATTATGCTTGGTTTATATCTTAGATTTGTTTCCTAGAAGCAAAGCCAGAGTCGGCAATTTCTGGGCCAATAATTTATTGAGTGACTGATCTCAGGAGAATACTAAGGAAAACAAAATAGAGCAAGAGAAGAAAGCTAAATAAAAAAATGATCTTGGCTAAAGATTAGCTTTACCTTGCTCCCAAGGGAAGTTCTGTAGCACAAAGCATACCATGTAGATGATCTGTTATGGTCGGGACACAAGTTTTCTGTATCTACCATTTCAGTTAATTACTGGTTCTTGACTATCTAGGTGAGTCAAGACTTAGCTTCTTGAATGAGACAGCTCCTGTTTCCCTTTAGCCAAGGAAAACTCTTTGGAAAAAGCAGCAGCTATGAGCTCTTACCAGCTGACACTAACAATGGTGGGACTGTGTGCACCATCTCAGTGAAAGAGATAGTCATCTCATTTTCTGATGCCCTCTTTTCCTTCTGCCCTCAATCTTTCCCAGCATCAGGGAATTTTCCAATGGGTCATCTGTTCACAACAGGTGACCAAAATACTGGAATTTTAGCTTCATCATCAGTCCTTCCAGTGATTATTCAGGATTGATCTTCCTTAAGATTGACTGGTTTGATCTCATTGCTGTCCAAAGAACTCTCAGGAGTCTTCTTCAGCACCACAGTTCAAAGGCATCAGTTCTTTGGCACTCTGCTTTCTTTACAGTCAAGCTCTCATAACCTTATGTGACCACTGGGAAGACTATAACCTTGACTATTTGGATCTTTCTGGGCAGAGTAATATCTCTGCTTTTCAACACATTGTTTAGTTTTGTCATTGCTTTCCTGCCAAGAAGCAATTGTCTTCTGATTTCATGGGTGCAGTCTCCGTCTACAGTGATTTTGGAGCCCATGAAGAGAAAATCTGTCACTACTTCCACCTTTTCCCCTTCTATTTACCATGTAGTAATGTGACTGGAGGGAGAAGGCAATGGCACCCCACTTAGTACTCTTGCTTGGAAAATCCCATGGATGGAGGAGCCTGGTAGACTGCAGTCCATGGGGTCGGACACGACTGAACATCTTCACTTTCATGCATTGGAGAAGGAAATGGCAACCCACTCCAGTGCTCTTGTCTGGAGAATCCCAGGGATGGGGGAGCCTGGTGGGCTGCCGTCTATGGGACTGCACAGAGTCAGACATGACCAAAGTGACTTAGCAGCAGTGGCAGCAGCAGCAGCAATGTGACTGGATGCCATGATCTTAATTTTTTTTTTATATTAGTCTTAAGCTGGTTCTTTCACTCTCCTTCACTCTCATCAAGAGGCTCTTAGTTCCTCCTTGCTTTCTGCCATTACAGTGGTATCATTCTCATATCTGAGGTTGTTGATGTTTCTCCTGACTATCTTGATTCCAGTTTGTAACTCATCCATCCCAGAATTTATCATGATGTGCTCAGCATATAGGTTAAACAAACAAGGTGCCAGCAGATAGCTCTGTCATACTCCTTCCTCTATCTTGAACCAGTCAGTTGCTCCATACAGGGTTCTAACTTTTGCTTCTTGACCTGCATACAGGTTTCTCAGGACACAGGTAAGATGGTCTGGTATTCCCAACTCTCTAACAGCTTTCCACAGTTTGTCATGATCCACACAGTCAAAGGCTTTAGCTTAGTTGATGAAACAGAGATAGATGTTTTTCTGAAATTCCCTTGCCTTCTCTATAATCCAGTGAATGTTGGAAATTTTATCTCTAGCTCCTTTTCCTTTTCTAAACCTAGCCTGAACATCTGGAAGTTCTTGGTTTGCCTAATGCTGCAGCCTATCAAGCAAGATTTTAAGTATGAAATTACTAGCATGGGAGAAGAGTGCAATTGTTCAATGGTTAGCACATTTTTTGGTACTACCTTTCTTGGGGATTAGGATGAGGATTGACCTTTTCCAGCCCTGTGTCCACTGCTGGATCTTCTACATTTGATGGCATAATTAGTGTAACACCTTGAAGGCATAATCCTTTAGGGATCTGAATAATTCTGCTGAAATTTCATCACACCCACTAGCTTTATTAACAACAGTGTTTCTTAAGGCTCACTTGACTTCACACTCCAGAATGTCTGGCTCTAGGTGACTGACCTTTCAGGGTAGAAGGTATCTAATATAATCAACTTGAGACTGAGACACTGGTTGGTGTACTTGAGAATTTGTGTCATACTGGAGGTCAGAATTGGCTTCTATTGTTGAGAGATTAGACATTTACCAGTGACTGTATCAGTCTTAGTGAGATCATGCTGTGGGCCATGCTCACCCGGTATGTCTGTCTGTTTGATTAGCCCAGTCTTGATCCTATTGCACAAGCCCTTTGTCTGAAAGGAGATGTTAACTAACTGGTGAACCTGTCTCTCTGCTTAGTTGTTTGGACCTGTTCTGCAGTTGATAATTTCTCTTTGGCATTGGTGCTCAAAATAAAAATTTCCATATTTTGTGCTCACTCTCCTAAATCCAACATTTGCCTCTTTCTCGACCTTCTTGCACTCAGTTTTCTAATACTGCAACTTCAAGACGTCTTACCAGATAGGCACATCATTTCTTGCTTTACATGCTGCTGCTGCTGTTAAGTCGCTTGCAGTCGTGTCTGACTCTGTGCAACCCCATAGACAGCAGCTACATAAAGACATGCATATCCTTATTTTGGGCCACTTCACTTTCTACAAAAAGGAATGGTGAGCTGCTCCACCTGAACCTCCCTCTTTGAGAGGATTTCTCTTTGCCATTTTCTTTCAAAGACATTCCTGAGTGTGGCTATAGTGAGAAAGCAATCTGTTTTGGGCTTGTAACCGTACCAAGCTGATTCATCCAAGAAGCAAGATTGTATTTCTTCCCTCTCCATTAGCTATTCATACAGAATGTTTCCTGAGATTGTGAGCATGAGCCTTCTAGACTTGCCCAAGGCAAGCCTAGGGAATTAGGCTTAAGCCTAATTTCTGATGTATCATTGCTACTTTATGATGAGTTATTGCTGGGCCTGTGTGAACTTATGATTAGTACATCTAACAATATGGAGTATATGATGGGAAGTTCTGGTCTCAGGAGCACTTGATAATCCATAGTTAGATATTCACTTCCTACCAGTACCAAGTACCAGGTAAGACCTGATTTTAAATGATGTCTAGTTTGCTGCTTAGTTGGTATAGTGTTGCTCCAGAAACCATGAGGTTTTTGCTTTGAACTTCCTACTAGGACTAAAGCTAGAGTCTCACATGTCTTTTTATCTCTAGATACCTCTTCCCTTGCTTTGGGCCCCCATAAAACTCTACAGTCTTCTGTGTCACCTAATGAATGGGACTGAACAGTATCTCCAAGGATATGCTCTCTCTAAAACTCAAATGGACTTACCAAGTACTGTGCTTCTGTCTTAATGATAAGAGTTGCAAGGTACAACTTGGCTTTTATTTCATAGGGGATGTTCCAAGATTCTCTGGATCACTGGATCCCTGAAAACTTCACTAATATATCAAATCCCTGAATCTTTTGAGGTTTCTCTCGCTTTCTAGAGAGCATGAGTATTATCAAGGTGTTCTGAGTAATTGTCAGTTACTGATAATCACATTCAATAAGCATGATCACATCTATATAATGGGCAATATGAGATTCCACAGAATGTCCAGATGAATCAAGTTTCTTTAAGCTCTATTTTGACAAAAAGCAAGAGACTTAAGATGGTTCTGTGTTAGTTTGTAACCTTGGGATGTCTCTGGGTGTAATAAAAACTGAGTCCCATACATACTGAGGGAAGGAAAGAGGCAGATCATTCCAGAAGGTCTCAATAACACCTTACTCTTTCAAGCCTATGTCCTTGAAACAGCTGGTAGTATGGAAAGAATAGGAAGCCAAAAGGATAAGGAGCCTCCAGCTACATCAGTCAACCAGCAGCCATGACCTTTCAATGACTTCCTCCAACACTCTCAGACAAGATCATGAATGCATACTGTTGTTTGTCCCAAATGAAGACAAACTGTTTCTAATCCTCCTTCTTTATAAATATGAAAAAGCTACATTTGCCAGATATATAACTACCAGATTACCAGGGATGTGTTAATCTGCTCTACTAAAGATACCACATCTGATATAGCAGCTACACATGGCCTACTATTTCCCTGGGTTTTCACTGGTCCACTATCAGTTGCTAAGATGCTTTAGGTTTTTTGTAAGAGCTATACTGGTGAATTAAATAAGGCAAGATAGCACATGTCATCACTGATTTCAGTCTTTGAAAGTGACACTAATCATATCTCTCCCCAGAATACAATATTGTTTTTTAATTTATTATCTTAACTGAAAGGAAGTTTCAAGTCTTTCCATTTGACCTTTCCTATTACACTAGCTCTTGCAACACTAGCTCCAGGAGCTAATATGAGGTTTCTGAGTTGTTATTCATGTCTTTTCTAATTATACATTTTGAAACTGAAAAGCAGTTACTAGGTGGGACTTTCATGGATTGGAGAAGGAAATGGCAACCCACTCCAATATTCTTGCCTGGAGAATCCCAGGGACAGAGGAGCCTGGTGGGCTGCTGTCTATGGGGTTGCACAGAGTCAGACACGACTGAAGCGACATAGCAGCAGCAGCAGCAGCCCACAGATATACTGGGCACACTGGGAGGCAGAACTGGGTCACTACATTTATTACTTAAGCCCCATACTATGACCCTAACAGGAGAGCAAAAGGACTCCGGATCCTTGGTTCTCAGCATTGTCATACACACTATACATCTCTATTCTTTCTATAGTGGATGGTTATCTGAAAATAAAACCATAATCATCTTTCAGAAAGACTGTAGAGAACATTAATATGTACACTTTCTGTTGCATTACTGAATCCTTATTCATTAGCAACTGACCTCTCCCTCAGTTGATGTATTCTGATTCTGAGAATTGACTCAGGTGTGGAAACTGGCCAAAGATTGTGATGTTCCATCCAGTAAATGACCTCTGCCTTCTGCTTTTCCATTTTTTATGTACTTTTATTATGACTTGTTAAGCAGCAGTCTTAATGACTTAATGACTTCTGTTCCTAAGTCAGTCCTACACTGACTAGCTTTCAACTTTGTGGCTATTATGGCAGTTTTGACTACCTTGCTTATGGTGGTGAAGTGTTACCGCCTGGCCTCTACTATTCCAGACTCCAATCATCTTCATTAACAACTGTTCAGATATTTTTGAATCACTGAATTATTGTGATTTCTTCTTTGACTCACTGTAGCACAGTTCTGTAAGAGTATCTTCTATTATTAATATTTGTTGAAAATTTTAAACTACGTTTTTGGAGTTATTTTGTTAATAGTTACTAGGAATTAAAATATATATCTTAATTTATCTAGGTAAATACTGACTTAATATCTACCAAATATGGTGACTTGGCTTTAAAATATCTCAATTTCTTCAGCTTTCCCTATTTGTACTATTATGGTCACATGTATCATATCTTCATATGTTATAACCTCTCAAATATAGTGTTTCCATATTTCTTTACATAATCTTATTTTTTTAATTATGAGAATTAGAAAATATATTCATACAGACTTTAATTTACCTATATATTTACCATTTAGGGGTCTCTTCCTGTGGAAGAGGATTTCTTCCTGTGGACTTAAATTATTATCAAACCTTATTTTCTTTCATTGTGAAGGATTTCCTTTGGTATTTCTTATAAGGCATATCTGCTAGCAATAATTTCTCTCAAACTTTGTCTGGGGATGTTTCATTTTGCATTTTTCACAACAACAGATTGGTTGGATATAGACTTCTTTCATAGCATTTCAAATATGTTCTTCTATGGCCTTCTGGTCTCCATTATTTATGAGTCAGAAATCAACTTTAAATTGTACCATTGATAAGCTGTGCACGATGTCTTTTTTTCTCTCATACAACTCTCACGATCTCTTTGTCTTTGTCTTCTTTCATTTTGACTGTGATGAGTCTAGATATTGATATTTGTGTTTATCATATCTGGGTTTCATTGAACTTCTTGGATCTATAGATTAATATTTTTTCATCAGATTAGAGGTTCAATAATTATTTATTGCTGTTTAAATTAACTTTATTTTCCAGAACTGTTTTAAATTTACAGAGAACTATTAGTACACAAAATTCCTTTATTTTAATACCCTGTTTCCCCTTATAATATCTTATATTATTAAGGTACATTTGTTAAAATTAATAAATCTAGAAGAAGACATCATTGTTGATTAAAGTCCATATGATTTTCAGGCTTCCTGTCTACCCAATGTTCCCTTTCTGTCCTATAACTCCATCCAGGATATCACATGGCATTTAGTCAGCATTTCTCCTTAGGTTCCTCAAAGCTGTGATAGTTTCTCAATCTTTCCTTATTTTTGATGGCCTTGAAAGTTTTGAGCAGTACTTGTCAAGATTTGTTTCTCTTTTCTTGTTTTAGAATGTCGCTCTACTAGAATTTTCTGCTGTTTTTCTCATAATGAGACCTTAGTTACGCTTTTTGGGGAAGAAGTCTACAAAAGTAAAGTACCATTTTCATCACATATCAATGGCATATAATATTAACATAACCTACCAGTGTTGGTGTTGAATTTGGTCACCTACCTAAAGAACTATTTGTCAGTCTTCCCCACTGTAGTAACTTTTTTTTCTCTTTCCACACTATATTTTTTGGGAGGAAGCTATTATCCACAGCCCATGCTTAAGGAATAAAGAGTTTTTGTCTCTATCCTTGAAGAAGGAATATCTATATGAATTATTTGGAAACCTCCTGCATAGAGAATTGTTTGTTATCCACTAATCATTTAGATAGTCGTCTACTTATATCTGACTGGCCTCATGAATATTTACTTTATATTTTGTATTATAATCTGATACTACTTTGCTTATTTTCAGTTTTGGCCTTTGGAAACTCTTTCAGTTAGTTTCTATGTCCCCTTTAACATAACCCATCACTGGAGGATTTTTTTTTTTTTTTAATCTTTTCTTACTTTATAGCATGACAAAATATTCAAGGCTCATTTGTATATTTCCTGCCTGCTTCAGATCCAGAATGTGCCATTTCTTCAAGGAGGCCTGGTTCTCTTTTTGGAAAATGAGATTAGAAACTCCGAAAAGATCTCAGTGCTAGATATATTCTTTGTTACTGGAGCGTCACCTTTTCTAGACCTCTCAGTTACCAGAGCAAGGATATAAATGTGTGTATTCTAGCCCATGTATGTATATTTATCTAGAAATATTTCCATATGCAACCATCTGTAACTATGTTGTTGTTGTTTAGTCATTAAGTCATGTCTGATTCCTTTGCAACCCCATGGACTATAGCCTGTCAGGCTCCTCTTTCGATGGGATTTCCCAAGCAAGAACAATGGAATGGGTTGCCATTTCCTTCTCCAAGGGATTTTCCTGGCCCAGGAACTGAACCCACATTTCCTGCATTGGTAGGTGGATTCTTAACCACAGAGCCACCAGGGAAGCCATCTGTATCTCTGTTAAGCTAATTATAAGTTCATCCTGTTATCTCCAACTTCAGTCTATTACCATATGGATCATGCTGGCCTCTTTTACATGTTTATTTGTAAACTGACTGCAATAACAAGAAATGTGATCCTACCATTGACCTTTCATTTGCTTACTTGTTCCAATCTAGCATATATCTATACCAATATCAGAGTTAATATCTACTCTAATAGGATATATCTTTATCAATTGGAGTATAGTACTTATGTACACTCTCTTTTGTGTTTAGTTTAATTACAGACTTTATTTATAGACTCCACTCATTTTCAAAGTTGCCTAGATCTTCATGCTTTTCCAAGACCCCATTCAGTGAGGTTGTATCATATATTTGTAATGCAGTTAGATTTTTTCATCACATTTATATTCCATACGGGGTTTTCCTAACATGCCCCATTTTTTTAAAATTTGCATATATTAAGGTATACTATTTGTGCTTAAAATTCAATGAAAGTGAAAGTATTAGTCACTCAGTCATGTTCAATTCTTTTGAATCATGTCTGACTTAAACTCTAAAGTTCAGCAGATTTTGGCAAGAGCATAGTGTCATATAGCTACAATTACAGTTTCATACAGAATAATTTTACCATCCTAACAATTCCCTGTGCTTGACCTACTCATCCCTCACACTCATCTCCCTGAATCCTGCAGCCACTGGTCTTTTCACTNTAAACAGTGCTGCAATGAACATTGGGGTACATGTGTCTCTTTCAATTCTAGCCAATAGAGTATTGTAAAGTAAAATTAAAAAATATAAATTAATTAATTAAAAAAAATAAAATTAACAGAAAAAAGTCAGATTTATTTCACATGATTACAAAGTAGTTAATGAATATCTCTAGTGTGTGTTTAGTCACCCAGTCACGTCGGACTCTTTGTGACTCCATGGACTGCAGCATAGCAGGCCTCCCTGTCTCTCTCACCGTCTCCCGAAGTTTGCCCAAGTTCATGCCCATTGCATCGATCATTCCATCCAGCCATCTCATCCTCTGATGCCCTCTCCTCCTTCTGCCCTTAATTTTTAACAGCATCAGGGACTTTAGTCCCTCTCCAGTACCCATGAGAAAATAAAGGCCTGCCTTAGGACATAGNAGTTCATGCCCATTGCATCGATCATTCCATCCAGCCATCTCATCCTCTGATGCCCTCTCCTCCTTCTGCCCTTAATTTTTAACAGCATCAGGGACTTTAGTCCCTCTCCAGTACCCATGAGAAAATAAAGGCCTGCCTTAGGACATAGAATTGCATGGTGGACCAATTTCCAGATTTGGTTGAAGAGAGATCTTAATTTGAATACTGACTTATTCCCTTATAGCTGTGTGGTCTTAATGTGGTCCCTTAGCCTCTCTGAGATTTCCTGATCTGGAAATGCAGGGTAAAGATGCATGGCATAAAGGTTGTATGGATTAAATGATAAACATCATTGTCACATAGGAAACACATCAGAAATTATTTATATATCTATCCACAGTCCTGAAAATGGTCCCTGAAGCCTTTGCCTTTTTAATTCTCCCTCTTCTGGGAATAATTCAGAGTCATCTGTATCCCTAGCACTCTGCTTTTCTTTTCTTTTCTTTTTTTTTTTTTTTTTACTTTAAAAGATTTAATTAAAATACAAAGTGTGAAAACAAGTCAGTGACCACCTTTAAAAACTAGAAAGTACTAGAAGTAATACAACTAAAAAGCTTCAGAGAATACAATCAGTAAAGACAAATGCAGAGACTAAATAAATCCAGAGTATTGCTGGCTAAACTGTAACAATAATAATTTTCTCAAGAAGTGCAAAGAAAACTAACAGGTATTTCCATTAATGTTTCCAGGGCATTATAGGGACTTATGCCATTTGAGAAATATTCTAGAGAAAGACCATTTCTTGGATATTTTAAGGTATATAATTTTTAAACAGATTCCATTGATAAAATAAATCCCCTTAATCCTTTCCTGTTTACTTTAGAGAATTTTACTACTTGTATCTCTAAGAATGTAGCCGGAGGAGTGAAAAGCCTTAATCTACTCCATATCTCTGTCTACCACTTCTGGTTTCTTGGGCAAGTCAGTAAACTCCCTAAATCATCACCCAGATCCAGCTACTTCATCCTGTCTTTATACCTGGCTGGGTCCTATATGAACTTTCTCTTAAAAAAATACTTATTTGTCTATCTATCTATTTATTTATTGCTGTTTCTGATTTTTGCTGCACCATGTGGGACCTTTCATTGCAGCGTGTGGGGCTCAGTTGTCCTGAGGCCTCTGCAGTCTAATTCACTGTCCCCTGCATTGCAAGGTGGATTCTTAACCACTGGACCATCAGGGAAGTCCCTGAAATTTCTAACTGGTCTCCTTGTACTATATAGTCATTCTTGCCCCNGTGTTGAGGAAGTAGCTAAAGCCTTCAGAAACAGTCAACTCACTGAGAAAGAAGTCCAGAAATGAGTCAGGATTGATGGTCTGAAAGTGAGACCTTTAGGGAGAGGGGAGGAGCTGATGCAGCCTGCAGAGGAGACTGCGTCGTGCCTGGAAGTCTGGTCCCCCCGTGGGGCTTCCTGGTGCAGGAGGCCGGCGGCGGCACCCGGAGCTCAGCAGGCAGGCTGTGCCGCTCTCCACCCGGCCGGCTCTGTGTCAGGTGCTGGGGACGCAGAGTGGAGATCGCCCTGTTTGTCCGCAGTAGCTTGAAACCCAGCAAATCCTGTATCTTTCTTGTTTGGGACAGGAGAGTTGTTTTTAATGCTGCTGGTATAAGACACATTCATCAAAACTCTCTCCAAAGCTTAGACTCCCCAGGCTAGAAAAAAACCTTAGAAATCTCGGTCTCTGCATCCTCTCGTCACAGGAAAAGCTGAAGCCCAGGGCGGCTGAGGGCCCCTCTGTTCCTCGGACAAGCGTGTCAGCGCTGGGCAGAAGAGGGTGTGTCAGCTCAGGCTCCCCTTGGGGACGCTCTGCCGAGCGGGACTCTGCAGGGCCGCGCCTCGCCCACCTGCCCGTCAGGCCCTGTCCCGCTGCTGGCTGCTCCCAGCGCCCCTTGCCTCTGATGTCACTGCTTCTGTTAATGGCGTGGCTCCCTCCACAGTCAGCCCCTCCTCCCGCAGTGCCGACCCTCCCGTGGGCCAGCTCTCCCGCCCTGGGCCACCCCTTGCCTCCGGCCCGCTCATCGTCTCTACTACCGTCAGCTCCATCTCTCCTGAACCACTGTGACAAGCCCCTGACTCCTTGCTGCTGTCTTTGATCCCCTCCTTCATCTAATTCTTGCGCTTTGCTCTCAGGGTAGAAATGCTGTTGCTGCTGCTAAGTCACGTNTGGCATCTGGTCCCATCACTTCATGGGAAATAGACAGGGAAACAATGGAAACAGTGTCAGACTTTCTTTTTTGGTGGGGGAGGTGGGCTCCAAAATGACTACAGATGATGATTGCTGCCATGAAATTAAATGACTCTTACTTCTTGGAAGGAACGTTATGACCAACTTAGATAGCATATTAAAAAGCAGAGATACTACTTTGCCAACAAAGGTCGATCTAGTCAAGACTATATTTTTTCCAGTGGTCATATATGGATGTGAGAGTTGGACTGTGAAGAAAGGTGAGCACCGAAGAATTGATTCTTTTGAGCTGTCGTGTTGGAAAAGACTCTTGAGAGTCCCTTTTACTGCAAGGAGATCCAACCAGTCCATTCTAAAGGAGATCAGCGCTGGGTATTCATTGGAAGGACTGATACTGAATGTGAAATTCCAATATTTTGGTCACCTCATGCGAAGAGTTGACTCATTGGAAAAGACTCTGATGCTGGGAGGGATTAGGGTCAGGAGGAGAAGGGGATGACAGAGGATGAGATGGCTGGAGGGCATCACTGACTCGATGGACATGAGTTTGAGTGAATTATGGGAGTTGGTGATGGACAGGGAGGCCTAGTGTGCTGCAATATGGGGTCACAAAGAGTCAGACACAAATGAGTGACTGAACTGAACTGAACATTAGTACATTAATCAATTTGGTGAATATAATATTGATACTCTTTTGTAATATCTGCAGTTTTATGATCTTAATTAACACAATGACCATTAGAGACAAGCAGAGGAGAGACAATTTTATGTTAATCAGATATAAGAGAAATCCAACCCCTAGAGTGGCAAATGACTTTCTTCTAAGTATAAGTCCAAGACAAAATTAGGATAAGATCTCTGAGTTTTTTACTTAAAGCCACCTTTTCTTAAACTGTGTAGACCCCTGATGATTCAATGCAGTTTTTATTCTTTTGTGGAATGCTTCACGGTGACAGCAACTTACCAACTGTTTTGATAGGATGGAAAACTTGACAGCAAACCTACGTCTGTCATGTGAATTTGAACAGTGTATTTCAGAAGGTATATGGTCAGGTCACCATATAACTGTTGGTGATGGCTGTTCTCTTGTTCTCTGTATATCGCTTGCCTGACCAGTGCTTGCTTCATCTGTAACTTATGTACATGACTGACCTTTCTAGGTAACATGCCTCAGGCCCCAGTTAATGACTGTTCCTATCAAACTATGCCTTTCTGCTGGTTTCCCTGGTAACTAATGATCCCACCTGATGTGGGCAATCTCTCCTCTACTCTGCCAGCAAATACTGCCACCCAGTCTTGCCCTCCATGCACCACACACGGTGAAGTGTCTTTCCAACACCTTGTTTGGGATGTATAAGGTCAAGGTCTCCTTTCCTCTATTAAATTCATGACATTGATATTTCTGTTGCTGATTCCAGGCTTTTTCTTCAGTCTTAAAGCTGGGCAAGTGCAGGTATTGTAGGCCTGTGGGATGCAGGCCTACAGAGGGGCAGAAAGGTGCCATATTGGACATGGGCATATCATCTCCTGGTGAATGAAACCCTGCCTGTTTTGTCATATTTTTCCTCCATCATTGAAACACATGGCTGTTTCTTTAATGGAATATTGGGTGAAGTGGTCAGGTTGCATTAAAGTCGTGCTATAAAAGGCATATCTTTTCTCTAGATTTTCACCCAAGTTGTGAGAAGTTCACACTAAATCAGAACTTAAAGGAACAAAGACCAGAGTGGGGAGCAGCAGATTCATGGCTCTCACCTCTGGTGTCTGAGGCATATGTTCACAGAAGGGAATATCTGGGTGGATTATCCACTCTGCTTAAATTGTTAGTTCTTTTCACACATTTTTATTTGCCAAACATATGTGGTTAAATTGCAGACATGAAATGCCTATTTGTTGAGATTCTGCTCTCTATGATTACATAGTCTTTCTTGAGTCCTTTTTACATTATTGTGATTGCTGGCATCTCAATATTCACTAACTACAGCAGATTAGTATTCATTTTGATTCACTATTTTCCTGGATAAGTATTCAATTTGGGGATTATCATATAGTTATTTTCCCGAAATTGAAGAAAGCAAGCTGTTGGTAAGAAAAGGAAACAATGAACTCTTTTTTCTTTCATGAGAATAACAGGTTGCTTTCTTGTTCATTAAACATTTTCAGTTACTTGTCAACAAAATTACAGTATTTTCTCCCCTCATCCAACAGATTTTTACACATTACAGCTGCAAAGTCTCAATTTCATCACCAGAAGATTCTGCAGTTGCTGGCACATCCTTAAGTGTATCTCCAATTTTAGTACACAAATATTTGAAAGAGACTATCACATGTTCCATAACTCTCATCTTTCAAATTCCACTTCCATGAAATTTAACCTCACATAAGGTTAAAATATGAGACTTCTAGACTCCTCATGTTCTTGATGACATGCCCAAGCAGAAGAAAAGGATTAATGAGGAAACAGCTAATGAAACTGGAAAAAACAGAAGGAAAAAAGGAGAGGGCCTGTAAGTGGGGGGAAGAGAGAGAAAGTGAGGGAGGAAAGAGGTTGGATACAGCTACTCCTCCAAGTTTAAGGACTAGAGAAATTGTAGAATTTAATTATTGGATGAAGACTTAAATGTCATTTACAATGATAAAGAGTTTGGATATCAATAATTAAAGCTGATTAAGTTTTGTGAGATCTGAAGTTTTTGAAATTTTCTATGATAGAGAATTGTATAAGGGTTTCTCTCTGTGCTTTTTTTTTTTTTCATTTTTGTCTGCATTTTTTAAAATCAACAAAACACTTGATTCAAAGGACTAGAGTTTTATTACTGTCAAAAGAGTGTGTAATTTTCTCAGTTCTGTCTTGCCACATGGAGAAGGCAATGGCACCCCAATCCAGTACTCTTGCCTGGAAAATCCCTGGGCGGAGGAGCCTGAAAGGCGGCAGTCCATGGGGTCGCTGAGGGTCAGACACGACTGAGCGACTTCACTTTCACTTTTCACTTTCATGCATTGGGGAAGGAAATGGCAACCCACTCCAGTGTTCTTGCCTGGAGAATCCCAGGGTTGGGGGAGCCTGGTGGGCTGCTGTCTATGGGGCCGCACAGAGTCGGACACGACTGAAGTGACTTAGCAGCAGCAGCAGCAGTCTTGCCACAACAAAAATCTGAAATGGCAGACCAGTGTTACAGTTTACTTTTATTTGGCAAACAAAGGAAAAGACATCCTCAAGGCCTGAGGGTGGGCCAACCCGAAAGAGGCTTGCCATTCAACTTTGGCTTCTCTTTTTATGTTTTTTCTCCTTCCTCTGAGCCTGCCCTGTGTAAATTGGGCTGGCCAGGAGGGCTGTTTGTTTCACTTGAGGTTTTCACTCAATCCTCGGACCTTCCCTTGTTCTATTTCTGCAGGCGTTTTGCTTTCTTTGTCTTTTAGTCATCACTATTTTGGATTCCTTTTTCCTATTCTAGCTACCTAACATTCCCCCCAAAGAGATGGAAGGCCCATTTCTTTGAGAATAAGGGTGTCTAGGTCTCTCTGGCTATTTCCTGCTTAGGTGGGATGGCGAGAGACTTTGGGCCTCCCCCTCTTGCTAATCTCAAGCTTCAGAGTCCTTATAGCACTGTCCATCTAAGGTTGAGTAATATTTTCTATGGTCAGGTATAGTTTTATATATCCTTGTTGAACTGGCACTGCATATTTTTGCTTGTTGACCTGGGTAGAGACAAAACAGGTTAGATGACTGATAATACATGGAACAATCATAAGCGGCATCAATATGGTGGTAACAGGGATTAGTTGGGGCATTAGATAACTTCAAATTGCCCCCTAGCCAGGAGAAGGATTCCCCAAAGAGAGATTATAGCCACCGTGAGGACACTCCAGCTCATTCTTTGAGGTCCTGTAGGATCTGAATGTTTTCCTTGAGGACTGCTGGAGGTATTTACCCAGAAACAACACGTCTCATTCAAGATGGCTCAAGTCCCTCCTTGTTAAGCGATCAGGAGATTGATCTCCTGTCTATTTTGGAGTTCAAACCCTGCCAAGCTGTGTTGGGTCTTTAGAGCTATCCTGAAAAATCTTATCCCCAAAAGCTTAATTTTGTGGGTGTTCATTAGAGTGGCACTCATTTGTAGTTCTGAATTGCTATCCAGGATATCCCATGGACTCACAGAAATATTGAGTGTCCTCTTCTGTTTTCTTCCACAGCTTGACTCATGAGTAGTGAATCCAGGAGTCGTGTCCTGGTACCTTCACTGCTGTGGGGGTAGAAAGTATAACAGGGTAGGGGCCCTTCCATGTGGGCTGAGTTGAGCCTTTGGGGACCCATCTTTCCAGACTTTAGGACTTGAGTCCCTGAAACATGTAGTAATGGCTCTTTAGAATCTTTTGTGTGTGTGTGTGTGTGTGTGGTTTGGGCTGCCTTTTTAAAAAATATAAATTTATTTATTTTAATTGGAGGTTAATTACTTTACAATATTGTATTGGTTTTGTCATACATCAACATGAATCTTTTGGGTCCTGGTTGATAGCCCACAAGCATACATCTTGTTGGAATTGCCCAATGGCCAAGGTATAAGACCGAAGGGCCTGAGCCTCTGGATCTAGGAAGAGGTTATTGGCATAAACAAAGGGTCTCCCATACAGCATCTCATAAGGACTAAGACCAACCTGTTGCTTAGCGGCAAAACAGGTACAGAGGAGAGCTACTGGTAGAGCCTCCTTCCATCCCAGGGAGGTCTCCTGGATTATCTTTTTTACCACTGATTTTAAAAATTGGTTGGCTCTTTCTACTTTTCCTGAAGACTGAAGCCTCCAGGCATAATGGAGATAATAAGTAATGCCCAATTCTTTAGAGACACCTTGGATGACTTTAGAAGTAAATGATGTCCCATTGTCACATTGTAATGACCTGGGCAGACCAAATCTCAGAATGATATTATGGAGCAGTTTTTTCACCACCTCCTTAGCCTTCTCAGTCCAGGTGGGAAAGTCTTCAACCCATTCTGTGAATGTGTCTCTCATGATTAGTAAGTACTTATACCCTTGAGAAACTGGCTTCTGGGTGAAGTCCATCTTCCAGTCCTCTCCTGGGTGTGTCCCATGCCATTGTATGGGCTGGGCCAGCTGGGGTCTTTGATCTCCTTGGGGACTGTTTAATTGTCAAGTGGAACATGAGGAGAACATTTGCCTTATAGTCATCTGGAGGGCTGTTCCTCTGAAGGGTCTTTCTAGTAATCTTTGGAGAGCCTTCTCCTCTAAATGAGTGCTGCTATGTAGGAGTTGGCTTCCCTGGTGGCTCAGAGGTTAAAGCGTCTGCCTCCAATGTGGGAGACCCGGGTTTGATCCCTGGGTTGAGAAGATCCCCTGGAGAAGGAAATGGCAATCCACTCCAGTATTCTTGCCTGGAGAATCCCATGGACGGAGAAGCCTAGTAGGTTACAGTCCACGGGGTCGCAAAGACTCGGATACGACTGAGCGACTTCACCTCACCAATGTAGGAGTTAACCAGCTTCTACTGGAGGTTCTCAGGCAGAATAAGAAGTCCCTCCTTTTGAAACCATCCTATATGATCTTCTTGAAAGCCCTCACTCTTAGCTTTAAGTCTCACCTTCTGGAAGAAAAGTATATAAAGTATATAAAATAGCTTCCAGCAAATTAGTCTGTGGAACTAAGTTGGCAGCCCCTATTAGGTCATTGTTCTGTAATGTTGTTCCCTTAGCTGCCTGATCAGCTGCTTGGTTCCCTCGTGACACTTCCATGCACCCTTTTTGGTGTCTTTTACAGTGGGAGACTGAAACCTCAGCAGGCAGGTGGACTACCTCCCAGAGCCTAAGGATTTGATCACCATATTTGACTGGGGATCCTCGGGTGGTCAGGTAGCCTTTTTCTTTCCAAATAACAGCATGTGCATGTAGCACCAGAAAGGCATACTTGGAGTCAATGCAAATGGCTACTCTTTTTCTTTTTCCCAGCTCTAAAGCTTGATTCAGAGCTATGAGCTCAGCTAATTGGACTGAAGTACCTAGTTCAGTTCAGTTCAGTTCAGTCACTCAGTTATGTCTGACTCTTTGTCACTCTGTGAACTGCAGCACACCAGGCCTCCTTGTCCATCACCAACTCCCAGAGTTTATTCAAACTCATGTCCATTAAGTCAGTGATGCCATCCAATCATCTCATCCTCTGTCTCCTTCTCCTCCTGCCTTCTATCTTTCCCAGTATCAGGCTTTTTTCAGTTGAGTCAGTTCTTCGCATCAAGTGGCCAAAGTATTAGAGTTTCAGCTTCAGCGTCAGTCCTTCCAATGAATATTCAGGACTGATTTCCTTTAGAATTGACTGGTTGGATCTCCTTGATGTCCAAGGGACGTTCAAGAGTCTTCTCAAACAACACAGTTCAAAAGCATCAATTCTTTTGCACTCAGCTTTCTTTATAGTCAAACTCTCACATCCATACATGACTACTGGAAAAACCATAGCCTTGACTAGAGTGGACATTTGTTGACAAAGCAATGTTTCTGCTTTTTAATATGCTGTCTAGGTTGATCATAGCTTTTCTTCCAGGAGCAAGTGTCTTTTAATTTCATGGTTGAAATCACCATCTGCAGTGATTTTGGAGCTCCCCAAAATAAAGTTTGTCACTGTTTCTATATCTAAGTGACATGAAGTGATGGAAACAGATGCCATAATCTTAGTCTTCTGAATGTTAAGCTTTAAGGCAACTTTTTCCACTCTCTTCTTTCACTTTCATCAAGAAGCTTTTTAGTTCTTCTTCACTTTCTGCCATAAGGGTGGTGTCATCTGCATATCTGAGGTTATTGATATTTCTCTCAGCAATCTTGATTCCAGCTTGTGCTTCATCCAGCCCAGCATTTCTCATGATGTACTCTGCATATAAGTTAAATAAACAGGGTGACAATATACAGCCTTGATATACTCTTTTTCCTATTTGGAACCAGTCTGTTGTTCCATGTCCAGTTCTAACTGTTGCTTCCTGACCTGCATACAGATTTCTCAAGAGGCAGGTCAAGTGCTCTAGTATTTCCATCTCTTTAAGAATTTTCCACAGTTTGCAGTAACCCACACAGTCTAAGACCTTGGCATAGTCAGTAAAGCAGAAGTAGATGTTTTTCTGGTACTCTCTTGCTTTTTCAATAATCCAACGGATGTTGGGAATTTGATCTCTGATTCCTCTGCCTTTTCTAAAACCAGCTTGAACATCTGGAAGTTCGTGGTTCACAAACTGTTGAAGTCTGATTTGGAGAATTTTGAGCATTACTTTACTAGCATGTGAGATGAGTGCAATTGTGTGGTAGTTTGAGCATTCTTTGGTATTGCCTTTCTTTGGGATTAGAATGAAAACTGACCTTTACCAGTCCTGTGGCCACTGCTGAGTTCTCCCAATTTGCTGGCATATTGAGTGTAGCACTTTCACAGCATCATCTTTTAGGACTTGAAATAGCTCAACTGGAATTCCATCACTTCCACTATCTTTGTTCATAGTGATTCTTCCCAAGGCCCACTTGACTTCACATTCCAAGATGTCTGGCTGTACGTGTGATCATACCATGATTATCTGAGTCGTGAAGATCTTTTTTGTATAGTACCTGGTGGCAAAGGTTTAGCCTCTACAGTCTCTAATTGGAGGCTACTTCACACCTGGCTCTTCTTTTTCCATCCACGACAAAGCTTCTCCCTTCAGTGTACCAGATCTCCTCAGGGTTGGTCAGAGGATCTTCTGATAATCCTATCAGGGATTTTGTCCAATATTCCAAGGTTGCTAGACATGAGTGAAAGTGGAAAGAGCCCTCAGTTGTAGGCATCGGGTATCTGAGTTAAGAACCTCACAAAGGGATATAGTCAGTCCTGGATTTTCCATAATCACTACTTGACATCTGAGGATTCTTTGATCAACATCCATAAATGGCCTTTGCCATTCAGGGGTTGTTTCACTTGGCAGCTGGTAGAAATAGCTTGCCCCCAAGGGAGAGTTATCAAACATCTTGTATCCCTTCTATCTAAGCAGGGAAAGGTCTCTTCCCAATAAGGGAGTAGGACTCTCAGAGACCATCAGAAACTGGTTGGAAAATATTTGTCTATCCCAGCAACAAAGAAGTGCTCAGTGAAAATCTTTTTTGTAATTGTTTTTTCTTTAACACCCCAAATGGTACAGGTTTAGGAGAAGAAGGCTCCAGATTAGGAGATCAGGACGGAGTAGGAAGCTCCTGTGTCAACCAAGAAATTCTTGGGCCTATCTGCCATATCCAGTTGCACCCTTGGCTCCAGCCCCATGATGGTTATCTGTGACAGGCAGACTGGCTAGAGTGGGCCACTTCAGTCCTGTTGAACCATCATGAGGAAAGACTTGGCACTTGATCTTGAGGCTCTTGGTCCAGAGGGCAGAGTGCTGCCCAGTGTCCCAATTGATGGTATTTGTAGCAAGCTGTTTTAGGAGACTTGTCATGGTTTGGACACTCTTTGGCCCATTGTCCTGCCTGTCTACAGATTAGGCATTAACCTTGTGCCTTTTCCTTTAAGGACTCAGGGTTTGCCATAGACTGTCTGGAGGCAGCCAGCATCTGGGCATGACTTATCTCTTTCCTTTTCTCCCTTTCCTGGGCCTTGGCCTCTCTTGTGTACACCTGTGGTGGATTCATCTCGATGTATGGCAAAACCAATACAGTATTGTAAAGTAGAATAAAGTAAAAAAAAAAAAAACTAAAAAAAAAAAAAGGTATTGGTGACTATCTGGACCATCTCATCTAAAGAAGCAGCAGAGTCCTGCTGCTATAGCTGTTGTAACTTTATCCTGACATCTGATGCACACTGGGACAGGAATTTGTTCTTTAAAATCACCTGTTCCTTGTAAGACTCTAAGTTCAGATTGGTGAACTTTTGGAGGGCCTCTTTTAGACTTTCCAGAAAGACAATCGGGTTCTCATTGGGCTCCTAAGTTATTGCTGAGACCAGGCACAGTCCCACAACTAATAGTCTTCCTTCTACTTCCATGGGTGGACTTCCTTAGGAGTGAGCCTTTCTGAACATTATCCTACCCAATACTGTTGCAACCTGAGAGCTGGGTATCCCTGGGTCAGGGAGCAGACCCCCAGGCAGGTTGAGATGTGGCAGCCTCGTGGAGATCAAATCCCTGGGCAGGTCAAGGCATGTTGTCCTCCCGAAAATTGGGTTGCTGGGCAGGTCTAAGTATGTCGACCTCCTGGGACCTCTGGTGGATCCCTGAGCAGGGTGAGGTATGACAACCTCCTGAGGACAAGATCCTATGCAGGTCGAGGAAAGTCGACCTCCTGGGACCCCTGGACTGGCAGATTCCCAAGCAGGTTGAGGCATGACAACCTCCCAGAGACAAGATCCCTAGGCAGGTCGAGGCAGGTCAACCTCCTGGGACTCCAGGCTGGAGTTGGGTGTCCCCAAGTTCTCCAGTGTGACTAATACTGTGTAGGATTAAGGGGGTGTAATCTTAGCTTATAGATGGTTTGTCCATTGTGGATGGGAATGGGTACCAAGATGTAAAGCAATCCAAGCCTGTGCCCTGAGACTGGGAACCTGGCAAAACAGCCATAAGCCTTGTCCTCTTATTGCTCTGAGGGAATGTAAGTCACTGATTTCTTCCCCTAGTCCTCCTTAAGAGCACTTTAGGATGTTTCCAATGGTAAGCATTTTATTGTCATAGACCCACTTAAGGTAATAACAGAAATAATGACAAAGGAGTGGGTTATCTGATCCCGTTAGTGGTGTTAAGAGTATTTTAGTAATAAGTGGGGTGGAGTAATGTTGCCTACAAGGGGGCAAGGTCCTGGTTGTAGGAGTTAGTAAGTGACTTAAGGACAAAATAAGAGTCAACAGACCAGATATTCCATAAGTGTGGAGTGGAGATTTGTTCAGGGAATATGTTTGTAGCCTTAGGAGAAGGGTGGTAAGGGTTTGTGTCCAAACAGCCTTCAGGGCTAACTCTGAAAGTGGCAAACCCTTGAAGGGATGCCACTAGCAGATGGGCTTCAAGCAGGCATTGTGTGCCTGTCACCCACCCTAGTAGGTTCACTGAGAGATGTTGTTTTTGTATATGTTGTAGGAAGCATGGAAGATGAAGGCCTAAATATCTAGAGGGATTGGATATTATACAGTATTTGCTTCCCAAGGGCCAACTATTTTCTAGTTGTCCTTCCAGAAGATTGTAGGAACAATCTTAGAGGCAACATTGGCTCTGTACAGGCAATACTGTGGGCCCATTTGGAGGGGGCAGGGCACAACTTTTGAAAGAATGACATAGCCCAAGGGCATAACATAAACCGATTAAAATCAAATGGGTCCAAGATGACAGACAAGTTAAATTCAACTAAACCTTGATTCTCAATCTGCAAACTAAATGACACACCCAGAAGAGCCAGGACAGTTCCAAGCCACAATCAGAAGAGCAAAGAGTTGGTGGTTCCCCAATTTTTGGAATGATCCTCCAACTCATTAGCATATGAAATCACTCAGCTCATGAAAACTAACCACACCACATTTCATGGCCACCACATACACCCTCTGTGATGGCACATGCTCTGTGGACTGGCTTCTCTCTGAATCCAGACAAATCTACCTCTTACCTATTGCTGTGTCTCTCACTGAATTTTTGCTATGATACATCAAGAACCCAAGCTTCATTAGGTCCTGAAACTAGGCACCATGGGTTTTGTCCAGGCTCAAGTCCCAGTCGGATATGACTGAGTGACTAAGCATAGCACAGAGTCCCTGCCACGTGGGTTTGAGTCTCAATCTTAGGTAAATAGCTTCAAACACAACTTTCAGGAATGCAAAGACCTGACCAATCAAACCGTGGCATAGATGGAGAGAGGAGCTGAAGGACAGGAGGAAAAAGCAGTGGGAAAAAACGTGCCAAAGAATCCCCTCATAACTTGATGGAAAATCTGCTAAATACCTGGCCTGTGCTCACAGTTTTCACTGGCCTGACCCTTGGCACAAAGAAGATTAAGGAAAGGAGAACCCTCATCCTCTTGGGCAACAGCTACTAAGACACAGCAGATAGTATAGCCTTTGGGACACATTCGGGAATAGCCACTGCTAGAGTCTCTCAATTGCACCCACTGCTGTTCACTGTTTGCAAGGTGTTTGAGGAAACAGAAAATGAGAGATTGTAAAGGAATTAACATTTTGTTATCCATATGTCCTTTCAGCCATAGAAGCAAGGACCTCCTACCTTAACCAGAGGTCTTCTGGAATCTGAGACTGAGCCACATGAGCTTTCTGCTGAGTTTGTTTTTGTTGTCATGTTTTCCAGCATGCTGAGCTTCTTGTCACTTCCATTGTGCTGTTTTTTTTTTTTTTTCTTGGCTTTCAGCTTCCACTGCATGAGCTTTTGCTGAATTGGGCTTCTGCTGTGCTTGGCCTCTGCCTTGCAGGGGCCAAACAAACTGAGGTTTTTTCAGCCAGGTCAAATTCAAGTCATAGTGCCAGATATGTCGGGTGAGTGTGTAATTTCTTCAGTTCTCATAAAATTGTGGTAAAATCATGTGTATCCAAATGTGTTGCAGTAATAAAAATAAATAATATCATCTATCAAAAAATGGAATCCCTTTTCTCAAAATTTACCTATAGATGTTAGGGTATTTGAGATGTATGATTCTTTATAAAGTATTTTTTATCTTGTTTTCTGAAAACTTTAATGTTTCTAAACGTTCAGTGGTCAGAGAAAGTAGTAACATTCAATATTTGTTCCCTTTGAGATCTATCATTTCTGTGATGGAAGAGGTAGAAATAAAAAGGGTTACAGGAGGAGGAGGAAGGCCATCTACAATTTTCCTACTTTGATTGATATTTATAATTTTTCCAAATACTCACACCTATGTTGTATTAGATAAAATGGACTTTTGGACTCTGTGGGAGAGGGAGAGGGTGGGATGATTTGGGAGAATGGCATTGAAATATGTATACTGTCATGTAACAAACGAATCACCAGTCTATGTTCGATACAGGATACAGGATGCTTGGGGCTGGTGGACAGGGATGATCCAGAGTGATGATATGGGGAGGGAGGTGGGAGGGGGGTTCAGGATTGGTAACTCATGCACACCCATGGCTGATTCATGTCAATGTATGGCAAAACCAATACAGTATTGTAAAGCAAAATAAAGTAAAAATAAAAATTAAAAAAAAAGAAAAGAATTTTAAGAGTTTTTGTGAAAAAATTAACCTGAGTTGAGCAGCCTCTAACCAGAAATGGTTAGGATTGCTTCTGATGGTGGGAACTCAGGGGAAACTTCTGAAGAGAAGAGGAAGCAAAATAAAGAAATTATTGATTGACCATAGCTTAAAGCCTACTTGGTGTTTGTGATTAGCTGTCATTAATGTTTTGATTTTGTAAACCCGAAGCATTTACATGCTTAGATTTTGGTTTGTTTATGAAACTATCATGGCATTAGAGCCACCTCAGTCTAATGGCTGCTTCGTTTTTTAATTTAACACAGACAAATAAATATATCCTGATACTCAGGAATAAACTCTGCCTATACTCTGTGTATCACCCCACTTTCCAGAACTGGAGCAATCTCTCCTCTCTGACTTTCACACTGCCTAGGTCATTGTCCTCTGAGCTTTGAAGCATATGTGGCTATTGCTTGTCTTGATTGGACTACCACTTGCTATTTCAGCAACTCCCCATACCCAGGCTTTCTTTTTCAAAATAGACAGTTCCTAGGATTAGAGCTTAAAACATATTCAAAATGCTTCTGAGGTACTCTAGATTCTTACTTACATATACAGAGAAACAGTCTTTCAAAAAAACATGAAACAATTCAAGATTGCATGATCTAGTATTTCTCTTTTAAAAAGTTATTTATTTACTTATTTTTGAATGAAACAAAGATAAATATTTTTAACTATACAAAATAAAATTCACAAAGAAGATAGACATCACAAACCATTAGACACCTAACAGCAAAGAAACAAAGATACATAAAGCAAAAATCAGAAGAAATACACAAGAAAAGAAAAATTATGTAATCATCAGTTCAGTTCAGTTGCTCAGTCATGTCCGACTCTTTGCGACCCCATGAATCGCAGCACACCAGGCCTCCCTGTCCATCACCAACTCCCGGAGTTCACTCAGACTCAGGTCCATCGAGTCAGTGATGCCATCCTGCCATCTCATCCTCTGTTGTCCGCTTCTTCTCCTGACCCCAATCCTTCCCAGCATCAGAGTCTTTTCCAATGAGTCAACTCTTCTCATGAGGTGGCCAAAGTACTGGAGGTTCAGCTTTAGCATCATTCCTTCCAAAGAAATCCCAGGGCTGATCTCCTTTAGAATGGACTGGTTGGATCTGCTTGCAGTCCAAGGGACTCTCAAGAGTCTTCTCCAACACCACAGTTCAAAACCATCAATTCTTTGGCACTCAGCCTTCTTCACAGTCCAACTTTCACATTCATACATGACCACAGGAAAAACCATAGCCTTGACTAGATGGACCTTAGTCGGCAAAGTAATGTCTCTGCTTTTAAATATGCTATCTAGGTTGGTCATAACTTTTCATGAGACATATTGAAAAGTATTTCTTTTTTTGCAGTTAATATTGTTAATAATAATGATAAAGAATAAATAACTTACCTGTTGAAATTTAAGTGCAAGGAAGTCTGCCAAGATTATTATATAATCTCTCTCTCTCTCTTTTTTTTTTTTTTTATACTTTATTTTACTTTACAATACTCTATTGGCTTTGCCATACATCGACATGAATCCACCACAGGCGTACATGAGCTCCCAATCCCATCTCTTTTAATGTTCCCTATGAACCCAAATCCCTTATGATTATACAGTGCAGGTGACAAATAGACTCAAGGGATTAGATCTGGTAGACACAGTTCATGAAGAACTATGGACAAAGATTCATAACATTGTACATGGTGTAGTGACCAAAAGCATCCCCAAGAAAAAGAAATGCAAAAAGGCAAAATGGTTGACTGAGGAGGCCTTACAAATAGCAGAGAAAAGAGAAGCAAAAGGCAAAGGCAAAAGGGAAACACAAACACAACTGAATTCAGAGTTCTGGAAATAAGAAAATCTTTTTAATTGAACAATGCAAAAACAACAACAACAAACCACACACACACACACACACAGGAAAATAAAAGAATGGGGAAGACTAGAGATGTGTTCAAGAAAATTAGAGATACCAAGGGAATATTTCATGCAAAATTGGTGCAATAAAGGACAGAAACAACAAGAACCTAACAGAAGTAGAAGGGATTAAGAAGAGGTGGCAAAAATATACAGAACTATACAAAAACGGTCTTAATGACCCAGATAACCACGATGGTGTAGTCACTCACCCAGAGTGGCCACTTCACTTCCTGAGAAAGACTAGAGATCTGTTCAAGAAAATTAGAGATCCAAGCGAAAGTTTCATGTAAAGATGGGCACAACAAAGGATAGAAATGGTATGGACCTAACAGAAGCAGAAGATATTAAGAAGAGGTGGCAAGAATACACGGAATTATACAAAAAAAGAGCTTCAGGATCCAGATAACCATGACGGTGTGATCACTCACCTAGAGCCAGACATCCTGGAAGGTAAAGTCAAGTGGGCCTTAGGAAATATCCCTATGAACAAAGCTAGTGGAGGTGATGGAATTCCAGTTGAGCTATTTCAAGTCCTAAAAGATGCTACTGTGAAAGTGCTACATTCAATATGCCAGCAAATTTGGAAACCTCAGCAGTGGCCACAGGACTGGTAAAGGTCAGTTTTCATTCCAATCCCAAAGAAAGGCAATGCCAAAGAATGCTCAAACTACTGCACAATTGCACTCACCTCACACACTAGCAAAGTAATGCTCAAAATTCTCCAAGCCAGGATTCAACAGTACTTGAACTTCCAGATGTTCAAGCTGGATTTAGAAAAGATGGAGGAACCAGAGATCAAATTCCCAACATCTGCTGGATCATTGAAAGAGTGAGAGAATTCCAAATAAACATCTACTTCTGCTTTATTGANGATTCAACAGTACTTGAACTTCCAGATGTTCAAGCTGGATTTAGAAAAGATGGAGGAACCAGAGATCAAATTCCCAACATCTGCTGGATCATTGAAAGAGTGAGAGAATTCCAAATAAACATCTACTTCTGCTTTATTGACTATACAAAAGCCTTTGACTGTATGGATCACAACAAACTGGAAAATTCTTCAAGACATGGAAATACCAGAACACATTACCTGCCTCCTGAGAAATCTGTAAACAGGTAAAAAAGCAACAGTTAGAACTGGACATGGAACAACAGATTGGTTCCAAAGAGGGAAAGAAGTATATCAAGGCCATATATTGTCACCCTGTCAATGATGACATGTCTGTCATGATGCAGAGTACATCATGTGAAGTGCTGGGCTGGATGAAGCACAACCTGGAATCAAGATTGCTGGGGGAAACATCAATAACTTCAGATATGCAGATGACACCACCCTTATGGCAGGAAAAGAAGAGGACCTAAAAAGCCTCTTGATGAAAGTGAAAGAGGAGAGTGAAAAATTTGGCTTAAAACTCAACATTCAGAAAACTAAGATCATGGCATCCGGTCTCATTGCTTCATGGCAAATAGATGGAGAAACAATGAAAACAGTGATAGATTTTATTTTTGCATTCCAAAAATCACTGCAGATGGTGACTGCAGCCATGAAATTAAAAGACTCTTGCTCCTTGGAAGAAAAGCTGTCACCAACCTAGACAGCACATTAAAAAGCAGAGACATTACTTTGCCAACAAAGGTCCATCTAGTCAAAGCTATGGATTTTCCAGTAGTCATATATGTATGTGAGAGTTGGAGTATAAAGAAGGCTTAGCACTGAAAAACTGATACTTTTGAACTGTGTTGTTGGAGAAGGTTCTTGAGAGTCCCTTGGACTACAAGAAGATCCAACCAGTCAATCCGTAAGGAAATCAGTCCTGAATGTTCATTGAAAGGACTGATGCTGAAGCTGAAACGCCAATATTATGGCCACCTGATGCAAAGAACTGACTAATTGGAAAAGACACTGATGTTGGGAAAGATTGAAGGCTGGAGGAGAAGGACACAACAGAGGATGAGATGGTTGGATGGCATCCCCGATTTGATGGACATGAGCTCAAGTAAGCTCTGGGAGTTGGTGATAGGGAAGCCTGGTCTGCAAAAGAGTCAGACACGACTGAGTGACTGAACTGAACTGAAAGGTTAGGGAGTACATAATCCTATTCAGACTAGGCTTCCCATATAGGGCCACTTAGGTAATCTCTGGGGAAGAGGGTGTCCAGGGGCTCTGAAGAGAAGTTTCTTGTCCCCAGCATTTCTTTGTTTGAGTTTCAGCTTTAAAATGTCAGAATTTCAATGACAGTATCTTACATATGTGAATGAGATAAGAGTTTTTATTTATATTTTATTTTCTTTCCTGTGAGTTTTTCTGAGGAGGCAGGAGCCAAAAGTTGGATATGTAACACTTAAAAGGACAAAGAAGGTCAAAAGCATGAATAAAAAGCTAAATGGAGTGTGATGAGCAGAGCAAGAGAAAAGAACGTTTCCAAGACCAGGTGTAACTAGTGTGCAACTGTATGTAACTTGCCAACTGAGGTCACAAGTCCTGGATTTCAATCAATAGGTCTGTCTGAAGAGCATTTTAACTGCTCCTCTCCCTGATCATGAGGCTTTCTGGCTTGGGACAGCCGGTGTTCCCTACTGTTAAATTACTCTGTTTTGGCTACCTCTTCCTTAAATCTCTCTCTAAGTTAGTCAACTTGAATTTATCCTAATGAGTTGTGATAAAGGACAGTGTCTCCTCTTTAGATTTTGATTGAAGTAACTCAGGTTATCTGAGTCCTACTTGTAGTCAGATAGGTTCCATGATCGATGCCACCCCTGATTTCCCAAGTATCTACCCTGCCAGCTGCTATAGCTGAATACTCTCTGGGATGAAGAAAACAGTTATATGTCTTAGGAGGTAAGTCCCCAAATGTGTTGTGACTGGATGTGACATGTGTTGAAATTGTGTCTTCACTAGGAAAAGCAAAGCACCAAACTGTACTAGTGATTTACTTTGTAAAGATTAGAGAATGTTCTTAGTTATATTTTTAGAAACACTATTTTACTCGTTCCATCAAAAAGTGGCTTGGGCCTCAGGAATGGTGAAATGCTGAGTAGACAGCCATGTGAAGACGACTATGCTCAATCAAATAGGTGTTGACAGAGAAGGTTTGAAAACCGTAGGGTTAAAACATTGTGCTATTTATAAGTCATGATGTTTCTTAGAAAGAGTTCTGCTGGATGCAGGTGCCAGTAGCCGTTCCTTTGTTAGAATGACAAAGTTCAAACTCCTCTCCTTCTGAAACCTGACAGGACTTGGGGTGAGAGGAATCTGTTCTCTGAGTGGCCTCTCACAGTACCTTTTCATTGAAGTGGTTCAGAGCAACAAGGAGTGTTTATGAGCAACTTAAGGCTTTTAAGCTAATGACGTGTGGGCTTTATTAAAATGTAGGCTCTGATTTGGTATTTCTGGGTGGGGTCTGAGACTCTTCATTTCTGACAAGCTCCCAGGTGATACTAACACTGCTGGGCTACACTTTACCAACTATAAACACTTAATCTCAACTTCACTGGAAGGATGAGAATGTCAACCCAGCCTGTCTCCTGTGAGCATTAATGAAGTAGTGGAGGGGACAGAACTAAACATGTGTTATGTGTTTTCATGGATATTTTGAGACTAAGTCTAGTTAGGACAGGCTTACCTGGGATTCAGAGGTGCAAATTCCTAAGGAAGATGGAGGGGGTGGGCCATTTGAAATTTCTTTCTGTGTTTTCCTGAATCCCACGAGTTTTTCTGTACCATGCATGCGTGCCTTATGCAGGTCAGTCCATGAGAGTGGGAGGCGTAATCAATGAATGTGTTCCGGNTTTTTTTTTTTATACTTTATTTTACTTTACAATACTCTATTGGCTTTGCCATACATCGACATGAATCCACCACAGGCGTACATGAGCTCCCAATCCCATCTCTTTTAATGTTCCCTATGAACCCAAATCCCTTATGATTATACAGTGCAGGTGACAAATAGACTCAAGGGATTAGATCTGGTAGACACAGTTCATGAAGAACTATGGACAAAGATTCATAACATTGTACATGGTGTAGTGACCAAAAGCATCCCCAAGAAAAAGAAATGCAAAAAGGCAAAATGGTTGACTGAGGAGGCCTTACAAATAGCAGAGAAAAGAGAAGCAAAAGGCAAAGGCAAAAGGGAAACACAAACACAACTGAATTCAGAGTTCTGGAAATAAGAAAATCTTTTTAATTGAACAATGCAAAAACAACAACAACAAACCACACACACACACACACACAGGAAAATAAAAGAATGGGGAAGACTAGAGATGTGTTCAAGAAAATTAGAGATACCAAGGGAATATTTCATGCAAAATTGGTGCAATAAAGGACAGAAACAACAAGAACCTAACAGAAGTAGAAGGGATTAAGAAGAGGTGGCAAAAATATACAGAACTATACAAAAACGGTCTTAATGACCCAGATAACCACGATGGTGTAGTCACTCACCCAGAGTGGCCACTTCACTTCCTGAGAAAGACTAGAGATCTGTTCAAGAAAATTAGAGATCCAAGCGAAAGTTTCATGTAAAGATGGGCACAACAAAGGATAGAAATGGTATGGACCTAACAGAAGCAGAAGATATTAAGAAGAGGTGGCAAGAATACACGGAATTATACAAAAAAAGAGCTTCAGGATCCAGATAACCATGACGGTGTGATCACTCACCTAGAGCCAGACATCCTGGAAGGTAAAGTCAAGTGGGCCTTAGGAAATATCCCTATGAACAAAGCTAGTGGAGGTGATGGAATTCCAGTTGAGCTATTTCAAGTCCTAAAAGATGCTACTGTGAAAGTGCTACATTCAATATGCCAGCAAATTTGGAAACCTCAGCAGTGGCCACAGGACTGGTAAAGGTCAGTTTTCATTCCAATCCCAAAGAAAGGCAATGCCAAAGAATGCTCAAACTACTGCACAATTGCACTCACCTCACACACTAGCAAAGTAATGCTCAAAATTCTCCAAGCCAGGATTCAACAGTACTTGAACTTCCAGATGTTCAAGCTGGATTTAGAAAAGATGGAGGAACCAGAGATCAAATTCCCAACATCTGCTGGATCATTGAAAGAGTGAGAGAATTCCAAATAAACATCTACTTCTGCTTTATTGACTATACAAAAGCCTTTGACTGTATGGATCACAACAAACTGGAAAATTCTTCAAGACATGGAAATACCAGAACACATTACCTGCCTCCTGAGAAATCTGTAAACAGGTAAAAAAGCAACAGTTAGAACTGGACATGGAACAACAGATTGGTTCCAAAGAGGGAAAGAAGTATATCAAGGCCATATATTGTCACCCTGTCAATGATGACATGTCTGTCATGATGCAGAGTACATCATGTGAAGTGCTGGGCTGGATGAAGCACAACCTGGAATCAAGATTGCTGGGGGAAACATCAATAACTTCAGATATGCAGATGACACCACCCTTATGGCAGGAAAAGAAGAGGACCTAAAAAGCCTCTTGATGAAAGTGAAAGAGGAGAGTGAAAAATTTGGCTTAAAACTCAACATTCAGAAAACTAAGATCATGGCATCCGGTCTCATTGCTTCATGGCAAATAGATGGAGAAACAATGAAAACAGTGATAGATTTTATTTTTGCATTCCAAAAATCACTGCAGATGGTGACTGCAGCCATGAAATTAAAAGACTCTTGCTCCTTGGAAGAAAAGCTGTCACCAACCTAGACAGCACATTAAAAAGCAGAGACATTACTTTGCCAACAAAGGTCCATCTAGTCAAAGCTATGGATTTTCCAGTAGTCATATATGTATGTGAGAGTTGGAGTATAAAGAAGGCTTAGCACTGAAAAACTGATACTTTTGAACTGTGTTGTTGGAGAAGGTTCTTGAGAGTCCCTTGGACTACAAGAAGATCCAACCAGTCAATCCGTAAGGAAATCAGTCCTGAATGTTCATTGAAAGGACTGATGCTGAAGCTGAAACGCCAATATTATGGCCACCTGATGCAAAGAACTGACTAATTGGAAAAGACACTGATGTTGGGAAAGATTGAAGGCTGGAGGAGAAGGACACAACAGAGGATGAGATGGTTGGATGGCATCCCCGATTTGATGGACATGAGCTCAAGTAAGCTCTGGGAGTTGGTGATAGGGAAGCCTGGTCTGCAAAAGAGTCAGACACGACTGAGTGACTGAACTGAACTGAAAGGTTAGGGAGTACATAATCCTATTCAGACTAGGCTTCCCATATAGGGCCACTTAGGTAATCTCTGGGGAAGAGGGTGTCCAGGGGCTCTGAAGAGAAGTTTCTTGTCCCCAGCATTTCTTTGTTTGAGTTTCAGCTTTAAAATATCAGAATTTCAATGACAGTATCTTACATATGTGAATGAGATAAGAGTTTTTATTTATATTTTATTTTCTTTCCTGTGAGTTTTTCTGAGGAGGCAGGAGCCAAAAGTTGGATATGTAACACTTAAAAGGACAAAGAAGGTCAAAAGCATGAATAAAAAGCTAAATGGAGTGTGATGAGCAGAGCAAGAGAAAAGAACGTTTCCAAGACCAGGTGTAACTAGTGTGCAACTGTATGTAACTTGCCAACTGAGGTCACAAGTCCTGGATTTCAATCAATAGGTCTGTCTGAAGAGCATTTTAACTGCTCCTCTCCCTGATCATGAGGCTTTCTGGCTTGGGACAGCCGGTGTTCCCTACTGTTAAATTACTCTGTTTTGGCTACCTCTTCCTTAAATCTCTCTCTAAGTTAGTCAACTTGAATTTATCCTAATGAGTTGTGATAAAGGACAGTGTCTCCTCTTTAGATTTTGATTGAAGTAACTCAGGTTATCTGAGTCCTACTTGTAGTCAGATAGGTTCCATGATCGATGCCACCCCTGATTTCCCAAGTATCTACCCTGCCAGCTGCTATAGCTGAATACTCTCTGGGATGAAGAAAACAGTTATATGTCTTAGGAGGTAAGTCCCCAAATGTGTTGTGACTGGATGTGACATGTGTTGAAATTGTGTCTTCACTAGGAAAAGCAAAGCACCAAACTGTACTAGTGATTTACTTTGTAAAGATTAGAGAATGTTCTTAGTTATATTTTTAGAAACACTATTTTACTCGTTCCATCAAAAAGTGGCTTGGGCCTCAGGAATGGTGAAATGCTGAGTAGACAGCCATGTGAAGACGACTATGCTCAATCAAATAGGTGTTGACAGAGAAGGTTTGAAAACCGTAGGGTTAAAACATTGTGCTATTTATAAGTCATGATGTTTCTTAGAAAGAGTTCTGCTGGATGCAGGTGCCAGTAGCCGTTCCTTTGTTAGAATGACAAAGTTCAAACTCCTCTCCTTCTGAAACCTGACAGGACTTGGGGTGAGAGGAATCTGTTCTCTGAGTGGCCTCTCACAGTACCTTTTCATTGAAGTGGTTCAGAGCAACAAGGAGTGTTTATGAGCAACTTAAGGCTTTTAAGCTAATGACGTGTGGGCTTTATTAAAATGTAGGCTCTGATTTGGTATTTCTGGGTGGGGTCTGAGACTCTTCATTTCTGACAAGCTCCCAGGTGATACTAACACTGCTGGGCTACACTTTACCAACTATAAACACTTAATCTCAACTTCACTGGAAGGATGAGAATGTCAACCCAGCCTGTCTCCTGTGAGCATTAATGAAGTAGTGGAGGGGACAGAACTAAACATGTGTTATGTGTTTTCATGGATATTTTGAGACTAAGTCTAGTTAGGACAGGCTTACCTGGGATTCAGAGGTGCAAATTCCTAAGGAAGATGGAGGGGGTGGGCCATTTGAAATTTCTTTCTGTGTTTTCCTGAATCCCACGAGTTTTTCTGTACCATGCATGCGTGCCTTATGCAGGTCAGTCCATGAGAGTGGGAGGCGTAATCAATGAATGTGTTCCGGTTTCCACACCACCCTCAGGGAGTGTGGCAGGAAGACAAATGCAATTTATTTTCTCCCGCTCAGCAGCTCATTTGCATAACATGCAGGAGGGAGAATGTAAAGAAGGAAAATACTAAGAGATGCAGAATATGCTAAAAAAGGTCCAGGGATAAAATTAAAGAGTACTATTCTTTTCAGAAAATGCTATTAAATTAGACCTGCCACAGACCACGAGATCAGTGTTAAAAGCATTTATTATTATTTTTTTTTTCCAGGTACCAAAAGCTTTGATTGTTAGAAAAGAACTGACTAAAGATGTGGGTTCAATAGGGCTAGATGTGGTTTGTGTTGGCTTTGGAGGGGAGAGCGCCTTATATATCTTTAGGCAGGCCAAGTCCTTGGTAAAATATGTTGGTGAACTGTTTCCATCAGCCCTATTATCTAATGCCTTCCTTTTCTCACATTGTTTTACAGGTACCTATTTCTCTTTATCTACATTAATTCACAGGATGATATTACTGGCATGGCATATAATTGTCCTAGTTGTGTTTGTCTTATTTTCTAAATTTACAAAACAATTAGTTTTGCTATGATACTCATTAATATTCTTAGGTTAGTAATACTTATCCCAAAGCACTAAGAACAGACTGTCAGGTACTGTGTTTGATGGGTATGTTGATTCTGTTACCAAATTGGTTGTATGAATCTCAATTTGGGCCTTAGCCCAGTTGAAGTCCCCTACCTTGGTGGGGAAGGTTCTTTTCCAGCTCAGATTTATATAGCCAATAATGAAACCAATACTGAGACCAAAACAGCAGAAGCTTTATTCAATGTCCAGAGAATGGAGAAGTGGAAACTTAATTCAAACATAAACTTCTCAACCTGACTTGGGCTGAAACAACTTAAATAGTTTCTAATAATCATGCCTTTGCTTTAAAGTCATCACATAAAATGTCCTTGAGGGATCACAGCAGTGTTAAATGTTAATATATAGAACAGTGACTATACAGGTAAGTTTATTTCACATCCAATGCAGTTATGTATTATAGCATAAGAGTATGTAGCTGAAGCTTAGCTTCGGGTCAAGGTAAAAGGGAGTGAATAGAGGGAGGAATATTCATGATTTACTGGAGAAGAGGAAGAGGAGTATGGTTTGCTCAGTACTCTAACCACACCCCTTTTCAGTTCTTGTATGGAATTTTCTGGTTGTTGGCATGGCAATTTTCAACTGTCATGGTGCTGCTGGGTGTATCATTTAGCATGCTCATGTATTGCTATGATAATATAGTGAGGTTCAAGTCTGTTGGAACTCAGACTTTGCAACATCTTGGACCTAGCTGGTTCTGCTGCTGCTGCTAAGTCACTTCAGTCATGTCCGACTCTGTTGGACCCCAGNGGGTGTATCATTTAGCATGCTCATGTATTGCTATGATAATATAGTGAGGTTCAAGTCTGTTGGAACTCAGACTTTGCAACATCTTGGACCTAGCTGGTTCTGCTGCTGCTGCTAAGTCACTTCAGTCATGTCCGACTCTGTTGGACCCCAGAGATGGCAGCCCACCAGGCTCCCCCCTCCCTGGGATTCTCCAAGCAAGAACACTGGAGTGGGTTGCCATTTCCTTCTCCAATGCATGAAAGTGAAAAGTGAAAGTGAAGTCGCTCAGTCGTGTCCGACTCTTAGTGACCCCATGGACTGCAGCCCACCAGGCTCCTCCGTCCATGGGATTTTCCAGGCAAGAGTACTGGAGTGGGGTGCCATTGCTTTCTTCTAATCAGTTCTTATTTTTCTCTTTGTAGCTCTATCTTTTGTGGTTAAGCCTGAAACTCAGTTAAGAGTAGTTCACCTCCATCCAGTGGCGGGGGTATGATTCTGGGGCAACAGCCGGGTAACAATTTTACTGATCTGAGAGTCCTTCCTACCCAGTACTGTAAAATGACCACTTGTACCCCTCAACATAATAGACACTGTTACCTTCACACACAAAATAAAGCTCTATCTACTTTCTTCATGAATCACAAAAAGGAATGTTATATAAAACTCTTGAACTTCATATCAAATCAGTTCTCTTGTATAAGATCAGAATCTTCCCACTGGTTTTCCTTTCAATCGCCTCCATATTTTCCCCACTCTAGGCATCCTGACAACTGGACAAGTGGAAAAGTATCTCATCAGACTCAGAGTCGACATTTCAAGTTAGAAGCAGTTATAGTAAAGTTAAGTATAACACAATACACCAACAACAATATTTCCTGCAAATAAAATGGTCAGAAAATAGTACATTGAAATTCATGGTTCCCTTCTGAGTTTGTCTTTATCTTAAGTGGTTGCCCATTTCCCTGGAAATGAATTAAGGTGACATTATGATATCCTCATACTGAGTCTAAAGATTTTGGGCTAAAATGGAGCAGGCTGAAATTTAAGTCTTCCTGAGAAGGCTGTGGGAGAGAAGACTGGGACCTGAATATCAACTGGGGCTAAGGGACCCCACTGGAGTTAGAAATTGAGAATACAAAGTTCAAGTGAATGAATTTCAGGTTCACAGATGAGCAAGCAGAAATTGTCATCAGCGGAACAACAGCAAAGTTAACTGCAAAATCAGATATATATTGACGGCCCCTTTATTGCTCTGAGGATAGTTTTAGCCCATAATAGGATAGCTTAGTTTGAAGCATCTTGAGAGACATGTGATTTCCTCTGGAGGGATTTCTCCTTGCCCCTGCAGTCATAAGAAGCAGAAGGATGGTCTCTGTTGAAAGATGTGTCTCTTGACTTCATTTCTCAGAGGTGTGAGCATTACTTGTGAGACAGAGTCAGGTGGCAATGGCTCTGTTTTCATTCACCGGAGCCATGTGCTATGTTTCTGTCCCACAGAGAAGTCTTTGAGACCCTTTCACACTTTGGCTTTTAAATAGTATTTCCCTCCAAAAGGCATTTCTCTGTAAATAAAGAGCTATGAGTCATTCTGCTTTATTATTCTTTCATCTGAGAGGAAACTCTGGGAGATAAACAATACCCAGATAAATAAGGCTTAGAGATTGTGGGCCAAGGCTTCTATTGATTTACAATATATTTATCTCTCTCTCTCTCTCAAATAAAGAAATAATGATAGTAATTACTTTAAAAATGATTCTCTGTTTAAATCATTTTAAATTGCTATTTCCCACTCTACTCAGATAGTAACTGTTTTTTATGGCACTATTGCAGCTCATGGGAAAAAGGAAGATGGAAAAAGCAGCCGAGAAAATGTACTCACTCTTTGGCAGGATCTCTAAGGCACAAAGTAGATTTGCAGTAGCTCATCTACCAAACCTTCTTCAACTCTCAGTCTGAATTTTACATTGAGATCTGTGGTGGAAAAGAGAATTTGAATCTGCTGAGTGTGTTATATGCAGTGGAGGAAGAATATTTAGGGGAATAGGTATTTAGATATGTTCTCATACAATTTGAGGACATTTGTATGAGCTGATATTGGATTTGGTATGTAGGTTGGGAAAGAAGGCTGAACTGGAATACAAACTGTTCTTTACTACTTCTTATCTGTGGTGGTGCTAGTGATAAAGAACCTGCCTGCCAGTGCAGGAGACATAAGAGACGTGGGTTCAATCCCTGGTTTGGGAAGATCTCCTGAAGCAGGGAATGGCAACCCACTCCAGTATTCTTGCCTGGAGAATCCCATGGACAGAGAAGCCTGGCAGGGTACAGTCCATGGAGTCACAAAGAGTCAGACATAGTGAAGACACTTAGCATGCACCTCCTGTATATAAATTTGGATGGCAAGTCACTTTCTTGATGTTTTGTTAATCTTTTAGCAAATTGTTATAATTCTTAATTTCTCTATCTCATTGTAGTGGTGCTTATCTTAAATGATATATATTCCAAGTAAAAATTGACATCTATTTTGTTTATCATTGGACAGCCAGCCCCTCAAACTGTCCTCAACACATAGTTGTGTTCAGTAAATGTGTGTTTAGTAACTTTATGAAAGCTGTGATCCAAGTAGTCTAATCTCAGAGTGGTGTCAGAGTTAAAGAAGTGCCAAATCCTCAGTTATTTACAAAATAACTGAAGGTCTTTACATGCACTTCTTCAGCACATGCAAAATAGTACAAAGTCCTCAACAATGCTTCTTAAAATGATAATTTTCCTCTCAGTTAGTTTCTTCCAAAAAGGACAACTCCTGTAGTTTCCCCAAATTTCTCAAGCTGAGCTTCCTTCATTACTAAAGTATTTTTTCATCTACTTCTTTTTATTTTTCCATTTTGGACTGTAAACCCCCAGAAGTTTTTCTGACAAGGCATAGAAGGTGTGAGAGGTGAAAGAAACTGCACATGCAAAGCCCAGACCTTCTTAGTTTTCATGACAAGAAAACTGGAAACACCTATGTAGCTTATTACTATTGGATTTATGAACTGAATAGTTAATTGAATGGAAAAAAGGAAATCAATCTTGTTTTATACCTTAGTAGAAGCCTCTGAATGTGAAAATCACTTGGAATAATCACTCACTGTTTTGTTTTCATTGTGTGTGTGTGTGTGTGTGTGTGTGTGTGTGTGCGCGCGCGCGCGCACGCCTGTATGCTCAGTCACTCAGTCATGTCTGACTCTTTGCAACTCCATGAACTGTAGCCTGCTGGGCTCCTCTATCCATATAATTTTCCAGGCAAGAATATTGGAGTGAGTTACCATTTATTTAGATTTTTTTTTTTTTTTTTGCCTAATGTTTCTGTTTTGCATCTTTTACACACAAATATTTAATAGGGTTTTAAAGAGAAATAACTTAGTGTATAATACCTAGCATACTATTTTAGACTCAATAATTAAAAATATTTGTGGAGATAATTTAAAGTCAAGAACAAAGTTGTCTAAGAGGTGTGACTTTCTGAGCCATTATCAGCTATTGGAATGATAATATATTTTATCATATAAATTCAAGAAGTTTAAGAAGGGATGCACAGTCATGAGTAATAAGAAACAAATTAGCTTGGGGAATCTGGGAAGAGAGATCTTGGGGTGTAGATGAGAGTTGAGCTGCAAGAAAGTACTGGGAGGGAACTTGCCAGAAAGAAGAAAGATAAAGGAAAAGAGAGGGGTCCATCAGAGTAACAAAACTTGTATTAAACTGCACCATTGTTCCAAACAATTTTCTCTTTCCCCCACCCCAGTGAGCAAACGTTAATTATAATTTTCTTTCCCGCTCCATTGTCTTTTTTGTACAACTTACTTTGGCTACTGAAATGTGAACAGAAGCAAAGTTTCTTCTTAGAGCTTCATTTCTAAGCAAAAATCTAAAAACCATTGTGGGATTTCTCTGTTGGTCTTTGCTTTTTGATATAAGCCTAGCAAGTTCCATGTGAATCTCTTGCTTCAGGTTGATTTCAGGAGAAAGATTTAAGTAAAGAATGGTGTTTTATTATAAATTAAGAACGTTTAAAAAAATATTCTACTTCAAGCCATAGATTACATGGAAAGTAAATTATTATTGTTTAATAGATTCTGAAATGGAAAGTAACCAAAGTAGTCAATAACTCTTTGGGCTGCTGCTGCTGCCGCTGCTAAGTTGCTTCAGTCGTGTCCAACTCTGTGAGACCCCATTAGACGGNTGGGGATACAGCAATGAGGAAAGTAAATTATTATTGTTTAATAGATTCTGAAATGGAAAGTAACCAAAGTAGTCAATAACTCTTTGGGCTGCTGCTGCTGCCGCTGCTAAGTTGCTTCAGTCGTGTCCAACTCTGTGAGACCCCATTAGACGGCAGCCTACAAGGCTCCTCTGTCCCTGAGATTCTCCAGGCAAGAATACTAGAGTGGATTGCCATTTCCTTCTCCAATACGTGAAAGTGAAAAGTGAAAAACGAAAATGAAGTCTCTCAGTCGTGTTTGGCCAATGATGCATTATCTTTTATCTCTGAACAACACTGACTTTTAAAAACAATCAGGGAAAATTCCTGTTTTTGAAACAGTGTGGAGTTTCATATATTCTTTTCATCTTGAGAAAGCCATATACCAAGCAGAATTTTACCAGTTTACACATCCAAATCTTTTACCAGAAATTAGAATAGTAGCTGAGACTGAGGAGCTTGCCTAGATGTAAGTAGTGGAAGGAGAGTCATTCAGTACTGTTCTATATCCAAATAACTGTCTGGACCTTAGGCAGAATTTCTGCTCCCAAGTTTCCTTGGATGTTGGAGATGATTTCTGGGCCAATAGTAGGAACTACATCATTCAAATTAGCCCAAGTGGTCTCTGGCTGTGTCTCCATGAGATCAGAATTATTTATTTTTATGTTCTTTGTTCATCTTTGATGCTTTCAAATTGTGTTGTTGGAGAAGACTCTCGAGAGTCCCTTGGACTGCAAGGAGATCCAACCAGTCAATCCTAAAGGAAATCAGTCCTGAATATTCATCAGAAGGACTGATGTTGAAGCTAAAGTGCCAGTATTTGAGCCGCCTGATGGGAAGAGCTGACCCTTTGAAAAAAGACTCTGATGCTGGGAAAGATTGAGGGCAGGATGAGAAGAAAGTGACAGAGGACGAGATGGCTGGATGGCATCCATAGACATGAGTTTGAGCAAACTCTGGAAAAGTGAAGGATAGGGAAGCCTGGCATGCTGCAGTGCTGCATGGGGTTGCAAAGAGTCAAACACGACATAGTGACTAAACAGTACATCTTAACTAATAAACCAGGAGAAATAAAGTTTCTTGGTAGAATTTAGCAATAGTTACCACAGTTATAATGATAATGGCTAATATATATGAAGCATTTTCCATGGGTCAATGTAGTGACTAGGATTTTTTTATTACAAGTGACAGAAATCTTAACTTAGTTACCCTAGTCAAGGGAAACTAATTGCAGCATGTAATCAAAAGTGAGTAAAACAGAAAGTGTCTAGCTTTGAAAACAATTCAGACCAAGGCTGGAAGCTCACCACCACTGTCTTTCTCCCATTTCTGTTCTCTCTGTATAATGGCTCCATTTTTCCTACTGTAGACTTGCTTCCTCCATAGGTTGTTTGGGAATCATTCTTCCCAGCTAGTGCATTCCCAGTTTTCCTGAGAGTTTCCCAATCTTAGTGCTCAAAGTTCTGCAGATGGCAAAACCCTCAATCCTGGCTGGTCACCAGAAGGGAAAGAGGCTCTTTCCTCAGGCTCTAGGTCAAAGAGTACTCTAATTTGGTCTCGACTGGGTTATGTATCCATGCTTGAGAATCAGTCACTGTGGCTGGGGAGTGAGGCACTATGATTAAACTAGCTTAGATCAGATGCCACTGAAGGGCACTGCTCACTGAGACAAGAGAGGCAGATTGGGTAATGTGATGGCATGTTACATTCTGACACTTGCCCAGGGAGAGATGTGGGCAAACCTAACATTCATTGCAATTAGTATTAGATACAATGCTGAGCACTGCCTCTAAGTTACTTCTTACCAATGACAGGAAACTGAGTCTTCAGGAGGTAATGAAACCCACAAGTGAAATCTAAAATGTCCTTACAGATGGTTTGCTTGATTCCTTTACCCAAGTTCTGGGGCGGTCCTAAGAGAATGGAGGAATAGGACGGGGAGACCACTTTATCCTCCACAAATTCATCAAAAGGACATTTTAACCCTGAGTAAGTTCCAAAAAACAACTTCTGAATGCCAGCAGAGAACATCAGGCACCCAGAAAACCAGCCCATTGTCTTCAAAAGAAGATGGAAAAGTCTTGAGGCTACTGTAAAAATAAGACTGAGAACGAGAAGCAGGAGGCTTAAATCCAAATCCTGAGAACACCAGAGAACTCCTGACTTCAAGGAATATTAATTCACAGGAGCTCATCAAATGCCTCCATAACCACACTGAAACCAAGCACCGCCAAAGGGCCAACAAGTTCCAGAACAAGACATAGCACACAAAATCTCCAGCAACACAGGAACATAGCTCTGAGCTTCAATATACAGGCTGCCCAAAGTCACTCCAAACACATTGACATCTCATAACTCATTACTGGACACTTCATTGCACTCTAGAGATAAGAAACCCAGCTCCACCCACCAGAACACTGACACAAGCTTCCCTAACTAGGAAACCTTGATGAGCCACCTGTACAATCTTACCCACAGAGAGGAAACTCCACAATAAAGAGAACTCCACAAACTGCCAGAATACAGAAAGGCCATCCCAAACACAACAATATAAACAGGATGAAGAGACAGAGGAATACCCAGCAGGTAAAGTAACAGGATAAATGCCTACCAAACCAAACAAAAGAGGAAGAGATATGGAATCTAACTGATAAAGAATTCCAAATAATGATAGTGAAAATGATCCAAAATCTTGAAAACAAAATAGAATCACAGATAAATAGCCTGTAGACAAGGATTGAGAAAATGCAAGAAAGGTTTAACAAGAACCTAGAAGAAATAAAAAGGAGTCAATATATAATGAATAATGCAATAAATGAGATCAGAAACATTCTGGAGGGAATCAATAGTAAAATAACAAAGGCAGAAGATAGGATTAGTGAGGTAGAAGATAGAATGGTAGAAATAAATGAGGCAAAGAGGNTGCTGATGGACATCTAGGTTGTTTCCATGTCCTGGCTATTATAAACAGTGCTGCAATGAACATTGGGGTACATGTGTCTCTTTCAGTTCTGGTTTCCTCAGTGTGTATGCCCAGCAGTGGGACTGCTGGGTCATAAGGCAGTTCTATTTGGAATTTTTAAAGGAATCTCCACACTGTTTTCCATAGTGGCTGTACTAGTTTGCATTCCCACCAACAGTGTAAGAGGGTTCCCTTTTCTCCACATCCTCTCCAGCATTTATTGCTTGTAGACTTTTGGATCGCAGTCATTCTGACTGGTGTGAAATGGTACCTCATTGTGGTCTTGATTTGCATTTCTCTGATGATGAGTGATGTTGAGCATCTTTTCATGTGTTTGTTACCCATCCGTATGTCTTCCTTGGAGAAATGCCTATTTAGTTCTTTGGCCCATTTTTCGATTGGCTCGTTTATTTTTCTGGAGTTGAGCTGCATAAGTTGCTTGTATATTTTTGAGATTAGTTGTTTGTCAGTTGCTTCATTTGCTTATTGTTTTCGTCCATTCAGAAGGCTGTCTTTTCACCTTACTTATAGTTTCCTTTGTTGTGCAGAAGCTTTTAATTTTAATTAGATCCCATTTGTTTATTTTTGCTTTTATTTCCAGTATTCTGGGAGGTGGATCATAGAGGATCCTACTGTGATACTGTATTGGTTTTGCCATACATTGACACGAATCCTCCACAGGTGTACATGAGTTTCCAATCCTGAACTCTGCTCTCACCTCCCACCTCAGACCTGCTTTTTCAGCTTTTTCACTTCACATGTCAGGAAATCTGGGCACAAACTGTTCTTAGCTGTGCATTTGTCAGTCTGGGAAACCAAAAGAATGATTTTCATTCTCATTCTAAATTTCTAGGGCAATGATTTGACTCTTCTTGAGTCATGTTGCTTGTCCTCAACTTATCTAACTGTGGACAGAGTTATTAGATACTATCATCCACAAAGAATTCCATGACAAATAATTAAATGAAATTTTTTTGAGGAGAAATATGAAAATAAAATAATGGAAAATAAACTTCATATTTTGATTACAACTAGGAGCTATTCTTACAGGAAAAATAAAGAAAGAATATTAATAGATATTTTAAGATAATACAAAAAGGCATCCTTTACTTTATATTTGGCTTTAATATCACCATCATGAAGAAAGTTCTTTTTGTATAAATAGTTAAGGATTCTCAGATTTCCTAAGAGGTTCCCTTGATTCTTTGATATTTAAATCATTCTCTTTTGAATGACCTAATCTGTCATCATTAATTTCCATTTTTTCTTTTTTGTTCTTAATTAATCTAGCCTTATACTGCATTCTCAGTTTTCAAGGATCTGTGTATGTTTTAAATGGATTTTCCAAAATAATTTTTCTTGATGTCATAGAAACTTGAGATTTTTGCAAAATGTGTGATTTCACTTTGCAATAATTTTGCATTGCACATTCATACACAGTGTGAATAGATGAGACACAAATGCTGGAGCTGTACATCAGAAAATATGGGAGACTAAGTTGAGGAAATATGAGAAGGTAGGAGAAGATAATTGTGTAAGCAATTGGCTTGTTAACAAATATTTCCATAGTTTGAAGAATCTTGCTTTACATTAATGTGTCAAAACTGTTGGGAATCAGATAATTTTCAGAAACTGAGGGGCTCTGAATAACATAATGATTAAGAATGGAGTATTTTGGGCCGGGGGAATTCCTTACAACATTAAATATCGCTCCACTCATCATTTGCAATTTCCTTCTGAATAGGTAGCTCTTCTGCTCCAGTCTGCACTTTCTTCAAAAGTTTAAGATGAAGACAACAATATCCTTCCTATTATGTAGCTGGAAAAAGTGGAAATTACCTGGTGCTGGTATTTTCCCAGCAATGGAAGCTATTTGGTTGAGACACAGTCCCTGTCCTCCAGAAGATTCTTTTAAGGTGGAGAGTGGGGAAGGGACAGAAACATGTGAAGATTTATGCTTAAGTATAATATACCTGGGGAGTAGCAATGACAGGCATATGCTGTGGGCAGTCAACAATTCGGCCCAATAAAGAGGACAAGTTATCTGGAACAAGAGAGTCAGGGAAGGCGTCTTTCTGGGCTCACACCTGAACTGATTTCTTAGTTATTCAGACTAAAGATCATAGAGAGATGCTGGTGAGAGGAGGTGGAGAAGGCAATGGCACCCTACTCCAGTACTCTTGCCTGGAAAATCCCGTGAATGGAGGAGCCTGGAAGGCTGCAGTCCATGGGGTCGCTGAGGGTCAGACACGACTTCAATTCCACTTTCACTTTTCACTTTCATGCATTGGAGAAGGAAATGGCAACCCACTCCAGCATTCTTGTGTGGAGAATCTCAGGGATGGGGAAGCCTGGTGGGCTGCCATCTATGGGGTCGCACAGAATCAGACACGACTGAAGTGACTTAGCAGCAAGCAAGTGAGAGGAGGGATCCAGAACAAGCCTCAGTAAGAGCAAAGGCACAAGTGATACACAGAATTGTAGCTTCTACATTGGTGGCCCATGTGGCTGGAGTCAGAGGCAAAGGCAGGGTGTCGCAAGATTTCTTTGTGACTCTATTTCTAGGGAGATACAAATTCCAAATTCCAAATATTTATTCATAATCAAAATTGCAACCCAATACCTCATGAATTATAACCTCCTACCTGACCATTTTAACATCTTGTTCACCCCCCAAACACTGAGTAATATAATCTTTACTAATACACTCTGTTGTAGTTAAATAGAAACAATTTATATAGACCATTATACCTTTATAGTTTTCCAAGCATTCCAAGTACAAATCACATCATGAACTTCACCAAAACCTTGTTGTGCCAGTGAATTAACTATTAGCTTCATTTTCAGGTTAGAAAATGTAGACTTAGAAATATTAAATGACTTTGCTAAGAACACACTGGGGTAGAGCTGAGACTGGGTCCAGATCTTCCGAGTACTGGTTAAACACCTTTGCTCCTTTTTCTACAAGAGTCAGCACACATTTTCTATAAAAGCCCAGATAACACATATCTTAAGTTTTGTGGGCCATATGATCTCTGCCACAACCTCTCACCTCTGATGTTGTAGCGTGAACACAGTAAAAAACAATATAAAAACAAATGAGTGTGGAAAAGCTATGAATTTAAACTTTCTTTACAAATTTGGCTGTAGGCTGGATTTGGCTCATGGTCATAGTTTGCCAACCCTTACTCTGTATCATTTTACAGAGTTTTTCTTTAATAAATTCAAAAGAATTTAGGTTTTATGAACCCAGCACTATTTGAAGTGCATTGATTCAGTGTCTGCTATCTGGAATAATGCCCATTTTATTAATATGAGAATCTTTTGTTTGTTCTCATCTTTGTAAAAGTCACCTACCTCTGAAACAGACAGGATTTTCCTCGCATCAGTTTTAAAGTCAATGTATACTGATGCCATCTCCTTTTTGCTTATTAGTGTCTTCAGGATCACTCCATTCACCTTTTTGCTGACTATTTCTTGTTATTTGGAGGTTTCCATTCTCCCTGTGGCTATTGCCATATTGGCTTCCTTGGGAATAAAATGGGTACACTAGTCTCGGTTCCCCAAAGCACCATTGACCCAAGACTTCCTTATGTAACAGATTTTACTTAAAGATTAGCCATAGCCAGAGGGAAATGCAACATAGAGAAGTAATTATTTTCAGAGAACAAGTGACGAAGTACAAAGGCCATCCTTCATAAAGGTGAGGGTACGATTCCACAGCTCATCTCTCTTCTTCCTTGTCAGATGCTTTCTTTCTCTTATTCTAGAGGGGCCTCTCTTTCACCCTTGGTGATATAAAGTATAATGCAGGGAAATTCTACTTTTCCTTTAGGAAAACCACTCAAAACATATATTTTACTTTCACATTTTGAAAGCTTCCAAAATGAGAGTTTTCCATTCCATTATTGAGCTTAGCATTGTACTGGCCAAAGACATGGGAAAGAAAAAGTAAAAACTTGGTTAGCTACATTTAATGAATTTATATGTGAATCTATCTAACGTTGGCCACCTGATGTGAAGAACTGACTCCTTGGAAAAGAACCTGATGCTGGGAAAGATTGACGGCAGGAGGGGAAGGGGATGACAGAGGATGAGATGTTTGGATGGCATCACCAACTTGATGGACATGAGCTTGAGTAAGTTCTGGGAGTTAGTGATGGACAGGAACTGGCATGCTGCAATCCATGGTGTTGCAAAGAATCTGACAGGACTGAATGACTGAACTTAAATGATCTAACATTTATTTTAACCATTCAGGATAATAGTTGTTACAATGTCACACTTATTTTGTTTTAGCAGAGGACAGGGCAACCCACTTCAGTGTTCTTGCCTGGAGAATCCCAGGGACAACGGAGCCTGGTAGGCTGCCATCTATGGGGTCGCACAGAGTTGGACACGACTGAAGCAACTTATCAGCAGTCGTGATTAGATTTTAGCAGCGATTTAGATTTTATTTCAGCAGCAGCAACAGCAGAAGTAAACTGACCTGTTTATTCTCTCTGGAGTTTTGAAGAAAGAGAATAGTCACCTGCCCCTAACTGAACTGTATTAGTGATCATGCCTTCTGTGTATCCTGGCAGCATTAAAATAATCTAGTAGCGGCTCAGTTGTCCTCATCAGTGCACCATGCAGTTTTCACTGACACAGTCCAAGGTCATTGCCAAAATCTCCAACAAACTACGTACCGTTCAAAATGATTGTTACATTTCCCCAATTCAAAAAGAAATGGCAGAATAATAATCTGGATGTAATCATGTGTTCTAGGAAAAAGTAGGTGGGAGAGATTGCAATGAAATGTTTCAATTATTGCCTTGTGCTGAGGAAGTTTGATACAAGATTAATCATCTTCTGTTTAGCTTCATCCTTCCATGGGCTAAGTGCCTGCTTGGTGCTGGAGAGTGAGAGAGACTAGGGAGCAAAAGAGACTGGGATGTTTGAAAGCAGATTTCCTCTTGCTAATTTTTCATTTATTTGTGGAATGGCAACTGGCGCTTTAAATAGGATCTTTAATCAGACTGACTCAAAGTTCTTCCCAAATAATACCTGCATTATCCTTACTGATAAATAGAAGAAGAGAAAGAGAGAGTTAAGTAATTTGCCTAAGGTTATAAAAATGGCAAAAGACCTGAAAACCATCCTCAGAGAATCCCAGCTCTCTGCACAACCTCAAATTGAGGGGTGTTCATATCAGGTACAGTGGAGATCAGAGTCGTAAGACTGGTTCCTGCTAGTTGACTGTGTGAACTGTACTGATATTTTCTGGCTTTGATTTTCCTTATTTTGAAAGTTTTATTGGGGACTATGTTTTCTCTTGTATTCATGGTAGCAATAAATTTGTGTCATGGTTTCAGAAATGTAACACTCTTAACTTTGAAAAAAATATCCATTTCAGTGTACATTTTAAAAAATATTTAGAGAGTAAAGTTAGAATCTCAGATTCTTTGCCTAAAACTTTTGAGGAAGAGGAACGTTTTTTCAGCTGCAGTTGCTGAGAGGATGGAACATGACTCTAGAGCTGTCAGCAGCCTTCTGTCCACCCAACTGGTGAACCTACCATAAGTAGAAACAACACAGAGAGAAGCAGAGCTAAGAGATGGAAAGACTCCTGAGAAGGCCCCAAAACAGATTTTAAACCACAGAGTAGAAGTTTTCAGCACCCGCAGCCGGGAGGAGGCAGCTGGGAACTCTCGCTCACTCTCTGCTCCAGGTGCTGCTAGGGGTTCCAGGCAGCACGACACTGCTGCACTCTTTCTAGACGGTGGCCAGCGGAGGTTTTCCACAGCCGGCACCCATTCTGCCAGTGAGTCCCTGTTTATCCCGGAGGACATGCCCGGCCTCCCAAACTGAAGCAAGCGCGAAGTCTGAAGTCAGCCGCCAGCATTGCCAACTTCCCCAGGAGCCCCTCTCCCCGCTGCAGTCTGTGCCAGCCCTGGGAGCAATGCGCCCCCAGCCAGGTGGCGTGCCCTCTGCCAACTCGCCACTCATGGAATCCATCACACTTGGCTGCCCCGCTTGGAGCACATAGCCTTCGCTGCATGGCCCGAGAGAGGAGCGAGACACCAAGGTGTTTCGTGGCTTCCACACACGCGCACATGGGTCTGCTGGGGTCTCCTGTGGAGCAGCGTCCACACTCAGGGTGAACCTCTCTGGGTNAAGCTGTGGTGCATATACACAATGGAGTATCACTCAGCCATTAAAAAGAATACATTTGAATCAGTTCTAATGAGATGGATGAAACTGGAGCCGATTATACAGAGTGAAGTAAGCCAGAAAGAAAAACACCAATATAGTATACTAACACATATATATGAAATTTAGAAAGGTGGTAATGATAACCCTGTATGTGAGACAGCAAAAAAGACTCAGATGTATAGATGGACTTTGGATTCTGTAGGAGAGGAAGAGGGTGGGATGACTTGGGGGAATGGCATAGAAACATGTAAGAAACATGTAAGAAACGAATCGCCAGTCTATGTTCGAAACAGGATACAGGTTGCTTGGGGCTGGTGCACAGGGAAGATCCAGAGAGATTATATGTGGTGGGAAGTGGGCTCAGGATTGGGAACTCATGTACACCCGTGGCAGATCCATGTCAATGTATGGCAAAACCAATACAGTATTGTAAAGTAAAATAAAGTAAAAAAATAAATAAAAAAATTATTTATTGGCTTCACTGAGTCTTTGTTGCTACATGAAGGCTGTCTCTAGTTGCAGTGTGAGGGGGCTACTCTTCCTTGCAGCACACCAGCATCTCATTTTAGTTGCTTTTCTTGTTATACAGCCTGTGATGGTTAGTTTGTTAGCGGAGAGTTTGGCATCAATTAACACATGATTTTTTTTTCCTTTTTTTTTTTTGGTTACACATATAAAGCTCAGTTCATTTTTATTGAGTATCTGGTGATTGTTTGCTTTACTTTAAATTCTGCTTCCTGGAAATCATTTGACTCTGCACTTTTCCTTTGGCATTACTTTGAAGAGGTTTTTTTTTTTGATAAAGTTCCTCTACAGAATGTTTTGTAATAATGCCACATTTTTTTTTTTTTCTCATGGGGCCACATCGTTTTTCTCATGGACTTTCATACTGTCCTGCCATAATTGGTTTGAGCGTCAGTAATAACATTAATTAGAAGAAAAATCCTTTAAAATATTGACCCAGACTAGATATTGCTTTTTATTTATTTATTTTTAAATAACATGTGCTGGAAACTGAAAGCCACTTTGTTGCTCTAGCACTTATTCACATACAAGACCTTAATACATCTGCATAATTTTCTAGTTAAAGGAACAAATAGCTGATAACTTAGTGTAAGCTGTAACTTAGTGTTCTTCAGTCTGACCCACAACACACTCAGCATCCATAAACCAGTGCACTGAGCTGGTAGTGCATGAGGATCAGAGTGGAGTGTGACTTTAAAGTCAGTATCAAAAACCATAGCATATAAGCCCATATCCAAGTGCACATTAGTCTTTATTCTCCACATGAAATAATGCACTCAATACACTTATATTCTGAAGATAATTGAAGTTCGTGGAACAAAAGGGCTATTAATGCTATACAAATCATACTGATGTTGCAATGGACAGCCACTACAACTCCATCTGGAGCTCATAAAAACTAGGCTTGTGTTCTCTGAGACCAAAATGTGGGCAGATGCACACTGACCTCTTTCAAAGGGAAAATAAGAAATGCTTCAAAATGAAAAGGATATAAATCAGCTTTCACACACACACTCCCCATGGTTCAGTGAGAATTGAATTTAAGATTGACTTGAATAGCATATTTCATAATTGGATTAAATTAAAATTCATAGCATTGGCAAAATATGTAAGCATAACTTTCTCCCCCTAGTCAAATATGACAGAACCACAATAATCAGGGTCAGGTGGTCAAGAATAACTGTCACATAGAAGAGTTCAGGTAGATCAATTTGACCTACAAAGAAATAGGCTTTAAAGTACTATGTACCTCTTACCCAAAACTCTCTCAATTTAGTTAAGGAAAATTCTAGTGGGTTAAAATCATGTTAAAGATCACTTGTCATTTAAAAAGTATTATCTGGTTGTGATGTCAAACAAATATCAAATCAGATCTACACTGTGCATTAAAAGCAATAATTGAGTGGTGAGTTTTTGGTGTGTTGACCTCAAAAACAGCAATAATATCCAGGAATATTAAATCCACGACTCTACAATTCTTGTTATGTTCTACCTTTAAGGACTTGTGTATACTTAGATGGCATGTGGGTTTCACTGGACAATTAAAGAAGGAAGGTTCAAGAAACTCTACTGAGGAGTGGAAGAAATCAATAACTATGGAGACAGTGAGGTGTGTGGAAATGTGGAGAGGCTTAGAAGACAGGTCCCAGAGAACGTTGTTCGAGAAAGGGAGCCTGGAAGACCACAAGAGTGTCCTGTTTTTGGTAAACAAGTAGGGTTTTTGTTTGCTGAGTTTCTTTTAGTTTTTAAAGTTATTGCTTAAAGGCTTACCTGTGTCACATTGATCCTTAATAAATAATTATTGGGTGAATTTATTTTATTGTTAACTATCAGTGATTATCCATCTTAAAATGTTTATGCAAGGAGGAATAATTCTTACTACTCATATTAAAATGTGGTCAAGAGAGTGATCACATAGTAACAAAAATGTGATGTGAGCTGTGATAACCCCTACCTGACTGTGATAACCCCTGACCATCTGCTTTACTGACAACTGAACATTTACCACATATATTTCATCTCCCTGGGAGCAAAAATACTTATAATATATGTAATAAACATACATCTGGAAATGACAGGATAGAAAGATCACCTAGGGTCCTTAGGTGTGATTTATTCCAGTGTTTCACTTTATAGAAGGGGAAACTGAGGCACAGAGAGGTCATGTGGTATCGATAGGACATTCACTGTGATTCTAGTCCAAGGACTCATTTCTAGGCTTTTCTGCCATGTTAAATAGTTACCAACTTTCAGGTAATTTGGGGCTTCCCTTGCTGGTAAAGAATCCACCTGCAGTGTGGAAAACCTGGTTTCGATCCCTGGTTTGGGAAGATCCCCTGGAGAAGGGAAAGGCTACCCACACCAGTATTCTGGCCTGGAGAATTCCATGGACTGTGTCATCCATGGGGTTGCAGAGAGTCAGACGCGATGGAATGACTTTCACTTCACTTCACTTCAAATAATTTGACTTCAATTCCCTTTCTGTGCAGTCACGGTTTTGATTTGAGGATCGTTTCTCGAGACACATCAAGGAGGTTATTTATTCATGTTTCTAGTTATTGCTGAAAGCAAACATGATTATTTCAAGAAATAGCAATAAGATTTTTACCGAGGGGTCTGCTGTTGNTTTCTAAAACCAGCTTGAACATCAGGGAGTTCACAGTTCACGTATTGCTGAAGCCTGGCTTGGAGAATGTTAAGCATTACTTTACTAACATGTGAGATGAGTGCAATTGTGTGGTAGTTGAAGCATTCTTTGGCATTTCCTTTCTTTGGGATCAGAACGAAAACTGACCTTTTCCAGTCCTGTGATCACTGCTGAGGTTTGCAAATTTGCTGGCATATTGAGTGCAGCACTTTCAGAGCATCATCTTTCAGGATTTGAAATCACTCAGCTGGAATTCCGTCACCTCCACTAGCTTTATTCATAGTGACACTTCCTAAGGCCCACTTGACTCCACATTCCAGGGTGTCTGGCTCTAGGTGAGTGATCACACCATCGTGATTATCTGAGTTGTGAAGCTCTTTTTTGTATAGTTCTTCTGTATATTCTTGCCACCTCTTCTTAATATCTTCNCCCACTTGACTTCACATTCCAGGATGTCTGGCTCAGGGTGAGTGTGAGTGATCACACCATTGTGATTATCTGGGTTGTGAAGATCTTTCTTGTATAGTTCTTCTGTATATTCTTGCCACCTCTTCTTAATATCTTCTGCTTCTGTTAGGTCCCTACCATTTCTGTCCTTTATCGAGCCCATCTTTGCATGAAATGTTCCCTTGGTATCTCTAATTTTCTTGAAGAGATCTCTAGTCTTTCCCATTCTGTTGTTTTCCTCTATTTCTTTAATTGAATGCTGAGGAAGGCTTTCTTATCTCTCCTTGCTCTTCTTTGGAACTCTGCATAAGATGCTTATATCTTTCCATTTCTCCTTTGCTTTTTGCTTCTCTTCTTTTTACAGCTATTTGTAAGGCCTCCTCAGACAGCCATTTTGCTTTTTTAAGCAAGTGGAATTCTTAAAAGCCCCTTTTTAAGGCAGCTGTCTAAATTCACCAGAGGACCTGCTTTGTTGGTATCAATGGTTGCTTTGGCAAACCAGTCTTTTCTTAGCACTATGCCCCAAATGATTTTCTTTTGCACTCTTTCAAGGAGGAATATTGTATCCTTGGCACTTGTCACCCACACCTTTCTGTGCTCCTCTCTTGAGTATCAGAATGATGTAGTTTTATTATTTATTTTCTCCAATCATCATATATTTGCTCCTCATTATACACTCAGAAATGCACTGAGTAAGAAAATAATGAGAATAAGTAGATAAGAAGTGGTTTTCTAAAAGTGATTTTCCAAGAACACTGAGACAAAGATTAGTGTTGGTGCTGGAATTAAATGACTATTGCTTGCTCTGGAATTTTTTAGATATGATTCTTGACAAGTTTTCATAACTTATAAAAAGTTTATTCACAAAATATCCTTAAAAAGAAAAATCTTACAGGATGTATTTAAGCTATGTTTATTAGAACTTTACACTGGCTATTTTGCAGGTTTAAAGCCTGTATGTATTAGGTCATGGAAGAGTTCTGAAGCAAGCTGTCACTCAAAAATTCCTCAGGGACTGGCATGAACTGGCCTTTAAATATGGCACTGAAACTGCCCCACTGACCGCCTATATCAGGGCATCTTCAATGGCAAATGAATCACCTGTGAATCCTATTAAAGGATGGTTTCTGATTCAGTAGTTCTAGGTAGGGCCTGAGATTCTGCATTTCTAAAAGGCTCTGCAGACTACAGTGTGAGTAGCAAGACCTGGCTATGCAAGAAATTAGACAAATGTAAGCTGGTAAGATTCATTGAGGATATCACAAATGTTTCTGAGAGTAAGAGCTGGAGAAAGCTATATTCTTTCTAGAAAGGGCAAAGTGCTAAAACTCAGAGTGGCTCTGAATGGAAGTCGTTAGAATTGAAGAAGATATATCCTATGGGTCTAGCTGTTGACTACTGCTACCAGACAAGTTATCAGCATGAGAAAATCATCTACAAGAAATACAGGAGGTGCTGTGAATGGGAGTTGGCAGTGAATCTCACAGTCAGCGTGCCTATTGAAAGGACCTTATTGTGTAACAATAACATTCTGATCCACCAACCAATATGAGTCCCTTTTCACACCTGTGTTGATGATTCCATGTGCTAAGTAATGAATACAGAGAGTAACATTTTTGTATTGGGAAACTGAGATTAATCGAAGTTTAGGTTGGATATCTGATTTTAACAAAATAATATGGACCAAATAAAAGTGTCGATTATCACTTTTCTAATATATTTAATGACATTTAAATTAATTGACAGTGCTATTTTGAAATCATTATCTAAATTGAATAAGAATCTGACAATCCGAACTTTAACTAGTCTCCAGGGTTAAGCAAAACATCAGCACTCGGTTCTATACCTTTTCACAGTTTTATCTTTCCTAATGTAATAAACAAGGCCGAGGGTGACAAAACCTACTTCTTCATACTTTGAAGGCCTTTCTGGTTTCCTCTCAGTGTTTTGCAATGAGTGGATATCCTCTTGGTCTTTGGAAATGTCAGCTGTTATTATGCAAAACTTTGTTACAAACTGCAGAGCTTTAAGTACAACCTCCTCCACTAAGACATCCTCTACCACAGTGGTAGCTTTATTACTATAGGTGAACCCACATTGACTCATCATTATCACCCGAAGTCCAGGGTTTACATTAGGGTCTTATTTGATGTATATTTTTTAGTTTTTGACAAATGTGTAATAGTCACACCTACTGTTGTAGTATCACATAGAGTAGAGCCACTGCCCGGAAAATGCCCTGTGTTCCACGTGTTCATCCTCCCTTCCCTTGTCCCTTGGAAACCAATGTTTCTCTCCATAGTTTGTCTCCATAGTTTTGCCTTTTTCAGAATGTCGTATAGTTAGAATCATAGTATGTAGCATTTTTAGATTGGCTTCTTTCACTAAGTGTTTCTCCATGTCTTTCCATGAATTTATAGTTCATTTTATTTTTAACACTGATTATATTCCACTGTCTGGATGTACTGCAGTTTATTTATCCATTCACCTACTGAAGGGCATCATGGTTGCTTCCAAGTTTTGGTAATTATGAATAAAGTTGCTATAGACAGCTGTTTGCAGGTGTGTCTGTGGGCATTAGCTTTCATTTCATTTGGGTAAATAACAGGGAACATGATAGCTGGATTGTATTGCTAGAGTATGTTTAGTTTTGTAAGGCACTGCCAAAGTATCTTCAAGGCCATGAATGAAACTTCCTGCTATCCCACATTCTTCCCAGCATATCAAGTTGTCATGTTTTGGATTTTGGTTATTTTAATAGATGTGTAGTAGTATCTCATCATTGTTTTAATTTGTAATTCCATGGAAAAGGAAATAGCAACCCACTCCAGTGTTCTTGCTTGGAGAATCCCAGGGATGGGGGAGCCTGGTGGGCTGCCGTCTCTGGGGTTGCACAGAGTCAGACACGACTGAAGCAACTTAGCAGCAGCAGCAATATATAATGTTGAATATCTTTTCACATGCTTACTTGTCATCTGCATGTCTTCTTTGGTGAGGTACCCACTTCTCTTCCCATTTTTGTGTAGATTCTTCGTGTACTTATTGTTGGGAATTGAGTTCTTTGTATATTTTAGGTAACAATTCTATATGAGTTATTCTTTTACATTTTCTCCCAGTCTGTGCTTGCCTTCTCATGCTGTAAAACATGTCTCTTTTAAACTAAACTTTAAGTGTTTATGTTTTATAACATAATCAGTTCAGTTCAGTCGTGTCTGACTCTCGGCGACCCCATGAACTGCAGTACATGAAGCCTTCCTGTCCAATACCAACTCCCTCAAACTCGTGTCCATTAAGTCAGTGATGTCAGCCAACCACCTNCACAGTCAAAGGCTTTGGCATAGTTGATAAAGCAGAAGTAGATTTTTGTCTGGAACTCTCGTGCTTTTTCGATGATCCAACACATGTCGGCAATTTGATCTCTGGTTCCTCTGCCTTTTCTAAATCCAGCTTGAACATCTGGAAGTTCATGGTTCACGTACTGTTGAAGCTTTCCTTGGAGAGTTTTGAGCATTACTTTGCTGATGTGTGAGATGAGTGCAATTGTGCGGTAGTTTGAGCATTCTTTGGCATTGCCTTTCTTTGGGATTGGAATGAAAACTGACCTTTTCCAGTCCTGCGGCCACTGCTCAGTGGCCAGTGGCAATACTCTATTTTGTGAGGAAGTGGATTATAGTAAGAAATCTTGCCTAAAATGCTGGAGATGCAATACTGCCATTCTTGCCCTTTGTCCTTCCAGGGATTTATCCTTCATGTTTGTCCTTTGGGTTTATCATCTGTATAATCCAGAGACATTACTTTGCCAACAAAGGTCCGTCTAGTCAAAGCTATGGTTTTTCCAGTGGTCATGTATGGATGTGAGAGTTGGACTGTGAGGAGAGCTGAGTGCCGAATTATTGATGCTTTTGAAATGTGATGTTGGAGAAGACTCTTGAGAGTCCCTTGGACTGCAAGGAGATCCAACCAGTCCATTCTGAAGGAGATCAGTCCTGGGGTTTCTTTGGAAGGAATGATGCTAAAGCTGAAGCTCCAGTACATTGGCCACCTCATGAGAAGAGTTGACTCGTTGGAAAAGACTCTGATGCTGGGAGGGATTGGGGGCAGGAGGAGAAGGGGGTGACAGAGGATGAGATGGCTGGATGGCATCACCAACTCGATGGACATGAGTCTGAGTGAACTCCAGGTGTTAGTGATGGACAGGGAGGCCTGGCGTGCTGCGATTCATGGGGTCGCTAAGAGTCAGACATGACTGAGAAACTGAACTGAACTGAATCCTCTTTATGTTTTCTTATTGTTCCAATCATTTAGAAATTTAGAGACTGTTTTTTCCCACAGGACCAGTGTTCTATGAAAGCAGACTATCTAACTTATCTGCAGATAACAGTGTAGGCTACATGTTCCAAGAGCACACTCTTCGCTTATTTTTATGGTTAGTCTTTTTTAAGTGTTAAAGCAGGCAGGACTGCCTCCAAGCCAACTCATCATTGGCAAGAAATCATTATATTGCCTGGCATTACTCCTACCCATTTTCTTTGCTTCCTCATTTCTCAACTCTCAGTCATAAGGGACAGAGGTTCCCCATTGGCCTATTTGGGTAGAGAAGGTGTGGGGAGGATGAGGGAAGGTGACAAGAAAGAGAAAGAGTTTTTTGAGCTCTCTACAGGGCTCTGCACAGCCTGAATTGATTATCTTGGGTTCTCTTAAGGGCATCTCTCCTTTAAAAAAGCTGGATGAAACAAAGAGCCTACTCCATAGTTAGGAAGAGTGAATGCAATGCTGCTCCATGGAATAAAAGAGAATACAGTTATCATCATCTTGAAAACCATCACTCATCACCAGGTCTCATCACCAAAGACAAAAATAGCTCCCACTTCACTACCTTGCATTCTGTCTTGGCAGTCCCTCCCCTATTTTTTCCTCTAATAATCATTTTGTACATTTTAAATAAGTTTCACAATTTTAAGTATTAAAGTAAGAAACCACACTATACAATTTGCTTAGGGTTCAGAGATATCAGCACTGTGGAAATTGGTGGGGGATGTTGAGGTGGGTTTGGAGGGGGAGTTTCCTGAAGATGAAAGAGGAAGGGAAAGGTGGAGTAAACAAGCACACTGATCAGCGGCCAAGATAACCCTCTTTCAGGTCACAAGAATCTTGCTCTCCTCTTTTCCAGAAGGATATAGTCCAGAGGAAGCCACGAGAGTGCATTATTTTGGCAATTTTAAGAATAAATCATCTGGTTCCAATATGATTCACATGTTTCACTGCCAAGATGCACAGAAATCAAAACCACAGAACCTCACATTTCTAATCAATGCAGGCTGTGAGAGGCTATTTCCCTCTCCTCAGCTTCTATCATTGGATGGATACTCGAAGCTCAGTGTTGGCTGAATGGACCTATGTGAATCTCAACATTGAGCATTTCAAGAAAAGTTAAAGGCAACAAAATAAAGAATACGAAGACACATGCAAAAGACCTTCCTTCCTCAACCCATTCATACACATACATAAGACACCAGAAAGTCAACCAAAATTTAATGTAGTTTAATGTATCCCTGCTGAAAGGACTTAGTGATTTGCCCTGAATTTCAACTAGTTTGCAAAATTTCCAGACCTAATTTTGCCTTCCTCTTGTTTGAAGGTACTAAGTGGAAATTTCCACGCATGTGTGCCCCCGCGCCAGCAGATGGCGATGTTTCTGTTTTTACACCAAGACTAATGGGCCAGAGGCCATTAGTGATGCGGGGTGTGTTTATCAGATGGCTGTTAAATCAGCTTAAAATTTGTAAAAGGATGGCAGATCACCCCTTATTTATTTATTTTTACTTAGAGTTGATGAATTCAGTAAAATTCCATAATGGGAAGATGATCACTGTGTTTGTGCTGGGGACAGGACCAGAGGAAGACCTGAATCTGAATTTATGATGGTTGAGCAGCTCGATTTTATCTCCGTCAGTTGCTTTTTAAAATGAGATTCCTTTTGCGCTGCCTTCTGGCAGCCTGGATTTAGTCGATGTGAGACCAAAGGGCACCTGAGAACACCTGGTTCGTTTCTTTTCCGTTTCTTTAGCGGTGGCTCCTCCCCCAGCATCAGCCACGCTGGCCCTGACTTCTGGCGTGGGGTCAGAACCTGTGTCGGGCTGAGTTGGGACGCAGAGCAAGGCTGCTGGGGTGAGGATGGGAAGGGAGGGCACTCGGGCGGCTCCTCCTGGGTGGCACCCTCAGCTGCGCAGGAGAACTGGAGGTGGGATCCCCCTGCCCTGCCTAACACAGCAGATATAGCATTGAGAGCCAGGTTCTGCCTGAAGACAGACAGGTCTGTTTTAAGCAGAGTGAGGGAAATTTGCGGAGTAAATTGGTCTTAAAATATTGCCCGTTCTGTGTGCTGTCCCATTAAGGGAAATGGTACCCCCTGGGATTCAGAGGCTTCCCCCCCCTCCTTTTATTTTTAGGTCTGGAAGTACCATTATCCCACTGTATGATATTAAACTTGTTTTCTCATCTGTAATATGAACTCCTTGAAGAATAATCTCCAACCATATATAAATTATATTCTTCTAAACTAGCAGTGCTGGCTGTACAGGGGAATTTTTAGATGCCAAGGCTCCACTCTCACCCAACTATATAAGAATTTCTATGGATGGGGCCTCAGCATGAATCTGTTTGACAAGCTGTCCAAGTGATTCTAATGGAAATCCTAGTGTTGGGAACTGTCGCTCTAACCAGGGATTCTCAAAGGAAAGTCCCAGGACCAGCAGCCTCAGCATCACCCAAGAACTTAGTAGAAATGAAAATGACCAGAACCAAAGATTCATGTTTTAACAAGCTCTCCAAGTGACTGTGATACAAGCTGAAGTTGGAAACCTATTGTTGCATTTAGGAGGATGGGGTTTTCCCAAGTTTTGGCAATTAGGTGGTACCAGTGAGTACTTTGGGAGTTGGCTGTGAACATAGATGTTCTATATCATTTCCTAGCCTGAGATTTTTATTGCTGGCACTTGACCTTTCATTTTCTCAACCCCTTAAGTTATGTTATTCTAATAGCCAGGATGCAGCATGTGGGCCCCCTGTTAGTTTGGACCCCTGTGTTGCTAGATAAGTGCCTTGTGAATGAGTAAAAGACAACAGAAAACTTTGATATATTAAGTGATTGAAATTTTGTAACTCTTTATTGCCTTATACTCTGTCCTTTCTGATTAATACAATTATTCATGCTGTAGTTCCAACTGTTTGGTTGGGTTGTTAATAGGAAGAGAAAGGTCTTCCTATCGCTTATGCTATGTTTTAATTACATTGAATGGAATTATCGGACTGACTATGGAAAAGGTGTTACAATTTAGGGGGTGCACAAAGAAAGGCCTGTCATCTGGAGAGAAAGTTGGAGCAGATCATGAGAAAGTGGTGGAATGCAAAAAGGACCCCCATCCCTAGAGTTTTCAAACTTAAACTTTATCAGTTTCACATTTTTGCTGAGAGGATATATTTTAGGTCTAAAATTTTACAAATGTTTTGATATCTGGGTCAGATTCACACATTACAGAAAAGGGAATAAAATTGAAAAAAAATAATTCAGCCTCATATTCTGAGGTATCCAAATAATCTATTTTTGCTACCATAGTGTCCAAATATTGGGTTCTGTGTTTGCAAGCTTTAAACTTTTTCTTAAAACTCTGGATAGTCATGGTGAAATTAGGAATTTGATATTGTTTTTAATCCATTGTAAGAGTTCAAATCTTGAAGGACAATTTCCTTATCTTAAACACGTTCCTGACAGATTATTTTGTCTCTCAGCGACAAAAACTATAAAAATTGTATTCTTTCACTGAGGCAAGTGTCTTTGGGATTGGTCTTTGTACTAGTCTGCTTGGGTATTTATAACAAAATACCAAAGATGGGGTGATTTAATAATAAAATCTGTTTTCTGATAGTTCTGGAAACTAAAGGTCTAAGAACAAAATGATGACAAAGTTGGTTTCTTCTGAGGCCTCTCTCCTTGGCTCACTGACACTTGCCTTCTCTTTGTGTGTACATTCTTGGTTTTTCTTCCTCATCCTCTTATAAGGTAGTGTTACAGTCCCACCCTTACAACCTAATTTAACCTCAATCACAGTCCTCTCTGTATCCAAGGAGTGACTGGTTCCGGGGACCCTGTGTATACCAATACCTGAAGATAGCCAAATTCCTTGTATAAAATGGTAGTACAGTCAGCTCTCTGTATCTGGGGTTCAACCTCTGAGGATACAGAAAGTCAGTTGTATTTGCTTAGAGGCCCTATCTTCTAACATAGTCACATGGAGGGTTAGTACTTAAACATGAAGTTTAGGGACATACAATTCAGTTCATAACAAGCTTTCTCCTCATTGCTTCTTTTTTTATTTTACATACTTATACCTATTATCCTATAAAGGCTGTTTCACAGGTCTGATTATATCCAATCCCTACTTCATTATCTCTTAATAGAAAATTTCTCAGACCTTTGTCATTTTTACACTGATCTTTTCTTGATCATCATTTTTCCTAATCACCATCATTAATATTTTCACCATAACCAACACTTACTGATACTTTCCTCTGTTGCTAGAGCCTGAGCTAAGTTACAGTGATCAAAACATTTTACATTTGACCATTCCCCTTCAGTTTGCTCATCTTTTCTGACTTGAATTTTCTATTATCATATTTGTGTATGCCTCTGACATGGAAGTACAGCTTTGGTCAAAAAAATGTGCCTCTGATCCTTTATGTATATCTTGCTCATTCCCATCTTTGTCCATTTGCTCAATATTACAATGTCCTTATTTGCCCCATTAAGATACGGCCCTTGGTACTTTGTTTATAAACAATAAATGCTCAACTCTCATTCCTCTAGGGAGCTCTCTGTGACTTAATCCATCATTTAGTTAGGAGGGCTCAACAAAAGCTGCTATTATGTCTGTGTAAGAATTTTTCCCTCTGGATCTGTGTGGAAGATCTCCCAAGAGCTGATCTGATTGGGTCATTAAGATGAATGAAATAACCATAGTGACTATTCAGTGGGCTGTTATTTCAGTCATCTTAATGAGAGTTTTAGATCGACCCTAAGGCATACCAAATCTTTATTTGATGATTGACCGAGAAGCAATCAATGTCTGTTTTGCTCTACATGAATTCTCTGCTCCATTCAACCATCTCTTTCCCCATAAGCCCTCTAAACATGAGCTCTGCATGTGTGCTTGCACACTTGCACATGCACCCCTCCCCCCAAAGAAAACAGCTGTAGAGCAGCTGGTAGAGAGAATTCATACCCTGCACATTACTAGCTATACGAACATTCCTTTAACTTCTCTGAGCATGAGTTCCATAATGCTGCTGCTGCTGCTAAGTCACTTCAGTCATGTTCGACTCTGTGCGACCCCATAGATGGCAGCCCCCCAGGCTCCCCCGTCCCTGGGATTCTCCAGGCATTTACTTCTAAATGCATTTCCNCTGCTATTATGTCTGTGTAAGAATTTTTCCCTCTGGATCTGTGTGGAAGATCTCCCAAGAGCTGATCTGATTGGGTCATTAAGATGAATGAAATAACCATAGTGACTATTCAGTGGGCTGTTATTTCAGTCATCTTAATGAGAGTTTTAGATCGACCCTAAGGCATACCAAATCTTTATTTGATGATTGACCGAGAAGCAATCAATGTCTGTTTTGCTCTACATGAATTCTCTGCTCCATTCAACCATCTCTTTCCCCATAAGCCCTCTAAACATGAGCTCTGCATGTGTGCTTGCACACTTGCACATGCACCCCTCCCCCCAAAGAAAACAGCTGTAGAGCAGCTGGTAGAGAGAATTCATACCCTGCACATTACTAGCTATACGAACATTCCTTTAACTTCTCTGAGCATGAGTTCCATAATGCTGCTGCTGCTGCTAAGTCACTTCAGTCATGTTCGACTCTGTGCGACCCCATAGATGGCAGCCCCCCAGGCTCCCCCGTCCCTGGGATTCTCCAGGCATTTACTTCTAAATGCATTTCCTTGCCATTTCCTTCTCCAATGCATGAAAGTGAAAAGTGAAAGTGAAGTTGCTCAGTCTTGTCTGACTCTTACGACCCCATGGACTGAAGCCCTCCAGGCTTCTCTGTCCATGGGATTTTCTAGGCAAGAGTACTGGAGTGGGGTGCCATTGCCTTATCTGGAATTCCCTAATGACCCTGTGCACAATGACAAATCTGATCATTTTATATATTTGTAAACTGGAGGTGTATACAACTATAAGGCTGCCTTTTGCATTCATATAAAGATCTGACTCAAACTCTGCTCCTATTTTAAATGCCTTCCCATAATTTCTGCATGTCCAAATTCTACCCTCTTCATGTTCAGTTTTGTGACTGACTGTGTATTATGTTTTCCAATTCGCCATGCTAACACTATTGTCTAATCCCATTTGTGAATAGTGGATATGTTCCAACAGAGAAGGACTTCATATATGTTCACAGTCCTGACCCTTTATTATTCAAAAGAGAAAACAAGAAAAACAGATCAATGACTTGTCCAGCAATATAGGCCAGACAACCTTAAACAGTGAAACGTTCTTTGGACCCAGGAATTCAGTGCTGGCTACTGCCTTTCCCATAAACTTCATTAGATATATGATGAGAGAAGTGATGGGAAGTTTTCACTGAAGATGTGGGCCTCTCTAGGTCTGGTGAAGAATATCTGTTGCTGTTTGATTTTTTGTAGGAGAAGGAATAAATTATGTCCCTCTCTTTGCCTCCACAGATTCATGAACCAGTTGAGAATGAGATGAGAGTCAGAGAGATGGATATTATTGGTAAGGCTAGACTGAAGGATGCAGTGCAGATTTGTGGCTGAAACAGCATATCTTAGCAGCAAACCTCTTACTTCGATCCTGGTATTACTCCCAGGATTGTCCGCCCACCCCCACCCCCAACACACACTTGTTCTCTGTAAAGGAGAGTGTGTGCTCAGAAAATGCTCTTGTGCGGCAGCCCTGCCTCATCCCTGAGAGTCCTGGCAGTAGAGACAGCAAGAGAACTCCCTGTGAGAAGGCAGACTTGAACCATTGTCTGGTTGAGTTCACCCCATGGAGGGCAGGGGCACAACAAACATTTGTCAGGCATGCATCTCTCTTGTGAGAGATCCCAGGAATCTGCTCTACTCAGTTCCTTCTTTCTAACCTCACCAGCCACACAAGTAACTCCTCAAACCCTTGTCAAGGAGTTACAGGTGCGGGATTCTTAGGTATAGTAAAATATATTATAGTGTAATGCGGTGCAGTGTAGGGTAGGGTAGTATAGTATCCTATAGTGAAGTGTAGTGTAGCATAGTATGGTGTAGCATAGTGTAGTGTAATTTAGTATAGTGTGGAAGTTGCTAATATCTGGACTAACTGGCAACTCTAGGGGATGGGCAGTGGAACATGGTTCTGTCTGCATACTGCATAGAAGTCTACCTTTGTGCCTGTGTGTGTCTTTCTCTGTCTGCAATTTTGGAGTCCCACAGTTCTCGGAATTTACCAAGGTCAGAAAATAATCTTGGTTCTGCCACAAATGTTTAACAGTACTCTGCCCAGACTCAGAATTGAGGCTTTAATGTCAGTTTGTCTCTTTATCCGATGCTGAGGACTTTACAAAATATTTCATTTTTTCTAGGACATTATAGATGAGGAAGGGCTTCCCAGGTGTGCTAGTGATAACGAACCTTCCTGCCAGTGCAGGAGATGTAAGAGATGTGGATTTGATCCCTGGGTCAGGAGATCCATGCAGGAGGGCATGGCAACCCACTCTAATATTCTTTCCTGGAGAATCTCATGGATGGAGGAGCCATAGGGTTTACAAAAAATCGGACAAGATTGAAGCAGCTTAGCATGTATACATGCATAGAGAAGGAAAATTATACTTCCTGGAGGACATTGACTGATTCCATTGCCCACTTATTATAACCTAATTAATTTAAGTGGAATGTCCATGGTTTCCAGGCTCTATAACAATTTTTTTCCCTAAACATGTAGGGCTCCTAGTCACTAGAGTCATTGTTTTGTAAAACCATTGATAATGCTGCAAAACCAACATTTTCTATCTAATCCTGCCTTCCTTGGGGAAGCATGTGGCTTTATGCGTAAAAAATCACAAAATGAGAATTACAGAAACCCTAGCTCACCCTGGCAATAGTATCTGTTGATCCAGTCATTGGCATAGAATTTTGACTCTTTGATATTGAAAGCTATCAGGAAGATATCTAGGAACTAACATGTGTTATTCTTGTTCTTACTGTACTTTTGCATAGCTGACCAACATTTTGCATAGCACCAACATTTTGGGGCAACATTAGCTAGGGGGAAAAGAGCAGTGTATTGTGAGGAGGTGTGGTCAGGAGGCTCATGTTCTAGAATAGCTCCACCATGGTCAACCTACTTAAGCAAGCCACTTCATCTCTGGACTTTGTTAGGTTATCTTTACAGTTTCTTCTAGCACTGAGTTCTATGGATCTGATGCCTCTGACCTTGGAGACATGGCAATATACAAAAGAAACACATGTATGTGCATATGAACACAGAAAGCAACTCTGTTTACAAATGGGATGGTGCAAAGACAGCTTAAGCCTAAGGAGATCACAGCTGAGGTGATCACAGTCCTGGATTATTTTTGACTTCTATAGTAAATATTTCTGTCCATCCCACCTTGCCTTTCAGATGCTAATTAATTTATGTTTTTCTGCAGTCTTTAGGCTTATTGCAATATAGGAGCTAACATGCATGGGCGGTAGGTCAGCTGGTCTAATGATTCATAGGAAAGGAACATCTCACACAGAAAAATATGAATTGGAGTCAGGAGATTCTAGTTCCACATCTGTCACTAACTGTGTATTTTTATTGCTTCAGTTCAGTTCAGTTCATCGCTCAGTCGTGTCCAACTCTTTGCGACCCCATGAATCGCCAGGCCTCCCTGTCCATCACCAACTCTCGGAGTTCACTCAAACCCATGCCCATCGAGTCAGTGATGCCATCCAGCCATCTCATCCTCTGTCATCCCCTTCTCCTCCTGCCCCCAATCCCTCCCGGCATCAGAGACTTTTCCAATGAATCAAGTCTTTGCATGAGGTGGCCAAAGTACTGGAGTTTCAGCTTTAGCATCATTCCTTCCAAAGAACACCCAGGGCTGATCTCCTTTAGAATGGACTGTTTGGATCTCCTTGCAGTCCAAGGGACTCACAAGAGTCTTCTCCAACATCACAGTTCAAAAGCATCAGTTCTTCAGTGCTCAACTTTCTTCATAGTCCAACTCTCACATTCATACATGACTACTGGAAAAACCATAGCTTTGGCTAGACGGACCTTTGTTGGCAAAGTAATGTCTTTGCTTTTCATTATGCTATCTAGGTTGGTCATAACTTTCCTTCCAAGGAGCAAGGAAAGAAAAAAATAGTAGCTATTTTCCCATGCTCTAGTGATCTATATCTGCATTATGCTAATTATTTCATATCAAAAGACTGAGCTGCTGAACGAGCCACGGTATTTAAATAAACCCTGGTATTGTGCTTTTAACTTTGTCAGGCTCAGTGAGGTTAAGTGCTTTCCCTTATATCAAACTTGTAATTCAATGACAGAGTCAAGTTCTAATCTAGTTCTCTACCCAGTGTGCAAGTTAGATCTTATTATGATATTGTCCATGTTGTCCATCTATCCATTCATGCATATATATATGTGTGTGCATATATATATATATATATATATATATATATACATATACCTATATATACTTAGCTATTTATCTTGTTGCATTGGATATTTTCTGAAACATCTGTATTGCTATTTACTGAATGTTTACTATGTGCCAGACTGTACTAGCATTCTACATGTATATTATCATGTAATACTACTCTGTGAACTGCTTCAAGAGAATTGTTTTATTACCCACTAATAGCACAGCTCAGATTTAAACAACCATAATCTAAATATGCTAGGTAAATCATTGAATCATAAGTCTAAATTTAAAAAATAATAAAAAAAGTCTAAACATAATATAACATACTCTTAGCACTGTACCATGAGGTAGTCATTCATTCAGCATATGTTTATTAAGCACTTAGGTGGTAGGTGTTATGGGTCCACTGATTAAAAAAAAAGAAAGAAAAAAATCAAGCACGTTCTTAGGTTCAATGTTATCAAGACCTTCTTTTTGGAAATCCTTTTACTGGGAATTCTATACAAAGTTCAGCAATGGCTGTAGGAGATCTTGCAGTTGCAGCTATACTTTTAGAGTATTTCAAGTGTGAGACTTAGGAAACTACATGAAGGTACAGAGGTTTATTTGTATATTTTCTACTAATTTTTGGTGGAAAGCTATGCAATTTATATAGAAGCATGAAAAGCTCAGATATTTGTATTTCATGAAGATTCCATCTTATAAGAACCTAGGATTGTGTCCCCATGACCACAAATCATTTCATTGATCAGTGAAATGGTAGACATTTTATTAACCACAAAAAAATTTACTCTGTACACCTCATCCCCCATATTTTGAAAAGTATTCTATTATGGAAGTTTAAAACATGTTCCAAAATGCACAGAAATAGTATAATGAATATTCTTGCATATATCACTTTGGCTCTAAGTGTATAGACTCATGGACAATCTTGTTTCATCTGTGTCTTGACTTACTTCTTCCAGAAATCATATTATCTCATCTGTAATTATTTTATTATTCATCTCTAAGATATAATAACTTTTAGAAAACATAACCACACTATTATTATCATATATAAAAGAAGTTAAAATAAGTATTCAAATTTCTAATAATTTCATAATATCATTTTTCCCCAGTTTATTTCTTTGAATTAGATTTACATAATGTCCATGCATTGTTATTGGGTTTCCCTGATAGCTCAGTTGGTAAGGAATCTGCGTGCAATGCAGGAGACCCTGGTTCAGTTCCTGGGTTGGGAAGATCCCCTGGAGAAGTAAAGGCTACCCACTCCAGTGTTCTGGCCTGGAGAATCCCATGGACTGTATAGTCCATGGAGTCTCAAAAAGTCGAACACAACTGAATGCCTTTCACTTTCATTTTTCCAAGGTTCATGCATTGTTATTGATAGCTATATCTCATGAGCTCCCTTTTAGTTTATAAGTTCTTTTCCTATTTCCTTTGCATATCATTTACCAGAGAAATTTGGTCATTTGCTTTGTAGAACTTTCCACAGTCAGGATTTTGCTGATTGTGACACTGTGATGTCATTTAACATCTTCCTCTTCTTGTTTTTCTTGAAATTTGTAGATGTGAAGGAGGTTTGATCAGATGCAGTTTATTTTGTTTTTTTGGCAAGTAAACTCACAGATGGTAATTTTTTTTCTTCCATCAGAAAACATTTTCTGTTTGGCTGTCTCTTTTTATGATGTCAACAATCATTTTGATTCATTAATTCACTGGGGCTTTCACAATAATAATATTCTATATTTTCTTTTCCTTTACCATCCAGGATACTTCTAATAGAAGGAACTTCTCTTTTAACTATTTGGTAGCCCAGTGGTTCAGTGTGTATACAAAAGTCAGGATAGATGTTTAACTCTTTCTCTTTATTGACCAGTTTTCAAAGTGATTCAAACTACTGTCATCTTCTAATGGATTCTAATTAGCTTTTTAAAAAAGCATATCATTTTGAGCTTATATGTATATACACATGTAGACATATACATGTATATAATATAATGTTTGTGTCAACTCTTTCTTATATAAGTTAAATCATACTTTTCCTCAACTTTTTTCTTTGTTTACAACATTACCTAGATATCACTATATATATAGTAGAACATATTATCATTTCTTTTCACAGCAACAATTACTCCATCGTGTGACTGGCTTTTCCAGAGTTTTTTCAACCAATCTCCTACTGGTAGACAGTTGTTTTGGATATAGTGTCTAGTTTCTTTTTATTACAAATAAATTAGAAAGTTGGAATGGCTATGTCAAAAGGTTAATGCATCTTTTGGCAAAATTTGTCCCGGTTTTGCTATTTTTTCTTCCCACCAAAAGTGTAAGAGAGTACTTGTTTTCCCAGCGCCTTCCCTACATGTATGATGTCAACTTTGGTGTTTTGTTAACCTAATATATAAGAAGTGATGTTGGGTATTTGCCATTTGCATTTCTCTTGCTGTGAGCAACTTTCTATATAGCTAAGGACTTCCTGAATTTCTATTAGTTTGGCTATATGTTCACCTCTACAGTCCATTTTTACTGTAGGGTTGTTGGACTTTAGAACTTATTAATATATCAAGGACTTTAATTATTTTTCTGCTATATTAGTTGCAGCTATATTTTCCCAGTTCATCATTGATCATTTTGCATTTACACTGCCCTCATTTCATCTCATTATTTTCAGCAACTATCTCACTTTCCATGCATGACCAAAACTACTTTATTTAGTTTCCAAGACCAAAATCATAATAATTACAACATTAGAGTGGATTATTTCAAAAGTAGATTCTCAGTACCCTTTTGAGTTCAGATTCAACAGCATTACAATATTTCAGTTATTCTAGTTCAACAGCTTAAAAAAGTTATAGGTTTGGTAAGGTTTAGTCAGAATGGCCTCACTGAAAACTGACTCAAACATTTATTTTATTTATTTATTTTTTTAGTTTAGCTAAAGGTACAAGAGGAGCCTGGTGGGCTACAGTCCATGGAGTCATAGAGTAGGACACAGCTGAGCAACACTTATAGTGTAAGTTTATATTTATTGACAGTTCAATAAATAAGCTTTTGACTGGATTCCTTCTATATCAGTGATGAGAAGAACACATTTGTGTATCTCTAATACACCATCCAACTCTTCTTGTTTTTGAGAAGTTTATCTATAAAAGGAGGCATGATCCTAAACCTATGAACCTCACAGGGCTTTGTATTTATTTAATAATACCTAGATGAAAAAAAGCTTTAAAAGGCATAATGCACTTGAGGAATGCATCATGGCTAATATTGGTGTCCAAGATGAACTCAAGTATAGGGAATAATTTGTCAGTATTGACCAGACAACTTAGAAATGATTGTGTTTCTCTCATTTCTTGGTAATATTCTCAACCTGTTGAACCCAGGGACTGTTCTCATACTGAAACGGAGCAAGCACCTGTAGTCCTCCCTGCATTCAGGTCCTCAGCCTGCCTTTTGTCTGTGGAAAAACTTTAGCCAAAGGATAAGATTAATCAGAGATGTGAGAACATTGAGAAACAAAGGAAAACTGTCAAAGGAGATCAAATAATAATAGACATTAAGCATGCTGCTGCTGTTGCTAAGTTGCTTCAGTCATGTCCGACTCTGTGTGATCCCATAGACAGCCTTCCACCAGGCTCCCCCGTACCTGAGATTCTCCAGGCAAGAACACTGGAATGGGTTGCTGTTTCTTTCTCCAATGCATGAAAGTGAAAGTGAAGTTGCTCAGTCCTGTCTGACTCTTAGCGACCCCATGGACTCTACCAGGCTCCTCTGTCCATGGGATTTTCCAGGCAAGAGTACTGGAGTGGGGTGCCATTGCCTTCTCCAAGACATTAAGCATAGTCGAGGACAATTAGTTCCTTCTTAAGGTCTATAGTAGAGTTCAGTTGTGTCCTACTCTTTGTGACTCCATGGACTGTAGCCCACCAGGCTCCTCTTGTACCTTTAGCTAAACTAAAACAAAATTAAAAAAAAATAAATGTTTGAGTAGCTTGTCAGTGAAACCATTCTGATTAAACCTAACCAAACCTATAACTTTTTAAAACTGTTGAACTAGAATAAAACTGAAATATTGTAATACTGTTGAATCTGAACTCAAAAGGGTATTGACCTCAAAAGGTCTATAGTAGAGACCTTAACAAGGGGCAACCCACTCCAATATTTTTGCCTGGAAAATCTCATGGATGGAGGAGCCTGGTGGGCTACTGTCTATAGAGTCACAAATAGTCAGACATGACTGAGTGGCTGAGCATGCATGCATGCATACAAGGGTTATAGATAATATTTTGAGCTATATCCTATGAGCTATCTTATTGATACTGCAACTCCAATCAGGTGGAGTAAGTTAACTACAGAGACTATTGCCATGACAAAAGCTACTGCAATCCCAAAATTGGCCTCAAGGAAATGGGAAGAAACTGACCTTGAAACTGAAGACTTTTGTTGCTATTGTTCAGCCGGTAAATGGTGTCTAGTTCTTTGTGACTCCACAGACTATAGCATACAAGGCTTCTGTGTCCTCCACTGTTTCCTGGAGTTTACCTAGATTCATGTCCATTGAGTTGGTGATGCTACATAATCATCTCATCCTCTGCCACCCCTTTCTCCTTTTGCCTTCAATCTTTCCCAACAGCAGGGTTTTTTCTAATGAGTTGACTCTTCACATCAGGTGGCCAAATAATGGAGCTTCAGCTTAAGCATCAGTCCTTCTAATGAATATTCAGGGTGGATTTCCTTTAGGATAGACTGGTTTGATCTTGCAGTCCAAGGGACTCCCCAAGTGTCTGCTCTAGCACCACAATTTGAAAGCATCAATTCTTCAGCACTCAGCTTTTTTTATGGTCCAACTCTTGCATCAATACATGACTACTTGAAAAACGGTAGTTTTGACTAGATGGTCCTTTGCCAGTGAAGTGATGTCTCTGCTTTTTAATACACTGTCTAGAGTTAAATACCATGGATGGAGGAGCCTGGTAGGCTGCAGTCCATGGGGTCATGAAGAGTCGGACACGAATGAGCAACTTCCCTTTCATTTTCACTTTCCACTTTCATGCATTGGAAAAGGAAATGACAACGCAGTCCAGTGTTCTTGCCTGGAGAATCCCAAGGATGGGGGAGCCTGGTGGGCTGCCGTCTATGACGTCACACAGAGTCGGACATGACTGAAGTGACTTAGTAGCAGCAGCAACAAAGTTGGGCCATAAAGAAGACTGAGCACTGAAGAAATGATGCTTTTGAACTGCAGTGTTGAAGAAGACTCTTGAGAGTCTCTTGGACTGCAAGGAGTCAATCCTAAAGGAAATCAGACCTGAATATTCATCGGAAGGATTGATGCTGAAGTTGAAGCTCCTGATTCAAAGAACCAACTCATTAGAAAAGACCCTGATGCTAAGAAAGATTGAAGGCAGGAGGAGAAGTAGACAACAGAGGATGAGATGGTTGGATGTATCACTGACTCAATGGGCATGCGTTTGAGCAAGCTCCAGGAGATGGTGAAGGACAGGGAAGCCTGGACTGCTACAGTCCATGGGGTTGAAAAGAGTTGGATATGGTTGCTTGACTGAACAACAAGATTTGTCATAGCTTTCCTTCCAAGGAACAAGTGTCATTTAATTTCATGGCTGCAGTCACTGTCCACAGTGATTTGGGAGCCCAATAAAATCAAATCTGTCACTGCTTCCAATTTTTCCGCTTCTATTTGCCATGAAATGATAGGAATAGATGCTATAATCTTAGTTTTTGAATGTTGAGTTTCAAGCCAGCTTTTTCACTCTCCTCTTTCACCCTCATCATGAGGCTCTTAAATTCGTCTTCACTTTCTGCCATTAGAGTGGTATTTTTGCATATCTGAGATTGTTGATATTTCTCCCGGCAATTTGATTTCAGGTTGCGATTCATTCAGCTCAGCATTTCTCACGATGTTCTCTTCAGACAGGACTGAGCAACTAAGCACAGCACAACACAGCACTCCGAATATGAGTTAAATGATCAGGTGACAATATATAGCCTTGTCATGCTCCTTTCCCAATTCTGAACCAGTCCATTTTTCCATGCCCTTTTCTAGCTGCTGTTTCTTGACCCACATACAGGTTTCTCAGGAGACAGGTAAGGTGGTCTGGTACTCTCATCTCTTTAAACATTTTCCGCAGTTTGAATGACCACACAGTCAAAGGCTTTAGCACAGTCAGTGAAGCAGTAGACATCTTTTTCTGGAACTTTCTTGCTTTTTCCAACAAATGTTGTCAATGCGATCTTTGGTTCCTCTGCCTCTTCAAAACGTGGCTTGTACATCTGCAGTTCCTTGGTTCATGTACTGAAGTCTAGCTTGAAGTATTTTGATTATAATCTTGCTACCATGTGAGATGAGTGCAACTGTGCAGTAGTTTGAACGTTCTTTGGCATTGCTTTTCTTTGGGATTGGAATGAAAACTGACCTTTTCCAGTCCTGTGGCCACTGCTGAATTTTCCAAATTTGCTGACATATTGAGTGCAGTGCTTTAACAACATCATCTTTTAAGATTTTAAATATTGCACCTGGAAATCTATTACCTCCACTATGGAACTGAAAACTAATTTTACTTAAAACAATCAAGATGCTGCTGACCAGACTATGGGTGACCAGTTTGAAGATGGCTGTTAGAGCTGACCGTGCTGTTTTTGTATGTAACCCTCTTCCTTGGCCTATAAAATCCATTGCCCACTGATTGTCAGTGGCGAGGATTGGCCTTTGGACAGGTATCTGCCCTCCCTCTACCCAGTTGCCAGCATCCAAAATAAAGCAAATTTTCCACCAATGCTGCCTCTTGATTGGCTTTTGAACAACAAGCATTCAGATCCCACTTTTGGTTGCAATATATCAACTGAACTTTTATTTTGTCTGTGTGCTTATATCCTGCATTTCTCTGAGAAAACAAGGAAAAGAACATGTGTCTATGTGTATGCGTATGACTCTAGTGGGCAGAGTTTGTGAGTGTGTGGAATGTTGGAAGACCATAGAAACTTTATCTAAATAATCAGTTTGGCTTGAAACCAGTTATAGGGCTCAAAGCTTTAGATGCTTTGCTGAGATCCCAACAGAGAAGGAAGGGAGAGGGAACCATTGAAAGAGATATTTACTCAAACCAAGATGGACAAAAAGAAAATGCCAGAGGCTATCAAAGAAACTACTGCCGATGCCTTCTTTTTCTGAAGCCTCCCAGAATTGAAACTACTGAAATATAATTTTGATCTGTTTTTCATCAGCTTAAATAGTTATCTGGGTTTCCCCGGTGGCTCAGATGGTATGCCTGCAATGTGGGAGACCTGGGTTTGATCCCTGGGCCAGGACAATTCCCCTGGAGAAGGAAATGGTAACCTACTCCAGTACTCTTGCCTGGAAAACTCCATGGATGGTGGAGGCTGGTAAGCTACAGTCTATGGGATTGCAAAGAGTCAGACACGACTGAGCAACTTCACAAAAAATATAGTTGTCTTGCTTATATGTTCAGAATTTATCCTGTGTCCATGACCATATTTTAACATTCTTTGTTAAAATATTCTGTTCCCCTAACCTGTCTTTTAGGACATAGGTCATGTTTTCTTGTCCTTATAATCTTTCCCCTAAGTAATTCAGTTCACCCTAATGTATTTTTTAAATTAAATTGCCTTTTTGTGTAATACCAGACAGATCTTTGAATTAAGAGACCAGAACTGCAAGAAGCTTCGAAGCATATTGAGTTTAAAACCTCATTTTACTCACAAGAAAGCTGCAGTCTAGAAAGTCGGAGTTCTCAAAGTTTACACCTATTTCCAGCTTGACAGAACTAGGAAAACAATCAGGTCCCTTGATCCCAGCCTTGGGCTCCTTCCACCTCACCACTTCCTCTCAACTCTTGCTCTGACAAAAACCTGCTGTGTCAGCCTCAGGCAGTTTCTGTGGCCTCCCTTTGCCTTGGCCTTCTCATTAGAAATAAAATGGGGCCTGTGTAAATTTCTCTGCTTCTGTTTCAGATGTGCTTTCTGAATCAGAAAAGACATATGAATTCACATTTCACAACTGGACCTAAAAATCACTTTCATGTAATAAGATTCTATCCAAAGGTAATACAGTGTTCTATTGAGACAGCCATGGACCAAGCTTATGCGGCATTGATTTTGGTTGACAGTAATGATATTGACAATGCAGAAAAGATGTCTGTGTCTGTGTTATCCTGGGGCTAGTGAAGTGAAGAATAAAGTTTTAAAGTTAGAGTGTGAAGGCAAAGTAAAAAACACAGCAACAAAAGAGAATGAATACAAACCTGAACACCTCAAAACAACCTTCCAAAGTCTCCAGGAATATGTGAGTTAAGGAGATTTCATTAAAAGGAAGTGTGGGGATTTATAAAACAATAACCAATATGTGGTAGACTAAATATCTGCTGCAGATGTAAATAGAATCTTACTTAGAAACAGCCACATCCCCTCTAGAAATAACACTGTTCATAAGAATATAATATATGGTATAACCATGGTAAAGAGAAGATACATTAACCTATTAAAGAGCATCAATCTCATTTTTATTTGTATTTAAGCTTTTAATTCTGGAATAACTAGTCATTACTAGTATTTAATGACTGACTTGACAATTCTGTAGCCCAGGATGGAGCTAAGAGCAATTAATGTGCTAACAAACTGGTCATTATCTATCTTAGTCATAAAATTCTCTGGGATTATGACTATTACAAGCTCTAATTCTCAGTTTATAATCATTAGTTCTATATTTTTTTCTTTGTAGTGAGAAAAAAAAAAAAAAAGAAACTCCTTGAGTCTCAGACAGAAACAATGAGTGCCAGCCTCTCCAGGATATCTTTTATTAGGAAGCACAGATTCTGAGGTAAATCTTGTTTCCTTAATCATCATTAGGAGTCAGCAGAGTAAATGCTGGTCTGGTTGACTGAACAAACAGGCTCTGTCTTAACCTCATTAGAGCAACATGCAGGGCTTACTCCTGGACAATACAGCCTCCCAAGTGTTGGAAAGGTTTCTGTCAGTTCTTATCTGGTGAAAAAGAATTTAGGACGGTGCTGCAAACTGAAAGCTTGAGCAGAATTTATTAAATGGAAAAATTCCTAGGTGTCATGAAGTCTTGCAAAACTTGGGCTGTGCTAGATAAATTTATTCTCTTCACACTGCGCCCTTTCTACCCCATGTAAACTATTTTATGCCCTCTCTCTCTCTCCCTGCTTTTAAATATCTTTTTCCAGAATGAAACTAATGAACAAGCAGATGTGATTCAATAAATCTTTTAAACCAGGATAAAGTCTTAGTGGTAGGACGGGTTCCACATCCTTGTCCTTGGAGAGCTTCTAGAGATGAAAGTGATGTGAGGGAGGGCACAGCTTTTCTCTGGAACACCATCCTTACACGTGACAACCCCACTTGCAGAGAACCTTTCTATAGCTTGTCATGGCTCTACAACCTAGCAGTTTCTTTAGTTCATAAAGCAGATTTCAATTCTTAGAATACAGTGAAATTAGGGGGAATGAAATATTTATTTTTTTAAATTTATGGTCTTAGCTTTAAACTGTTTATATTAAAAAGCAAGTATTTCTTTTGTGGTTTTAAGTTTTTCTGGAGAAGAAAGTTTCGGATAGAAAAATAAATATTTCCAGGATATAAATCTGATTAGAAATTTTCTGTGATAGCTGAAATTAAGGTATAAAGTATATTATATAATTTATGAAATATATAAAAATATATGAAGTAATGTGATATAACTTGCATATATTAAATAACATTGAAAAGTGTGTAATAAAAGATATACTCTATCTGACACTTAGCACACATACAGGCACTCTATGTCCAGGCACTTGTCTGAGACTGTGGTTAAGCAGGGTCTCAGCGCTGGCAACTATCTTGTGGTCCAGTGTGGGAGATTAGTATCAACAATCTCTGATAAATGAGGAAGCTCTGGGTTTTGTGGGAGTGTCTGTGGGATGATGAAGACTAACCCAGACAGGGGTCTAAAGAAAGACTTTTGGTGAAATGAGGTTTTAGCAAAGATGTGAGTCAGCACTCTCTTTTTGCAAAGTCCCTGGAAACTTGAAGGAAAGCAGGGGGTTTACTAAGCAGCCACGTCAGCAGTGCTTATTCATAAGAAGCTAAAGATTTTAGCATGGCTGGATTCTAGCAGCAAGCTTAAAAGTAACTGTAAACACTGGAGGGGTGGTGGGGGTAGAAAAATGGAAGAAAAATATATTTGAGTCATAAAGCTATTGTACTCACCCAGCTTGAAGATTCGGGTGCTACCTTGGACTATTAGGAATTCCGAAAGAAAGGTTTTCATACAATACATTTACTACTAGAATAGAAGAGAGGAGGTTATTGTTGTTAGTGTCCTCTTAATGCCATCACAGAAAAGTCTGATTAACATTTCATTGCACCATCCATGGGCATGAGCTCATAGTAGGGTAATGAGGAACCTGCAGAAATTCAAGCACTGTAAAGACTATAATGGTTGATAGAAAATGTCCAGTCTTTCCTATGAGTCATGTATTACCAGAAGCCTCACTTTTCCTGGAATTCATCTTTTTATTCAATTTAAAAAAATTCTCCCCAAATTTTCACTAACACAGCTACGCCTTTATTCCTAAGACATGCTTCAAAATACTTTCTAGAGGACATTTTCCTTAAAGAAAATTATCTGTGGTTTCATGGAGGGGGAATATAGGGTGTTCTTAATGTTTTTCTCTTGTGTATTTGACATGCTCTGACAATTATCTGACTTTTGAAAATAGCTCTTATTTATAGGGCAGTAAAATAGTGAAAGGTTCAACTGTAGTACCCAATTAAGCAAATATTTTAGCTTGGTCCACTGAAGATAATGTAAAAACTTGCTTATTTTTCTTCCGTTATAACTCCCTTTCATCAGTTATTTGACAAGTGGTATTTTATTAATCTGATGATTTTTTAAAAATACTAGGATGATAACACTGAATTTTAGAAACCATTAAGCTTTTAAAAAATGTAGTACATGATTGGGCTTTCTTAAACCCTCTAGTTTTATTCCCGTATATTCTATATTTCATGGCTTTGCTTTTTGCTGCATTCATTATGAGTTAAATATACATATGTATGGCATTAATATACAAGATGCTGCTCCTAACACTTGATCACAATTCATTTTACACTAGTAAATTCATTTAAATGAATTAATTGTGTCATTATTTATGTATATTAGATTCCAAATTTTATTGAGAATAACATAATTAAAGATTTGGTTCTAATAATTTTGGCATCTCCATAACTTAGGAGAAGAGATGGACCATTTTTTTTGTCTTTATGTTGCATCCTAATAATTTCTTCAATTACTACTTCATAGAAAAATCGGCATGGTAATGTTGTTGTTGTTTAGTTACTAAGTCACGTCTGACTCTTTTGTGACACTGTGGATTGCCCACTAGGCTCCTTTGTCCATGGGATTTCCCAGTCAAGAATACTGGATTGGGTTTCCATTTCCTTCTCCAAGGAATCCTCCTGACCCAGGGATCAAACCTGTGTCTCCTGAGAGTTTAGCAAATAAACAAGGAAAGTTGAATTGAACAGCCCAGAGACAATTGCATTTTATCATGTGGCAAAAGATGCATATTGTTAGAGGGATGGTAATATGCACGTATTAAACCAGTCTAGGACATAAGCCAACACTCCTTTAAGAAAATGATGTTTTTCCTTCACCTGACCTCCATCAGCCTTACTGATGACTCCAGCTTTCACACTTCCCCTTGGCTCTGTATTCATAATGCATTTACTTCAGTGTTCTTTAGCCTAAGTGATTTTGTCTTTATTTTTCTCTCAAATAAACTCTTTAAGAACAATGACATTTTAAAATATCTTCTCCTGTCCCTTACAATCAAGCTCAGCTCCATGTAGGCAAAGAAAATAGCCAGATAACCTAATAATCAGTGTGTTATGGCAATGGAATAGAGACTCTCAATTTTTTCAGATGTGCACGCTTTAGTTGTTGGATTGTGGGAATATCTAGGAGGTGCTTGCACTGGGGCCAGAGTAGTCAAAAATAGTCACAAATCAGATTGGGATTATTTCAGTTTCTTAGGTGGACTTTTAACCCTAGCACGAAAAAGGATTATTGTTGCCAGAACTCAGATATCTCAAACTTCTGTGAACTTTGATTAAAGTCATGTCTCCTTTTAACATTCAAATCATTATGACAATTCTCCATGCTTGCAAGCCTGTGAAAGCTCAGACTCTCACCATGTTCTTCTCCTCAAATGTCTTTTGACATGTTCAGGATGGCTGAAAGGCTTAGTTCCATGGATCCCTTCATGTTGTGGTAGTCAGCTGCAGCTACTAGTGGCTTCTGACTGCTATACTGTTTTTCTGTAGTCATTTCTACCACTAGGAAACCACTCTTTTTAGACAACTGCTATTTCCTTTGCAATTTTAACTTAAAGTGTATGCCAGGCCTTGCCCATAATTCCGTACAGTAATGGAGGAAGATAGCTTCTAGTGCTTGTAAAACTTACAAAAAGCCAAAGGAACCATGCAGAAACTAAAATTTGGAAAATGATATGGTTCTCCTCAAAGTCCATTAGCTATGGACTGCCTCAGTGGAATCTCCAATGAGTCCCTTCTCCTTATCTCTGGCTTGCTGTAGGGACTAATATCCCTACAGCAGGTAGTAGGTAGCTTTTGAACGAGGTTCTTCTCAAATCTTTGAACTGAATTCTCTAAAGCCAAAGAAAGGAATGTGTTTTTTTATTCCCCTCCAGAGGTGGTATGTCTACCTACTTCATTGCCCCTTCTCCACCCAACTGTAAGATCATTTCTAGCTTCTACATTTTTAGAGTTGCTGTTCAATTGCTAAGTCATATCTGATTCTTTGTGACCCCATGAAGCATGTGAGGCTTTGCTGTCCTTCACTCTCTCCTGTAGTTTGCTCAAATTCATATCCATTGAGTCAGTGATGCCATTCAACCATCTCATCCTCTGTTGCCCCCTTCTCCTCCTGCTTTTAACCTTTCTCCAAATCAGGGTCTTTTCCAGTGGGTCAGCTCTTTGCAGTAGGTAGCCAAAACACTGGAGTTTCAACTCCAGCATTAGTCCTTCCAAAATTCTGGATCACCCCATAAGCAGAATGCTAGAAATTCACTTCAAGGTTAACTTGGGCCCAGTCCTTCAGTTGTATCTGACTCTGTGAGCGCTATGGACTGTAGCCTGCCAGGATCCTTTGTTCATGGGCTAGCCAAAGCAAGAATCCTGGATTGGGTTGTTATGCTCTCCTCCAGGGCATCTTCCCAACCCAGGGACTGATCCTGTAGTGTTTTCTGCATCTTCAGCATCACAGGCAAATTCTTAACCACTGAGCCACTTTGGAAACCTGCTCTGCTTTATTATGGTATTTCCTAGTTTCCTATTAGGAAATATTAAGCAAGAGCACATATGTGGACATCTCAAGAGAGAAAATGGATTTTGATAAAGAGGATTTTAAATCCTCGTCTCAGAGGACAATATAATAATAAAATGTTATGATTTACATAATTTTGCAAAATTATGCTCATTTACAGCACTCTAATAAACAGAACATGATGTTTAAGTCTGAAGTATATATTTTTAATTCCTTCATGACCTCCCTTCTTTTTTAAAATGACAGAAAAAAGTCAACATAGATGGAAATAACTAAGGCTGTCTATCACACTGACCCCTCCTATGAGAAATATCAGTGGCTTTCTCAGCTTTTAAACCAACCCTCCAACAAAATCTAGAGATTTACTCTTTACCTAACATTTTGTGACACTGATAAATTTGACATTATCTAAAAATCTAGAATTACACAGAAAATTATTAATAGATATTTTTCTTCTTGTGTACATGTAACAAGAAGCTGTGGTGTTTATGAGATACCAATGAAAATGTTACAAAGCCATGGAGGAGGTATAAAAGCATAATAGAGGTTAGAGGACAGTTGTGAACAGGTAGTACTTGGATATGTCTGTGTCTGCAGTGTGACAGCTTGTGTTGTTTTAATGACCAAAATGTATTTTATCAAATATATTTGATACTATTTACAGATGTTAATAGATATTCCTACCCTTGAACTTCTCTAATTCCTTCACCTTCTCTTGGGCAGTAGGGACAACTTTCTGTAGGCACTGTCTTTGTTGTTGTTCAGTCAAGGAGTCATGTCCAACCGTTTGAGACCCCATGGACTACAGCACACCAGGCTTCCCTGTTCTTCACTATCTCCCAGAGTTTGCTCAAATTCATGTGCATTGAATCAGTGATGTCATGCAGCCATCTCATCCTCTGTTGTCCTCTTCTCCACCTGCCTTCAAACTTTACCATCAGGGTCTTTTCTAATGAGTCAGTTATTTGCATCAGGTGGCAAAAGTATTGGAGCTTCAGCTTCATATCAGTCCTTCCAATGAATATTCAGGACTGATTTCCTTTAGGATTGACTGGTTTGATCTTGCAGTCAAAGGGACTCTCAGAAGTCTTCTCCAACACAACAGTTTGAAAGATGAGTTCTTCAGTGCTAGGTCTTATTTATAGTCCAACTCTCACATCCACACATGACTACTGGAAAAATCATAGCTTTGAATATACGGACATTAGTCAGCAAATTAATGTCTCTACTTTTTAACATGTTGTCTACATTTGTCATAGATTTTCTTCCAAGATGAAATTGTCTTTTAATTTCATGGCTGCAGACACCATCTGCAGTGATTTTAGAGCCCAGGAAAATAGTGTGTCACTGTTTCCATTTTTCCCCCAACTATTTGCCATGAATTGATGGGACTGGATGCCATGATCTTATCTTTTAGAATGTTGAGTTTTAAGTAATATTTTTCACTCTCCTTTTTCACCTCCATCCAGAGCTTCTTTAGTCCCCCTTCACTTTCTGCCATTAGAGTGGTATGATCTGTATATTGGAGGTTTTGATATTTCTCTTGGCAAAACTGATTCCAGATTGTGATTCATCCATCCTGGCATTTTTCATGATTTATTCTCCATATAAGTTGAATAAGTAGGGTGACAATATAGAGCCTTGATGTACTCCTTTCCTAATTTAGAACCAGGCTTTTGTTCCATGTTCTAATTGTTCTGGTTCTAACTGTTGCTTCTTGACCAGCACACAGGTTACTTAAGAGGCAGATGAGGTGGTCTGGTATTCCCATCTCTTTCAGAATTTTCTAGCGTTTGTTGTGATCCCCACAGTCAAAGGCTTTAACATACTCAATAAAGTAGAAGTAGATGCTTTACTGATAAAATTCCCTTGTTATTTCTATGATACAGCAGCGGTTGGCAAATTGATCTCTGGTTTCTCTGTCTTTTCTAAATTCAGTTTGTATATCTGGAAGTTCTCAGTCCATATATTGTTGAAGCCTAGCTTGGAGGATTTAGAGCATTACTGTGCTAGCATGTGAGATGAGTGCAATTTAGTGGTAGTTTGGATACTCTTTGGTATTGCCCTTCTAGGGGATTAGAATGAAAACTGACCTTTTCCAGAAGAAAAGGAGAAACAGAAAGAGAAAAGATTGAAAAAGGCAAAGGAGAAGAGGAAAGATATACTATCTGAATGCAGAATTTCAAAGAAGAGCAAGGAGAGATAAAAAGCCTTCCTAAGTGATCAATGAAAACACATAGAGGAAAACAGTAAAATGGGAAAGACCTGAGATCTCTTCAACAAAATTAAAGCTACCAAAGGAATATTTCATGCAAAGATGGGCACAATAAAGGACAGAAACAATATGAACCTAACAGAAGCAGAAGATATTAAGAAGAAGTGGAAGAATTCACAGAGGAACTATACAAAAGAGATCTTAATGACCCAGATAACCAGAATGATATGATTATTCACCTAGAGCCAGACATCCCAGAGTGTAAAATCTAGTTGGCCTTAGGAAGCATCACTACAAACAAAGCTAGTGGAGGTAATGGAATACCAGCTGAGCTATTTCAGACCCTAACAGATGCTGCTGGTAAAGTGCTGCACTCAATATGCCACCAAACTTGGAAAACTCAGCAGTAACCACAGGCCTGTCTTCATACCAATCCCAAAGAAAGGCAATGACAAAGAATGTTCAAACTGTCTTTGGGGAATGACAAATATGTTGGGAATAAGGAATCGTGGGCCTTGCTTTGACTTTGTAGAGCCTACAACAAAAACAACAGTCTGTATATCAAAACTTTCATTTATAAGAGGCAAAATTTATTATATTAAAAAATAAACATGTGAGCTTCAAAAAAACCAAATCTTCAGTTCAGTTCAGTTCAGTTCAGTCACTCAGTTGTGTCCAGCTGTTTGCAACCCCATGGACTTCAGCACACCAGGCTTCCCTGTCTATCACCAACTTCTGGAGCTCACTCAACCTCGTGTCCATAGAGTCAGTGATGCCATCCAACCGTCTCGTCCTCTGTCATCCCTGTCTCCTCCCGCCTTCAATCTTTCCCAGCATCAGGGTCTTTTCAAATGAGTGAGCTCTTCACATCAGTGGCCGAAGTATTGGAGTTTCAGCTTCAGCATCAATCCTTCCAATAAACATTCAGGACTGGTTTCCTTCAGAATTGGACCAGTTGTATCTGCTTCCAGTCCAAGGGGTTCTCAAGAGTCTTCCACAGTTCAAACGCATCAATTCTTTGGTGCTCAGCTTTCTTTATAGTACAACTCTCACATCCATAAATGATACTGGAAAAACCCTAGCTTTGACTAGATGGACTTTTTTGGCAAAGTAATGTTTCTGCTTTTTAATATGCTGTTTAGGTTGGTCATAACTTTTCTTCCAAGGAGCAAGTGTCTTGTAATTTCATGGCTGCAATCAACATCTGCAGTAATTTTGAAGCACCCACCATCTCCCCCCCCAAAAAAAAATAAATAGTCTCTTACTTTTTCCATTGTTTCTCCAGCTATTTGCCATGACGTGATGAGACTGGATGCCATAACCTTAGTTTTCTGAATGTTGAATTTTAAGCCAACATTTTCACTCTCTTCTTTCACTTTCATCAAGAGACTCTTTTGTTCTTCTTTGCTTTCTGTCATAAGGGCGGTACCATCTACATATCTGAGTTTATTGATATTTCTCCCAGTAATCTTGACTCCAGGTTGCACTTCATCTAGCCAGCATTTCCCATGATGTACTCTGCATATGAGTTAAATAGGCAGAATGACAAATAAAGCCTTGACATACTCCTTTCCCAGTTTGGAACCAGTCACTTATTCCATGTCCAGTTCTAACTGTTGCTTCTTGACCTCCATACAGATTTCTCTTCAAGAATTTTCCACAGTTTGTTTTGATCCGCACAGTCAAAAGTTTTGGCATAGTCAGTAAAGCAGAAGTAGATGTTTTTCTGGAACTCTCTTTTTTGATGATCCACCAGATGTTGGCAATTTGATCTCTGGTTCCTCTGCCTTTTTAAAATCCAGCTTGAACATCTGGAAGTTCATGATTTACAACCTATTGAAGCCTGACTTGCAGAAGTTTGAGCATTACTTTGCTAGCATATGAGATCTGTGGAATTGTTCAGTAGTTTGAAAACTCTTTGGCATTGCCTTATTTAGGGTTGGGATGAGAAATGTTGTCTGCTGGAAAAGGGAATGGCAAACCACTTCAGTATTCTTACCTTGAGAACCCCATGAACAGTATGAAAAGGCAAAAAGATAGGACTCTGAAAGATGAATTCCCCAGGTTGTTAGGTGCCCAATATGCTACTGGAGATCAGTGGAGAAATTATTCCAGAAAGAATGAATCACATCTTAAAGGACTAAATACATAACTTTTATTTATTTATTTTAACTAATAGCTAAGAAAAAGAAGGCAAAGAGAACCTGGAACCTATGGATGGTCCTTATAATTTCTGTCCAATAGTGACACAGAACATTTCCTCTCACATCCTGTTTGCCAAAGTAAGTCATATAATCTTGTAAAATGAGAATAGTTTTAGATAAGTATGCAAATTATTATGTTTGATCTCTATATTCTGTAATAAACTTGATTTTTAGATTCAATGCAGTCTCAATCAAAATTTCAGAAGGTTATATTGCAGATTTCAGCTAACTGATTTTATTTTATTTTATTTTTCCTGTTGTAAAATTTATTCGTGAAAGCATTCAGACATGTTGAGGTTTCGAAAGATGATATGCAGGTTTCATTACAAGATGCAACAGAAAACCCTACTGGGAGAACGGGCTGGCTGGCGTGGGACACAGGCCGGGCGCAACTCCAGCCAAAGCGAGACGAGGACGCTTCATCGCGGAGAGACTTGAAATAACTTAAAGCTCCATGAGGCGCGATATGTTTCCATTCAAAACATTAAGAAATAGTACCATCAATGAAAACAGAAAAATCAACGTCTAAGTGTACCGAAGGGGTTGTAGGGCACGCAGGAGGAAAAAAAAAAATCTTCATTTGCTGAGGTACAAACAGAGGGAGTGTTCCCGAAGTGGGGCATTTAATTGTTATTAATGGCAAACCCTGCAGATACAAAATAAAACCCAAATCACTGGTCACATAATTCAAAATTTACATGTAATAAAGGCAAGGCAATAGACTCAAGTTATGGCCTGTCAAATATTTACTCCACTGACGGTTATCTACAGAAGCACTTGGCGATGTGTACACAGTGATTCCTATGCACGCTGAGAGGGTTTTCCCTAAAAACGACGCTATTTACAAGTCTGTACACTGATCCACCAGAGCAATTTCTCCATCTCCTGGGGTAGGGGTGAGGGGGTCGGGGGGTGCTTATCAATGTAAGGCAGGATGCCTGAGGTTTCATTTCTTCAGTCACCTTATCATAATCCCAGATATACACTTCAGGTTTTATTTTTGTTTTCAAAAACACTTTCCTTGATATGTGCACTATGGTTAAAATTAAAAACGAGAATAATAAAATAATCGCTTGGAGGAGCTGGCCTTCCCCCACCCCATCCGGAGTCCATCAGGCCCCAGGCCAGCAGGGAAGGGCTGTGGGGCCCTGGACAGGCGACCCTGTGGCGGGAACGGCCCCCCGATGGTGCACCTCTTCAGCGGAGTCAGCAAAGGCTCTCCTTGAGTTTTGAAAAGGAAGAGGGTGAAGAAGGAAAAAAAATAAAAGGGAAAACAAAACTCCAAATGCCAAAGGGATTTCAATGGGATGAAGTTCCTCCACCACTTAGAGAATATCTCTGCAGCCGCTGCACCAGCTGGGCCACCATGGTGTCCGAGCTGCCGGGGCAGGCCTCCTCCGCCAGGTAGATGGCGCCGCGCAGCTCCTCGATGGAGCCCAGGTTTCCTCCGCCCGCCTGGCTCTTCTCCTTCAACTCTGCAAAGAGCGGAGAAATAATTGTAGATAAACACTGAGAGAAAGGCCTCTCTGGGATGTCTTTCATCTTGTTTCTTTCCAGATCTGACGGCTGGAGAGCTCCATTCTCTAGACTCTTTGCATCCTTCTCCCGGATCGTGAAGATCCAGTCCCCCGAGTCGCTGCCTCCGGAAGCCTGGCCATCTGTGTCCGTCTCCGTGTCTGAGTCTTCCAAGCTGGAGTCTTCGTGGCTCTGCTCGGCCTTCCACCTCTTGTACCTGTCGATGAGCTCGGTCAAGTAGGATGTTTTCTTTGCGTTGCGGATGATGAACTTGTGCTTCAGTAACTCCTTAGCGGTGGGTCTAAAGCTCGGCTCCTTGTTCAAACAGGCCTCCACGAACTCCTTGAGGGGTTTGCTGCAGTTCCCTTCCAGCGTTGGGGGGTTGTTCTTTGGGATAAGGAATAGGACCTTCATGGGATGCAGCTCGGAATGCGGGGGTTCCCCCTTGGCAAGCTCAATGGCCGTGATGCCCAGGGACCAGAAGTCTGCCTTCGAGTCGTAGGCTGACTGCTTGATGACTTCGGGCGCCATCCAGAAAGGGGTGCCCACGAAGGTGTTTCTCTTTATCTGGGTGTCTGTCAGCTGGCCCGCCACTCCAAAGTCCGCCAGCTTCACCTCCCCGTGTTCAGAGAGCAGGACGTTGGCAGCTTTAATATCTCTGTGAATTTTCTTCTCCGAATGCAAATAATCAAGTCCTTTTAGTATTTCTCTTAATATAGTGGCAATCTGGGTTTCATCTAAAGGGCCAGGTTCTAAGAGGTCCAGTGCAGAGCCCCCGCCAAGATATTCCATTATTATCCACAATTTAGTGTCCTTCAGGTAGGATGCATAATATTTGGTTACGTAGGGACAGTCGCACTGACTCAGCACTGTGATTTCCTGCTGAATGTCCTCAATCTCATCTTCTGCCTCTTCCAGGTCAATGATTTTTATAGCGACCACTTTCTGAGTCCGATTGTCAATGCCTTTGAACACCTCGCGGAAGGAGCCTTTTCCGATTTTCTCCAGTTTGGTAAAAAGCTCTTCTGGATCTGCTTTTAGATTCTGCATGCCGGGCAGGACCGACTGCACTGGGGAGTGAGCCATGGCAGTCAGGACGGCCACTTCCTGGGACAGGACGGCCGGGCCGCGGCGATCCTCGCGGGCGACGAGGCCCGCGGGCTGTGCGCAGCCCTCCTGGGGCGGCCGGGGGCGGGGGATGGGGGGCCGGCCGGCCGGAGCCCGAGGCCACCCTAGCCCCCCGTGGGTCCTGGGCCGGGCGGCGGCCTCAGGGGCGGACGGCGGGCCTAGTCTCCATGCACCGCACCGGGGAGGGGCTGCGAGGAGCGTGGGGCCTCCCCGCGAGCGGCCGCCCTGCTGCTGCCGCCGCCGCTGCTGCTAGACTGGAACCGGGCGGCCTGGGCCCGCGCTGTCGCCAGGAGCTGGAGAGCAAACTGATTTTAAAGTTTGTATGGAGAGGCAAAAGCCTCAGAACAGTTGAGATGATATTGAAATAGAACAAAACTGATAGACTGACACTTCTCAACTTCACCACTTACTATACTCTACACTCTTCAAAAAACTAAGATTATGGCATTGCTTTATGGCAAATAGATGGGGAAGAAATGTAACCAGTGACATACTTTATTCTCTTGGGCTACAAAATCACTGAGGACAGTGACTGCAGCCATGAAATTAAAAGATGCTTGTTTCCTGGAAGAAAAGCTAAGACCAACCTAGACAGTGTATTAAAAAGCAGAGACACTAGTCAAAGCTGTGGTTTTCCAAGTATTCATGGATGGATCTGAGAGTTGGATAATAAAGAAGGCTGAGCACTGAAGAATTGATGTTTTCAAATTGTGGTGCTGGAGAAGACTCTTGAGAATCCCTTGGACAGCAAGGAGATCAAACCAGTCAATNTTGTCACTTCCACTGTATAATCATAAGGGATTTGATTTAGGTTGTACCTGAGTTGTCTAGTGGTTTTTCCTACTTTCTTCAACTTAAGTCTGAATTTGGCAATAAGGAGTTCATGATCTGAGCCACAGACAGCTCCTGGTCTTGTTTTTGGCGACTGCATAGTGCTTGCTCATCTTTGACTATAAAGAATGTAATCAATCTGATTTTGGTATTGACCATCTGGCGATGTCCATGTGTAGAGTCTTTTCTTGCATTGTTAGAAGAGGATGTTTACTATGACCAGTGTGTTCTCTTGGCAAAACTCTGTTAGCCTTTGCCCTGCTTCATTCTGTACTCCAAGGCCAAATTTGCCTGTTATTCCAGGTGTTTCTTGACTTCCTACTTTTGCATTCCAGTCCCCTATAATGAAAAGGACATCTTTTTTGAGTGTTAGTTCTAAAAGGTCTTGAAGATCTTCATAGCTCTTCAAGTATCCACTCAACTTCAGATTCTTCAGCATCATTGGTTGGGACATGAGACTTGGATTATTGTGATACTGAATGGCTTGCCTTGGAAACAAACAGAGATCATTCTGTTGTTTTTGAGATTGCGTCCAAGTATTGCATTTTGGGCTCTTTTGCTGACTATGATGGCTACTCCATTTCTTCTAAGGTATTCTTGCCCACAATAGTAGATACAATGGTATTCTGAGTTAAATTCACCCATCCCAGTCCATCTCAGTTTGCTGATTCCTAAACTGTTGATGTTTATTTGCTCTTGGCATCTCCTATTTGGCCACTTCCAATCTGCCTTGATTCATGGACCTAATATTCCAGTTTCCTATGCAATATTGCTCTTTACGGCATCGGACTTTACTTTTATCACCATTCACATCTACAACTGTGCATTGTTTTCGCTTTGGCTCCATCTCTTCATTCTTTCTGGAGTTATTTCTCCACTGATCTCCAGTAGCATATTCAGCACCGACCAACCTGGGGAGTTCATCTTTCAGTGTCCTATATTTTTGTCTTTTCATACTGTTCATGGGGTTCTCAAGGCAACAATACTGAAGTGGTTTGCCATTCCCTCTCCAGTAAGGTAATTCTCAATTAAGGNTCAGCACCGACCAACCTGGGGAGTTCATCTTTCAGTGTCCTATATTTTTGTCTTTTCATACTGTTCATGGGGTTCTCAAGGCAACAATACTGAAGTGGTTTGCCATTCCCTCTCCAGTAAGGTAATTCTCAATTAAGGTAATGCTTAAAGTTCTTCAAACAAGGCCTTAGAAATATGTGAGCTGAAAACTTCTAGATATACAAGTTGGATTTTGAAGAGGCAAAGGAACAAATGATCAAACTGCCAGTATTTTTTGGATCATGGAGAAAGCAAGGGGTTTCCAGAAAAAACTTCTGCTTCATTGGCTACGCTAAAGCCTTTTACTGTGTAGATCACAACAAACTGTGGAAAACCTGTAAACATATGGGATTACTAGGCCATTTTACCTGTCTCCAGAGAAACCTGTATATGGGTCAAAAAGCAACAAGTAGAAATTTACATGGAACAACGGACTGGTTCATTAAAAAAAATATTTCAAGAAGCTAAAATGGTGTCTGAGGAGGCCTTACAAATAGCTGAGAAAAGAGCAGTGATAGGCAAATGAGAAAGAGAAAGATATATGCAATTGAATGCAGTTTCTGAAGATAGCAAGGAGAGGAAAGAAAGCCTTGTTGAGCAAACAATGCAAAGAAACAGAGGGGAAAAAAATAGAATAGGAAAGACTAAACATTTCAGGACCTAATAGAAGCAGAAGAGATTAAGAAGAGTACACAGAATACACAGAAGAACTGTGCAAAAGAGGTCTTAATGACCCAAATAACCACAATGATGTGGTCATTCACCTACAGCCAGACTGCCTGGAGTGTGAAGTCGAGTGGGCCTTAGGAAGTATTACTATGAAAAAGCTAGTGGAGGTGATGGAATTCCAGCTGAGTTATTTAAAACCCTAAAAAGTCATGTTCTGAAAGTGCTGTACTCAATACACTAGTAAATTTGAAAAATTCAGTAATGGCCATGGTACTGGAAAAAGTCATTTTTCATTACAACCCCAAAGAAGGGTAATGCCTAAGAATGTTCAAACTACCGCACAATTACACTCATGTCATGCTAGCAAGGTAAATCTTCAAGCTAGGCTTCAATAGTACATGAACAAAGAACTTCCAGATGTACAAGTGGATTTTAAAATGGCAGAGGAACCAGAGATCAAATTGCCAACATATGCTGGATTATAGAAAAAGAAGAGAATTCCAGAAAAAAACATCTCCTTCTGATTCATAGAGTCAGCTAAAGGCTTTGACTGTGAATCACAACAAAGTGTAGAAAATTCTTAAAGATTTGGGAATGGCAGACCACTTTACCTGTCTCCTGAGAAACCTGTATGCAGGTCAAGAAGTAACAGTTACAACAGGACATGAAACAATGGACTGCTTCAAAATTTGGAAATGGGTACCAAAAGGCAGTATACTTTCTCCTTGCTTATTTAACTTATATGCAGAGTACATCATGTGAAATGCCAGGCTGGATGAAGCACAAGTATGAACCAGGATTTCTGGGTGAAATTTCAACAACACGAGATATGCAGATGATAGCACCACTCAGCATGGCATCTGGTCCCATCACTTCATGGCAAATAGATAGGGAAACAGTGGAAATAGTGACAGTCTTTATTTTCTTGGGCTCCAAAAATCACTGCTAACAGTGACTGCAGCCATGAAATCAAAGGATGCTTGCTCCTTGGGAGACATACTATAACAAACTTAGACAGTGTATGAAAAAGCAGAGACATCACTTTGCTGCCAAAGTTCCGTATAGTCAATGCTATGATTTTTCCAGTAGTCATGTACAGATGTCAGAGTTCAATCATAAAGAAGATTGAGCAATGAGACACTGATTCTTTCTAAGTGTAATGTTTGAGAAGACTTCTGAGAGTCCCTTGGACAGTAAAGAGATCAAACCAGTCTAAACTAAAGAAAATAAACCCTGAGTATTCATTAGAATGACTGATGCTGAAACTGAAGCTCCAATACGTTGGCCACATAATGCAGAGAGTTGACTCATTGGAAAATACCCTGATGCTGGGAAAATTTGAAGGCAGGTGGAAAAGAGGGTGAGAGGATGAGATGGTTGGATGGCATCACTGACTCAATGGACAAGAGGTTTAAGAAACTCCAGAAGATAGTGAAGGACAAGGAATCCTGGTGTACTGCAGTCCATGTGGTCACAAAGAGTCAAACATGGCTGAACAACAGCCAAGCTTATGCTTCATAAGTGTTTTGTTTTGTTTTTGCTAGAGCCTTATAAGAAGTCCATTTTTAAAGATATCCACAGGCAGAAAGTGTGGATTCAATGGTGGAATAAGAGAACCCGGAGCTCACTTCCTCCCATGAGCACACCAAGGTCACAGATACTTATGGAACTATCTATAAGAAAAGCCTGAAGACCATAATAAAAGATTTTCCGTAGTTAAAGGTATGAAGAAAATAGCACAACAAGATGCGTTGGAGGGACAGAAGCACAGTATAGTCAAGACTGACACCTCTGGGCAAGTGAAACAAAAGCAAGACAATAATCACAATTGGAGGAGTGAGAAGTCTATTTTACTAGGTTCCTTTCCAAGGGATCCTGAACCAGGAAGACAAGACCCCAAAACATCTTGCTTTGAAAGCCAGTGGGATGTACATGTGGTAGAGCTGGAGCAATGTGGCAACAGAGAGTCTGATCTTAGGAGGTTCACACACTTCAGGTCCTAGTATAGAGGTGACGATCTGAAAACAGCCTAGGTGAGACCAATTTTCTGATCCTGGAGAGCTTCTTGGAGAAGCAGTAGATAACTAAGAATCCCCTTAGGGGAATAGATACCATAACAGCCATTTTGGTAGGCTACCTCTATCATTAGGTGCTGGAAAATTCCCTTCATGAAAATCCTTCCTATAGCTTACTAATTCTGAAGGCTTTCACAGCTACTAGCAGACTGGCACCAATCATGGGACACTGAAACTAACCAATCCAGAACCCATCCCTATCTACCACCAGGCATCCACTGCTATGGCAGTCAGCCAGGCAAAGACCTAACTCCACCTACTGGTGTTCCCATAGTCAGCCCTGCCACAACAGATGGGCCCAATCTTAGATAGAGAGTGCCCCTACAGCATATAGTTTAGGGGATGAGTGCTCTGAGCACCATAGGATAATTCGAATATAAAGGCCACTTCTTCAAGATTAGGAAGAATAACTAATACATTAAATACACATAAATAAACACAGAAAATTAGGCAAAATGAAGAAGAAAAGAAATATATTCCAAGTAAGGGAACGAGACAAAACCCCAAAAGAACTATGTGAAATGGAGATAAGTAATTTGCCCAATAAGAAGTTCAAAGTAATGATCATAAATATCCTCAACAAATTTGTAAGAAGAATAGAAAATCACAGTTAGAAATTTAGGGAAAACTAGGGAAATATAAAGAGTAACCAAACAGAGCTGAAGAATAACTTCAACTCAAAATAAAAAATGTACTCGAAGAAATTAGCAGTAGATTATATTATACAATGAGATAGGTCAGTGGGCTGGAGACCAGAGTAGTGGAAATCATTCAAGTTGAACAGAAATAGAAAATTATTTATTTATTTATTTTTAAATTGGATAGTTTCAGTCCTCTGAGACAATACCAAGAATACTAACATTTACATAATAGGGGTCCAAGAAGGAGAAGAGAGAGAATGAGAACGGGGCTGAGAAGTTATTTGAAGAAATAAGAACTGAGAAAGGAAAGGAAAGAAAACAGACATCCATTTCTAAGAAGGAAACAGCCACCCATTTCCTTAGAGTCATAAATAAGATGAGCCTAAAGAGGTCCACATCAAGACACATTATAATTAAAATGCCTTTCCCTTCTCCAGGGGATATTCCCAACCCAGGGATCAAATCTAGGTCTCCCACATTGCAAATGGATTCTTTACCAGCTGAGCCACATGGGAAGCCCAAGAATACTGCAGTGTAACCTGTCTCTTCTGATCTTCCTGACCCAGGAAGCAAACTGGGGTCTCTTGCATTGCAGGTGGATTCTTTACCAACTGAGCTATCAGGGAAGCCCATAATTAAAATAGCAACAATTAAAGGTAAAAAATCTTAAAAGCAGCAGGGAAAAGCAACTGGTTATATATTAAGGAACTCCCAAAAGATTAGGAGTGGACTTCTCCTCAGAAACTTTGCAGGCCAGGAGTGTCATGATATATTGATATATTCAAAGTTTTGAAAATAAAAAGAAAAACAAAAGAACAAGAGTACTCTATCTGGCAATTTGGCAATTCAGGATGGCAATAAGTACATATCTATCAATAATTAGTTGAAATGTAATTATGACTAAATGCTCCAATTAAAAGATTCAAAGTGGCTGAATGGACAAAAATAAGATCCATGCTGTCTACAAGAGACTCACTTCACACAAAAGGAATGAACAAGCGAAAAAAAAAAGGATATTATATGATGATAAACATATTAATTCAGCAAGACTATATGACAGTTTTAAATGTAGATGCACCTAATGGTTTCCCAGGGGGCTAAGTGGTAAAGAATCTGCCTGCCAATGCAGGAGAAGCAGGAGGTATGGATCTGACTCCTGAGTCAGGATGATTCCCTGTAGGAGGAAATGGAAATCCACTCCAGTTTTCTTGCATGGAAAATTCCACAGATAGAGGAGCCTGGTCAGCTTCAGTCCATGGGGATGCACCACTCCATATGCAATGGAGTCTGACACCACTGAGTGAATGAGCATGTATGCACATGCATCCAATATGGCAACAAATAAATACATAAGCAAATGTTAAGAAACACAAAAGGCAAATTGACAGCAACATAATAAAATAGGGCATTTTAACACCCATGTATATCAATTGGCAGATCATCCAGACAGAAAATTCATAAGGAGACACTGGCTCTAAATAACACATTAGATCACGTGAACTTAATAGACATATAAAGAACATTCCATCCCAAAGCAGTAGAATACACATTCTTTTCAAACGCATGTGAAACATTTCCTAGGATAAGACACATATCAGTTCACAAACAACACTCAATAGAATAAAGAAGGTAAAATATCAAGCATCTTTTCTGACTACAATGGTATGAAACTACAAATCTACTACAAGGAAAAAATAAACTGTCCAAAACACAAACACATGGAGGGTGAACAACATGCTAACCAACCAACAGATCACCAAAGAAATCAAATGAAAAATTAAAAAAAAAACACTTAGAGAAAAATGAAAATGGAAACACAATATTCCAAAAATCTATGGGACATAGCATAAGCAGTTGTAAGAGGAAGTTTAGAATACTATAAAGTTATCTCAGGAAACAAAAGAAATCTCAAACCACCTAACCTTAACTTGAAGAAACTAGGGAAAAAAAAAAGGAAGCTCAAAGTTGGTACAAGAAAAGAAATAAAAAAAAGATCAGAGCNTGTAAGAGGAAGTTTAGAATACTATAAAGTTATCTCAGGAAACAAAAGAAATCTCAAACCACCTAACCTTAACTTGAAGAAACTAGGGAAAAAAAAAAGGAAGCTCAAAGTTGGTACAAGAAAAGAAATAAAAAAAAGATCAGAGCAGAAATAAACTAAATACTTAGCCAAATAAAACAGCAGAAAAAATCAACGAAATTAAGCTGGTCTTTGATAAGATGAGCAAAATTGATAAAACTTTAGCCAGATTCATCAAGAAAAAAGAGATGACCCAAATAAATAAAATCAGAAATGAAAGATGAGAAGTTACAAATGGTGTCACAGAAATACAAAGGACTACAAACAATTATATGCCAACAAATGAACAACCTGGAAGAGATGGATAAATCCAAGAAATGTATAGTTTTCCCAGATTGAATCAGAAATAGGACATATAAACAGATAGATTACCAATAATGAAATACAATCAGTAATATAATAATAATAACAATAATAATGATAACTCCCAACAAGGAAAAGTCCAGGAACAGAAACCTATATAGATGAATACTACCAAATATTTTTTTAAAAATTAACATATCTTTTTCAAGGAATGCTTCTAGCTTCTAAATTCATTACATTAAGGAAGCATTGCCTGGACACAAAAAAACAGACAACGTCAGCTGCAGTCACCATCTGCAGTGATTTTGGAACCCAAGAAAATAGTCTCACACTGTTTCCATTTTTCCTGCATCTGTTTGCCATGAAACGATGGGACCAGATGCCATGATCTTAGTTTTTTGAATGTTGAGTTTTCAGCCAGCTGTTCCAATCTCCTCTTTCACCTTCTTCAAGAGAGTCTTTAGTTCCTCTTCCATTTCTGTCATTATGTTGGTATCAACTGCATATCTGAGGTTATTGCTATTTCTTCCAGCAGTCTTGATTCCGGCTTGTGCTTCATCCAGCCTGGCATTTCACATGATGTACTCTTCTTAGAATTTAAATTAGCAGGGTGACAGTATACAGCCTTGATTTACTTCTTTCCCAATTTTGAGTCAGTTCATTGTTTCAAATCTGGTTCTAACTGTTGCTTCTTGACCTACATACAAGTTTCTGAGGAGGCAGGTAAGGTGGCCTGGTACACCCATCTCTTGAAGAATTTTCCACAGTTTGTTATGATCCACACAGTCAAAGGCTTTGTATTTTTCTGATATTCTTGTGCTGTTTCTTTGATCCAACAGATGTTGGCAATTTGATCACTGGTCTCTCTGCCTTTTCTAAATCCAGCTTGTACATCTGGATGTTCTCAGTTCATGTACTGTTAAAGCTTAGTTTGGGGGATTATCATTACCTTGCTAGTATGGTAAAGTTGTGGTATTAAACATGCAATGGACTATTACTCACGTATATAAAAAAAGAATGAGACCTTGTCATTCATGACACATGGATGGACTTTATGCTAAGGGAAAAAGTCAGACAAAGAAAAATACTGCATGACACACTTACATGTGAAATCTTAAAACAAACAAAACTAAATGAAAAAACACTTACAGATAACAAACTGGTGGTTTCTAGAAGGGAGGGGGCTGAGAAGTGATGGAAGTAGGTTGAAGGGATTAAGAGGTATACATCTCTAGGTATACAATTAATAAATCACAGGGATATAATATATAGCATAAAGAATATTGTCAATAATATTGTAATAACTCTGTATGTGGACAGATGATCACCAGACTTAACTTGGTAATCATGTTATAATGTATGTAAGTATCAAATTATTATGTAGTGCACTTGATATGTCCACTATATTTCAATTAAAACATTTAAAATAATAAATCAATAGGTAAACATAGAATCTGGGGTAAATTATTCTATTCCTTCATTCTGCCTCATCCCTTCTGCAGGTAACATCACTCTGTGATCACTTCAGCCTTTAGGTCAGTTACATCTCCTAAGTTTAAAAAGAAGACAAAACTTAACAGCTTCACTCTTTGAAGAAGTGAGAGTCACTCTAGTGTGATATTTCTTCTTCAAATATTGAACTGTTACCTCAGGCTGCCAAGAGTTCTCCTACTGAGAAAAGAAAGTGATGGCAGTGGAGTACCTCACAGCCAGCCCTGAAGCACACATCTGCTCATTCTATTGGACTACAAAATTTCCTCTAAGAAGAGAGACAGTCCTTGGGCAGCCTGACTCGGAATTAATGTGATTATGATATACTTCTTTCTTATCAGGAGACAGAGTTCCTCCAGTTTCCTATGCTTAAGAAAAAGAAAAGAAAAACCATAACATAAATAAACAAATAAAACAATATAACTTATGTAGGTAAAGCCAAATTCATATGGTGATGAGGGATTTGTGCTTAATTTGTATGTATGTCTTTGTCCTCTATTTTAAACTGAAGGATAATCCAGATTGACCCCAGGTATTGAAGAGCAAGGGCATGGTGCTCTGGGGATGGTCACTGTACCAGTTCCAGAAGCAGAGGAAGGTCACCTCTCTGAGGTATTGGTAGGGCTGCAGACACCAAGAAGAGATGATCTGTGGTCCTTCCTATGACTTCTTAATACACCTTTCTCATGGCAGGACAAAGGAAATGCATCATCAGTTCAGTTGCTCAGTCGTGTCTGACTTTGAGATCCCATGGACTTCAGCTCTCCAGGCTTCCATTTCCATCACCAAATCCCACAGTTTATTCAAACTCATGTACATCGAGTCAGTGATGCCCTCCAACCATCTAAATCTCTTTCATCCCTTTTTCCTCCTGCCTTCAGTCTTTCCTAGTATCAGGGTCTTTTCCAATGAGTCAGTTCTTCCCACCAGGTGGCCAAAGTACTGAAGTTTTAGCTTCAGCATCAGTTCTTCCAATCAATATTCAGGACAGCTTTCCTTTAGGATTGACTGGTTTGATCTCCTTGCCGGCCAAGGGACTCTCAAGAGTCTTCTACAATACCACAGTACAAAAGCATTAATTCTTCGGTACTCAACTTTCTTTATAGTCCAACTCTCACACCCATACATGACTACTGGAAAAAAGCATAGCTTTGACTAGATGGACTTTTGTTGGCAAAGTAATGTCTCTGTTTTTTAATATGCTCTCTAGGTTGGTCGCCACTTCATGTGAAGAGTTGACTCATTGGAAAAGACTCTGATGCTGGGAGGGATTGGGGGCAGGCAGAGAAGGGGACGACTGAGGATGAGATGGCTGGATGGCATCACTGACTCTATGGACGTGAGTCTGAGTGAACTCCGGGTGTTGGTGACGGACAGGGAGGCCTGGCGTGCTGGCCTCCACCTGGTCCCATCACTTCATGGCAACTAGATGGGGAAATAATGGAAACAGTGAGAGACTTTTTATTTTTTATTTTTGGACTCCAGAATCACTGCATATGGTGACTACAGCAATGAAATTAAAAGGCACTTGCCTTTTAATAATAATTGGAATAAATGGAATAATTTAGCCATAAAAAATAAAGAAAGCATGCCACTTTGCAGCAACAAAAATCAATCTAAAGATTATCATACAAAGTTAAGTAAGTTAGAGAGGACGGGGCTAAATTGAGAGGCTGGAATTGATATATACACAATACTATGTATAAAATAGATCACTAATAAAGAGCAATATTGCATAGGAACCTGGAATGTCAGGTCCGTGAATCAAGGCAAACTGGAAGTGGTCAAACAGGAGATGGCAAGAGTGGACGTTGACATTCTAGGAATCAGTGAATTAAAATGGACTGGAATGGGTGAATTTAACTCAGATAACCATTATATCTACTACTGCAGGCAGGAATCCCTCAGAAGAATTGGAGTAGCCATCATGGTCAACAAAAGAGTCTGAAAGGCAGTACTTGGATGCAATCTCAAAAACTACAGAATAATCTCTGTTTGCCTCCAAGGCAAACCATTCAATATCACAGTAATCCAAGTCTATGCCCCGACCAGTAATGCTGAAGAAGCTTAAGTTGAATGGTTCTATGAAGACCAACAAGACCTTTTAGAACTAACACCCCAAAAAGATGTCCTTTTCATTCTAGGGGACTGGAATGCAAAAGTAGGAAGTCAAGAAACACCTGGAGTAACAGACAAATTTGGCCTTGGAATGCGGAATGAAACAGGGCAAAGACTAA